>JAPMOR010049054.1:461992-497148 GCA_026543865.1 Argiope aurantia | reverse complement strand
TATATATATATATATATATGTAACGCTAACGTACGTGGAACAGAAACCGTTCTTATTATTTATTGTCGAATGGCAATGCATTATCTTAAAATTCAAAAAACTATCTTTTTAATGATTTTATTCCTGTGCATTATTATTATTATTAGTTTTAATGATTTTTAATGCTATAAAATTTAAACTCATCCTTTAAAACATCCAATTGCGCGATTTTGCCAATGTTAAAAGTAAGATTTAAAAATACGCTTTTACTGGACAATAATTCCGAAGTGGGATTTTTCCTACCTCTCTTGATTTGTCGAATATATACTTTTTAAATTACACGCGTTGTAATTCGTTTTCCCCTATTCAATTAAACCAATTAAACTCATGTTTTTTTATTTGTTTTGTTTTCCCGTGTCTTAAAAGATTATATATATATATATATATATATATTCTACCTTCATACTAAACAGCCTAAAATGTCAATAATCTGGGCGTAAAAGCTAATTGTCAAAGACGGCTAAGTTAGGATTAAGTACTCATTTCACATAGTTATGGTAGTATTTATTTAATTTAATTAGGAAAATGTTAGTAAGGAAAATGTAACGCATTCATCGTTTGACTGTTTTTTAAAGTCGAAGTTTTTTTCCGAAATAGCCCTCGTGCATCTTGAGAACAGCGCTCAGTGTCAATTGAGTTGCAGCGTTTGCAATCTCTTTTAAAATTCAGAATGATTTTTTGAAAATTCTGTGCGATTTCTACTAAAATAGTACACTCAGGTGAGGCACATTTTCAAATGTATATCCGCATATTTTGGAAGAATTTCATTAACAGCACACAGAAAAAAAAATTTAAAACATTCTCTTTTTAGTTTTTTAATATTTTCAAAAGCAACTACACATTTAAATTTTCTTACGTCTCTCTTCTTTTTCTCTTTTTAATTGAGGGAATGAAATCTGAGATAAGTACTTTTATAAAATTTTCATTGACAGTGATAAGATAAAAAATGTTGACGCCGTCGACATCCATTTACTCCTTCTTCAGTATCAATAATATATCTATAGCATCATATCAGTATACTTATTAATATTCATATATTCATAAGTATACTGAAGATATGTAATTGTGAAGGAATATAAACAGTTGATAAAAATATAATTCCCGGAAAAAATTCTTAAAATGTGGTAGAGTTATCAGTATATGAAGTTCAAAGATATTCCCCAATAAAAGCATCCATGATATTGATTCATTTATCCATTATATTTTTGTAGTGAAACAGAATAAGGGAACTTTTTGTTAATATAACAGGAAATTCCAGATTTTAAAATGTAAAAAACTAAGATTCTGGGTCACTCCAGGATTAAAATAAAAGCCAAGAAAAGAGAGCGGGATTTTAACATCGGTAACAAAACACTCATTTTGAAATATATTTGTCATAAGAAAGGTCGCATCTTTCTAAAGCTTATTTAAACACCTTATAAGTTGCATTTTCGAGATTAAAATACAATTTAAAAGTTATAACTTCGAAGCAATATGCTGGAAATGGTAAAAAAAAAAAAGTTACTATTTAAGAAAATGTTAAAAAAATTACAAATTATTAAATTTGTAATTTTAACTCTTAAATAAAAAAGGAAAATATACATAATTTTGTAATTCTTTTTTTTTTGTAGTTAAATTTGTTAGCAAGTTATAAAATTCTTCAAACATGAAGAGATTTTTATTGTTTCTCTTCATTCAACCTTCCAAAGTTCTTAAAAACAGACAATTCATATTTATTTCTACATTTTCGCAAAATTACGAGTTCAGATATCACAATGATTCCATTTTATGCCTAAAGTACATTTCTCTCTCTTTAAAAGTTCATTTCTCAAAATTGAAAAGCGCTTCTTCAATAATGGAAATGGAAGGACTGCAGTCTAGTGTTCTACGAAAAAATATTCTAACTCCTTTCTTTAACTGGAACTGCATAATTCTTATCAACTGGAGCCGTGAAGTCGCCGCTCTTTTGCTTATTTAGCGCATAAACATGCAACTCAACACAATGTCAAAAATAAACGCAAATCCGCTTATCTTAAAAAAGTAAACATATTGGGCAAGGAGTTTCCATGCACTGCTGGAATGCACATGCCTTCTCAGTTCTTTTAATTATTATAGGATTCGATTACCTCACGATACTCGCATTGAGATTGCGCAGTTCTCTATCGAATACTTATTACTAAGGGTCTGTCTCGTGCTGTGAAGGGACTCGCCACACACCTCTTGAGATAACTTTAAAGTCAAAGGTCGGCCCGCAAAGCATCTGCCACCCTCAGCAAAAATGCTGTAAACACTGAAACCGTTTCCATTACATAGTTGTTAGAAATATTGTTCTTCGGTCTTATCGATTTTTGTGAGAAGAAGAGGGGGGGGGGGATTAATTAGACTAGATTCGCTTACATGAATCTTTTTCTCCTGGGGGTTCACGTCGGCTCTCACTGGGTGTGTTTATATTGATAGCTATCTTTGGAAGCACTGACATTGAATTATTGTTGGAATCTCTTTGGTTTGTAAACAGTAAGAGAAGTTATTTACTGAAATGAAATGTATAGAGGCTACAGATTATCACTTACAAAGATTCTTTGAAAGATTCGACTTAATTTCATCAAACTCTACTTCACTATAGTGACAGCCCCAAATGTGGCCCAACTGTCCTCAGAATTCCATTCCGTGTTCTAAGCTAGTTTTCAAATTTGTCACCTTAATAGTTTTCAAGTCTTTTCTTCAGGCAGTCAATTCACCTCAGTTTCGGTCTCCCTCTTTTACACTGGCCAGATGATTTAACCAGAAAAGATATTTTTAGTGGCTTGATTGTCATTCAGTATTATTTATTATCCTACTCATTTGAATTTCATCTAACTATTTAAATATTTTATCTGTTTTTAAAATTTTTAAGATTAAACAAAGGGAATATTTTTATTTGCCAGTGATCCCCTTCTCACGATCAAACGTGGATGGAAAATTCAATTTGAGCAGGGCATTGCGTTTATAAAAGTTAAATCAATAATGACATTCGAACTAATTTTGATAGATTGAGTTTTAAAGACGCCTTCTGCGGTACAAAAAGTTCCGATATTTTTAAAGTATAATTTGTGACAGTTCCAGTTGGTTTTGAAAATGACGTAAATGATTGCTTCTACAAAAGAGAAGCATATATGTACCTGATGACATAATCCAAAATGTCCTCTAATACTAACAAAACAGGTCTCTCTTATGCGGCCCTTTTCAGCGTGACATTTTCTCTTTTAAAATGTGTTGAAAACTTAGTCATTTTTTCATATAAAGATCCCTGCAACAACGCGGGGCACTCTAAATGTGCTTAGCGCGTTTCAATAACCTCTCCACCCCGTCTTTCAATATTATATTCAGAGAGCAAAAGAGCCCCGACTTCAGTAGAGTTCTGTAGGGTTTTCGCCATTCAAAAAAAGCACGCGTGATGTTGTCACATCGAGTGTAAGTTTTGACACATTGCATTGATCACTGACAATCTTTTTCTTTCGCCTCGATCACAGTTGTACTTCTTTTTGTCACTGCAACAGAAGGTTGTTGATCGTGGGAATCGCTCTTAACATTCCAAAGCGCGTGCTGGGAGCCTTTTTATAACCGCCTCTCCATCAAGATCTGCCATCGAATCGCCAAGGGTTGTGACACCATCTCTATCCCTGGCACATGATATGCGCCTGGCGTTGGGTGCTGGAAAATTGCTATTTGCATTCTGTTTGACAGCAACCACCACTTTTTTTTTCTGTAGCTAATCAATTTTTCTGTTCTTGTATGGATATTAAAACCTCATTTCAAATAAGCTTTTTTTTCTTTTAAATTTAGGCTCATACCCCAGAAGCAGCAACAACTCCAAAGTCATATAGATGACAACTTTTAAAGGAGAATACGATTTTCTAACCTTCTGTGAACAGCTAAATAATACATAAAGCTCCCTTTACTGTTTCTTTCTAAGTAAAGAATGTAAATACAGGAAACTTTGTGAGAATTTTCACAACTTGATACTTGATTACTAATTATTTTAATTTCACAATTTAAGGAACCCTAAAGTGGGTTTATTCAAAGCGGTAATACATTTTCAAATACCAACATGTCAAATCTTACATTTTTTAGTAGTGAACTACACGAATTGACCGCCCGAGCGACTCGTTAAAGCTGTTGCTTTTACAAAGAATCTAGGGAATATTAAAAACAATATTGTTGAAGTTTTTCTGCATCCTTTGAGCTAGATTTTTAATTCGAATCGTCAAAATATTTCATTCAAGTATTTCAGTAAATAAACATTTATGAACAGATTATTTTACTCAAAATGTGACGCAAATAATTTGTAACCGTAAAAATTGCTGAAACGTCCCAAAGAAAAATGTTTACAATGATATCCCCCCCCCGGTGAATTTCTTATCTATATCAGGAGGAAAATTTTATCAGAAATTCAAAAGCAATATCATAGAAACATCATACCATGATTAATGAATAATGCTTGGTTTATATGTAATTCAGCCATTGCATTATGGGTGTAGTGATCATTATTTAAAACAATATCTACTTTCCCGTCTATTTTATAACAGCTTTTAAAAAAAACGTATGTTAAAAGGAGAGACCCATAAAAAGGGTATTTTTCTACTCTTCAGCGTTCGAAGAGCTGATAGAGAATATGCATTCGATATGTGGATGTATACATATAAGATGAAAGAAAGCTGAATGCTTATATGGCTTGCTCACATTCTGCCCATGTGGCGCTAAAGGCAACTTCAGCTTTGTTGTTAGAGAGTGATTTGCAACAGTTTGTAGGGCAAACAAACATAAAAATAAGTACTCTTCGGATCGGAGGTATTCATTCACAGGTGTCTCCCAGCACCGAAGCCGCAAAAGGTGTATCTGAACAAAAGCAAACAATCAGTGTCGGACATCTCTGTGGAAAAATCCCGTGGGGTCACCCGCAGAGACAAATAATTACGACTTTTGGAAGAGAGCGTGAACCACAAAAGGCCAATAAAAATGCCACTCTCTCCTTTCTCCGCGGCTGGACACTGGAAAAGCAGTTTGGTATTGATGACAGCGAAATCACCACTTGCGGCAAGACCTACAAGGGGTCGTCAAGGAAGCGCTTCGGGGCCGCGCGTAATCATTTTCTGAGTTTCATTTGCGGAAAGGTGTTAGAAGAGAAAACACACTTTGTAATTGGAAGTTTATGAGCAGTCTGAATGACCCGCGGGACGACGTGGAAAGCACTGTGAGATCTGAAAAACGAGTTAATTTCGAGACAGCTGTGCGGGATAATTTACGAATCTTAAAATATTCATTTAAACTCATTTGCTCTCACTGTTAACTTTGAAATGAAAAGGGCAAAAATGGAAACGATTGATTATAAATTCGGTGTAATATAGAATAAATTATAAATTCTGTGTAATATATAATTCTGTGTATAATTAGGAGTTACACTTCCTAATTTCCAGAAGTGACGAAATTAATTCCTGAAATTCAGGACAGATAAAGGCATTGCAAAGTAAGAGTGAATGGCAAAAACGCTGCCTTTTTAAAAATGTCTGTCGATTTATATAAAAAAGAAATGATGTATTTCATACATTAAAATTACATAGATTATCTATAATGTTAGTTTAACTGACTGATTCAAAAGTGAATGATAACATTCACTTAGCTGATTTTTAAATTGGAATCAAAGAAGGCCTGATATAATTCCATTGCGGGAAAATCACTGTGACTTAACGTCAAAGGTGCAATTTCAACAACACTCTGCTCAATACTACACTGTGCTCTGTGTGTATAGAGTGAATAATGGCAGAAGAATGTGACTGCGATATTTTAATTTCCCTTTACTTTGCTGAGACTTTAATATTTTGCTATTTTGTTTCAATCACAAACTTTAATGAAAAAAGCGCAGATATAATTTTGTTGCAATATAATAGCCTTTATGACATAGTATTGATTTCTAGTGTTCATCTATGATTTGTTTTTAAGTTAAAGGTGCGATGTTTCACTTCTACAAATACTACAAGACAGTATGTGTATGTACAGATAATAACTGAGGAAAAATGCGATGTTTTAACTTCCTTTTACTTTGTTGGGACTTTCGTGTCTTGTTGTTGTGTTTCATTCACAAGTTGGTATGTTTTCGAGAGAGCACATGCAGTAGAGCTGATAGAATGGTTTAAAAATGGTTTCGAGGTCATCAACCCTTATTTCTCGCCTTGTTCCGGCTCTGCAGTGTTATCGACTAAACAAATAGCCGAGTCCACAAACCCTGCAGAACAATGACTCCGCTTTCTTCGTAAGCAATTGCTAAGTTTCGCGCGAAAGAGGCCAAAAGGTTGAACATCGAAGGAACCCAATTTTCACCTCTCTCTGTCTTGTTTCACACCTCGCTCTCTCTCTGGAAAAAAAAAAAAAAAAAGGACTACTAAGTGAATTTCCCCGCTATTTTTACTTGAAAGCCTTCTTTTCAAAGAATTTTGCATATAATGACTTTCGAAAAAAAGAAGAAGGAATTTCTTTCTCTTTTTTTCAGTTTCAGAATTACATTCAAAGAAAGATTACAAAATCGCCTTTCTGTGAACTTCTCATTTACAGAGTAGCATCTTTTTCTTCTTACAAACTGAGAGCCCTATAACTTAAGAAAAATATCGAGTGGCATTCAATGTGATAATTATTATATAAAGATATCGCTAAACTATATAAAGAGTAAATTGTTGCAATGCAGAGGATTCAATGGGGAGGGCACTTAATAAGACTGGATGACCATCGGGTCAATGAAATATAAAGAGTAAATTGTTGCCAAATCTCATACAAAACTCATGTAAACTGATTGCCTGGAAAAAAGATTTCAAAACTACTAAAATAACAAACTGAAAAACTTTAGCCAAGTACACAACAGGCATGGAATCGAATTCTGAGGAGGACTGTGAAGAAGAAGAAAACCTAATAACTCATTCTACAGAATTAATATTCATTTCTTTCTTTTTAGAAATGGAAACATATGCATAACATATGTTATATGTTTTTATTTTTCAATAGTTTCGTGTTTAGAAGAAAGGAATTTTGAATTTGATCACTTCGTGATGTGTGAGCGATTTGAAATTCTCTGTTCCCGATATAAACAGAGCATTTTAATCTTCTCTAGCCTTTTTACATTTTGATTTGATATAAGTGGTGCCATCTAATCCTGAATATGAAAAAAATGGTTTCCAAATTTTACAGTATTGTAATAATGAATTAAATATTAAGGAGTAAGAAGAATAATATAAAATAAAAATACTCTAATAAAAGGAAAATGTGTGGAAAAATTTTCGTCTTTGCATATGAAAAAAATCATCAGAAATGATGCTTTGGAATCTGCAAACAACGGAAGGTTTAGGCTGGTTCAGTTCTGAATATTCCCTCTCCTATTCATCCGTTTTAAGTGGAGAAAGAGAAATGTTAATGACAATCAGCGAACTGAAAGCATCCATCCATCTTCCGAACTTAAAACTTTATTGTCAGGGCATGAAATGGAAGTCTTTTCTTCTGTTGACTTGTAGCAAATAACAGCGAGATGTAATTAAAGAATAAAGCAAGATAAATTAATTTGGTATATTAAAAAATTATAAAATGCTTTTTTTAATAACACTTGAAAGAACTCAATTCTATCCATTTTTTTTTTCGGTAAGCCAGGCAGATTTTTTTTTTAAAGCTATTTAATAGATTTTTTTTTCTCCAATGGAAAAGTATTTCACTATAGATAGTAATAAATCATCTAGAAATATTTTTGTTACACAAAGAAGTAAAATAATTTAATAGAAGACAAAAAAAAAAATCCTAATAGGTTCTAAAATATGCGAAGAATATAAAAATTGCTGGCCATTATATTTTCTGAAGAAATTTTGAATTATTCGCGGATTATATTTTACATTCATATTTTTATAATGCAAATTACAAATATTTTGCAATTGTTTTATTAAAGACTTTTTTTTATTACTTCATCTAGTTTTAATAAATTTAATAAATGTTTCGTTTAACAACAACAATTAGTCGAAGTTTAAACACTGAAACGCAAGAAAAGGGTAGAAATTGTGTTCGATAAAAAAGATTGGTTGCAAAGATATATATAATTCAGATTTTGTGGAGAAAAAAAAAATAGCCCGAGCCCGCTCTACTAACCGATTTTTACTAATTTATATTGCTGCATTCCTGAAAATGAGATATTCACACTGCAGACTGGAACTGCTAATCTGGGAATTTCAAAATCGGAAATGAAACCATTCAAACGTTGTATTGGTGGACTGAAGAAACGAACAGGCAGAACGCACTTAACAACAGGAAGTCTTTGTGATAATATGAAACTAGAATTGAAACAGAAAATATCTAATCACATATCATAAATTAGGTAAAAAAAGGCATTTCCCACTTCGATAAAAATCGAATAAAAACAAAAACAAAAATTTGGCTCTGTACTATTATTACCATTTTAAACAACAAATGCACAATTACTTGAAAAGTAAAGTATTTTAATGTTAATATTGGGGAGCAGTCTTAATTTTTTAAAGTTAAAAATGCAAGTTTAATTACTAAGACTTTGATTTAATGTTAATTCTTAGAGATCGAAAGCATTCGGAATTAAAAAGATAGAAATTGAATTTACCTTTAAAATTTCGAGTGAAAATGGAATAATTTGCATTTATTTAAAGTGGATCGACAGTTTTAAAGAACCGTCTGCCTGTGAAATTCTTCGACAAGTAATTTTAGTGTTTATCTACTTCACTACACAATTAACCAAATGTTAGTTGATTTTAATGATTTATTAAAATGTACAGAAATAAAACTTTGCTTTGATGCACCTGGTGTCAAAAATCAGCAAATTCAGAAATGGTTTAATTTTTTACGCCATCCTTCCTACACGATCTTTTTTCAGTCTTCTTCTTTCATTGCACTTGGAAAAGAAATCTTTTTTTTTTTTTTTTCAGATTATGATTTCAAATTGTAATTTGTTATTATTAATTTTAAGAGATGTAAAAATGAGTTTTCTCATTTTTCTCTCGGTGATTTGTTTCTAATTGTTTAACATTTTAATGCTTTGGAGGCATTTGATTTTTTTCTAATTCTTTAATTGCATTCGAGGAATTGTATTCTCAATTATTCTCTTGTTGCATTTAATAGGAGCAAGCCTATCTACCGATTTAAAAGATATGTTCAAATAACCGAATTCGAAATGTGATATCTATATTATCAGATTTTTTTAAAAGCTTAATTTAAAAGACTGTGGCAGCGATAAACTACATTTTGGATACATAAATACAATATCTTATTGTCTCTCTCTCACACGCACTTTTTTTACAAGGAGTAGTTTTTTTTATCCAGTGGAACTTGCCTAATCCGAATTTTTTCTATTCGGAATTTCTTTCTTTTTTTATTTTTTATCCTTCATTTTTTTTCTATCCCTTTGAATTCTCTATTCAACATAAAATTATGGAGATCCAGTTTTTTTATTCGATTGTTGGATAATAAATTATTATTATTATTTTATTTTGTTTTGCTTAAGTGTGCTTCAAATCATGCAAATTCCACTGCACAATATAATATTTTAACTCTCAACTATGAGCATTTTTGTTCCTGAATGCACGGAATTCAGCAAGAATGTAGCTCTCATTATTTGACTATTCTAAGGATTGTTAAAGAATTATAGTTCTAAAGGGACCTTTGACTACTTTATTCTAAAAAAAAGAAGGAATTAAACCTAGTTTTTAAAACTTTTGTACTTATTCTCATGTTAGAATATAAATTTTCCCCTCCTTACAAAAGACTGTGAAAGTTCATGAATTACATTTTATAATCCATCAACTTCTTTCAAAATGATTTCATCTCAGTATAAAATAAAATTGAATTCTCAATACTCTACCAAAGAAAAAAGATAATAGCTTATTTTGGGAAAACATTATCATCTTTACGAATCTAAATATATTATAAAATTCGTTTCTTTAAAAATTACATTATCCCGTTTGTAGCTCTTATTAGTTTTTCGAAAGCTTATTCATCCATTAGGTGTTTATGGTTATCTTAATGTTAATCGGTAGTATCTGTTTCTTTTGGTTTAGTTTTCTAAAAAAAATGTCATTTTATCTCCAATAAAAATAGAGAATAAAATTATAATTCATGGAAAAATATAATTTCTTTATTTATTCTAAAACCTTAACAAGTTACCGACTTGAATATTGAAAACTAGCATTGTATATGTAATTACTACAAAACTATTTATTTCAATACTTAGATGGCAACATGATTCTAAACCGATAGGCTTGCTGCATAAATTCACAATTTCAAGAAAATATGTTTCTCAAATAAAGTGTAAAAACACTCTTTTCAAACATTATTTACTCCCGGTGCCGAGCTTTGCTTCTGCTGGCGATAACTGAGATGAATTTTTTAACGGATTTTCGAAACAATAGCGCGCGACGTAAACGAATCTTATTTGTGTTTTTGATTCATTTGTGAAGAATTGGAACTCCACTTCATAGACTAAGAAGGGTGAGAAAGAGGAATATTAAAAATAATTAAATATATAAAATAAAAACGCTTGCGTTTTCTTATTAAAATCTTGAGACACCACATTTATCGATTTTCCTTCATTTGCTACGAAAGAAACGTGAATGGTTCTGCTTCGCTCGTGAACTCATTCGCGAAAAACCGTCGTAAAGTACATCTTAAAATATTTCGCGCGGTCTGAATAGAATGAATCCCGAATAAAAATAAATTTTAACTGATTTTAAATGAAGAAATCAACGGGGAAGGAGCGAAACAAAAGTAAGCACAAAAGTTTTTGTGATCGGAATTAACTAAAAGTTTTTCAGTCAACCCCCCCCCCAACATTTAAGGAAGAATTGTACAGCTTCGTAAAACAAAATTCATAAAGCTTTCTGGTCAAACAGAACTTTTTTCAACAAACAAAAAAAAAAAAAAAATTTAGACTTTTATTTATTTATGTATTTATTTATTTATTTGCAAAAAAAAAAAAAAAAAAAAAAAAAAACACTCAAGGAAAAATAAAATTATGTTGCTAAAAATATTTCAATAAGTTGATTTTAATTAGAAGCAAAAAAAGTGTCATTAAATATATATGTGTGTGCCAAACTTTTGTGAATTAAGATACATTCCTGAATTACAGAGACATAACTATAGCGCGCATTTTGGACCATCTTAAATTTTGGTACTGTCAACTTCAAACTACCTATTTCGAAAAGATGTGAAACGAAATTATCTGAAAGTTGAAATTAAATCAAACTGGTTTTCTTTTATATGAAAGAAAAAAAAAACATTTAAGGAGCCAGGCATTTTTTTTCTCGAAAAATTCAAATTAAAAAAAGAAAGCTTGAATTTGTATAATGTACATTAAAAAAAATTAAAAAATTTTTATGCTAATTTTTGTTACGTGTACCTCAATATTTTTCCTAACTTACAACCGTGTTACAAAGGCATGTAATCACGGGTGCTGGGGAAAAAAATAATAACCCAAACGATTATATTTTCCTGAAATCGTCTGCATTTGACACTGTGGCGTGATTTAATGCGAAGGCTAACACTGGGAAAGCAAATTTAATAAAATTTAACATTAAATAAATATTATTATATAAATAAAGTGTTCAAAAGCAAGCAAATATTAACCTTATTCTTCAGAAGGTTTAGAAATGTTATCTTAGATTTCAGTGTTTATGTTTATATGTTTATGCAAAATATTTTCGGATTAATATTACTACAATGTTTATTTTAAAAAATTAATATTCTGATATGAAATATATACAAATACATTTTTTTAAATAGAGATATCTTAAAGAATTAATTTTAATTTGTTTAAGATAATTCTCGATTATTTTGCGTTTGTTAAATATATTTAAATAAATTATGTTGCCTGCTGCATCCAAAACTGAAGTCAGTTCCCCTCCTTCATTTCTTGCAAATATCAGAAAAATCTTATTTTAATTATATCTTAACAATCACGCAGGAGAACGGTAAATTATCTAGATATATTGAAGCATTTGAAACATTGAAAACATTGAAGCATTCAACGGTTTTTATGGGAAATTGAAGTACTGCACTGTTTAAATGACTATAAAATTTAGAAGAATCCGTCTGAAAAAAAATAAACAAAATGTCAGAACTGCTTCTTTTTCTTGTCAATTATAAAAGTACATTTTGAAGTAGGAAAGATGGATGGAAAAAAAGTAGAAGCTGGCTATTACAATATTTATAATCCCAAAAGATCAATATACAGCTTGTTTTCCATTAACGAAAATTTCTGTCGACATGGAAAAAAAACAGGATATTGATGATGATGAATATCATTTAAATAAAAATGAAAACTCCTGGATGCAGTCGAAAATTGAATTCAACTCTAGAGAATCAATATGTTTACATCTGAAATATGAACTCAGAAAAGCAGCTTTGCAAGAGTTAAGATAATTTGGGATACAGTGGTTTTATAAAAATTCGCATAATAAGTGACAGAAAAAAAAAATTGACTATCATTTAAAAATTTCGAATAATCGGAATTTTTCGAATAATATTTTCCAATATTTCCATCTTTAATCTCTATGTATTTTTAAATTTCAAATTTGCATGAATTTTTTTTATATAAATCCCTTTCATATGCTAATTCTGCTGTAGTTCGCCCCAACAACACGTCAGTAACATTGTAATAACGATTAAATAAAAATAAATACTTTTTAATAGATAAAATTTAGGTAAATGTAGATTCCAAGAGAAGTCTTGTTTTTATTTTACATGAGAACGCAGTTCTTTCGCATAAAAAAACAAAGAAAAACATTGTAATTAAAGCGATTTAATAAATCTTTTAAATCAAAGAGACAAATGCATCCTGTTATTGCTTATGTACAAATTGAAGGAAATTATGCTCCATTTTTAGCAATGCGTACATTCCACTGAAGTATACATTTTAGTTTTAAAATACTATGGCAGTTTTTACAATTTTTTGTTGCTTGCGTGATTTTTAAAAATAAAAATAAAAAGTATTCTGTTATATTTCATTTGAGGATGTATAAACTTCTAGCAAATTCTTTTATTTGCCTTGAAAAATTCTGCAAAACTTAATTTGCAAAATTTCTTACTTTTACAGTCAGGGAACAGTTAAGCTTTTGTTTTGAAAACTGATGCGTCAAATTAGAATTAGAACAGATCAATTAGAATATAATAATACGGAAATAACTTTTAAATTCTGATATATATATATATATATATATATATGAAATTTTAATTTGTGAAATTTTATCGAATATAATGAAGAGTTTTTTTTTGTTTATTATATTTCATATTGTTCTACAATTTTTCATAAGTTTTGGGATATTTTTTACTTGCAATAAAAGCAATGAAGTTTCACATGTTTTGAAAGTGCTGTCAAACACTGAATTCAAACCATTCGAATGGCAAACAAGCATATTTCAAAACACACTCACTAATCAAAGGAGGCAAACAAGGAAACGAAATTCCAAGTAAGATTAAATAGCAGATTAATGTTAGAGCAGTAATAACCATTACTTTCTTTTTTATTTCTGTCACAATGGGTTGCTTAACGATATCTGTGAGTCCATGGAATGCTGCAAAATTTAAGATATATCATCGTTTCGTTCTTATTTATAAATTCATCACTCATTTGAGAACAAATACATTATTTCTCAACTACAGCCAGTTATAATCTATTACCTGAATGCCAGAAACACTTACTAAAGTGCCTGACTTACATCTAACTTATTGCGAAGAGGAAAGATAATATCTTTATGGAATACATAAAATGAATGATTGCGTCATATAATCATGTTTCAGCAGTTGTCTATCCACACTTTTTTGTCTGTTCTCCCAAATGCAAAATCCATCTGAACAATGAATAAAACTTGATAAAACTGCGAACTTGATACACTTTTGAAAAAAAGGTACTTACATTGCTCATCAGGCGGTCGCTGCCCGTCCCCTCCTCGTCTCTGAAAATGATGTCTTTCGAATAATTTGGCACTAAATCTTTGAATTTGGGGTCGTTTCTCGTGAGCCGCCCTTCCGGGGGTTCTGAGGCAGCCAGAGAAAATTCCTCCGTGTTGGGGATGTGTTCCTTGTAAACCAGGGGCGTGAGCTTGCGGGGTGTCCTGCGACTCCCGAAAAATTTTCCCGGGCCGCACGCGGATGCAGGCTGACCGCCGTACAGGAAGATCATGCCGTAGAGCAGAGCAGCCCACATGAGAGGAGACGGCATCGGCGAGTCCCCGCTTTCTTCCTGCTCTCTCTGTCACCTGAGGACGAATCACAAAACACACTGTCCGATGGCGGAGTCTGTTATTTCGGAGACCCTCTGGAAAAGTGCTCCGTTCCAACAATGCTATTTTTTTATCCGGGGAATAAAGCAACTCCTTTTCCTAATATCTTCATATATATCGAGTGTATGTCTCGCTTATCGAAGTGTTTCCCACCGCACGACTTCAGAAGTGCGAAGCAACAGTGCCATCCACGGGAGGATGCGTCTTAGAGAGATGGCGACGAGTTGTTCGATATTTGAGAGGTGAAGATCGCTATGGAGTTCCAGAGAGGAATTCGTCATCCATTAGACAGGCGAGCACTCCGAGCTGCGATTGGTTCGGCATATGTTGACATGGTCCGCTCTACGAATGACTCTCGCTGCCACCCCCCCTCGCTCTGCGCTTTCCTTCCCCCCTCCCTTTCTCGGGCTGATATCGCCAGGAACTGTTCGGTTACCACCCCTCCCGTCCTCCCCGCACTTGGGAAGTTTTGAAATCGCTTTTTCTTCTGGCGTGAAAGAATGTATCGAGGAGGACGCGAAGAAAACGATTTTGGCGGTGAATTTATCTTCCAGGCTCCTCTCACGTGTTCGCAGTCTTCACTCGCCTCATTAAGACGGCAAATCAATTAAAAAAGGTTTCTCTCGCAGTCGTAGGTTTCAACCTTGTTTCGAGCACAAAGATCAGAATGATGAACATTTAATTAAAAGTGGCAGAATATAAAGAGTGTCCTTCTGAGGGAAGGAACATTTTCACAGAAAAAGGACAATATCTCAAGTTTTTTTCTTCAACTTCAACATCATTACAAACTGACAAAGAATAAGTCATCATTTTTGTGTAGAGAGGAAAATATAAACCTTGAAGCCAGATTTTGTTATCCTTATTAGATCGTTTGTGAACTCATGACTCAAGAAAGAAGTAAATTAAAAAGAGTCATGACGAGGCCATATCAGTTTTGCGGCGGTAAAGGTTTCATTCACAGAAATATTATACAATTTTATATTATACTCACTGTTCATTGCAAGTGTTGAACGTAAACAAAATAGCACGCAACGAAATTAATTTCATTAAACTCTTTCTTTAAAAAAGAATAATTAAAATGCTGAAAGGTAATATTTGCTGTTAGAACAACGCGAAATAATGAGTGGAAATTTGAGAAAATCCTAATCGCTTTCTTGCATGAATCCACTGCCTGCACACGGGTGGAAAACTAATTTTCGTTGATTCATTTCGTTACTCTAATTTACAATCATTTGGAAGCCAAAGAGCAAATGGAATAATGCTTATTCATGATTTTTTTTTTCATTTTTATTATTTCCATATTACATTTTATGAACTTTTATTAAAACTGACCATTCGGTAAAAGAATAAAATTTTAATTTTAAGACATTTTTAAACAACAAAAAAGAAAAAAAAGACGACGACTTTTAAAAGTATTTTCAATATTCTTTAGTAATTTTTCATTGTAAAGGGGTGATAATATCTTTTTTTAAATATTTATTAAATACTTTAAACGTTGTATTTTAATAATATCGCAAAATTTTTTGACCAAAATTATCCTTTTTAATTTTAAACTGAAATACTGAAATTCCTGTGAGAAAAGATTATCCTTATTAAACAAGGCGAAAAAAAAATCATGTTTAATAAAATGTAAGGGCAAGAAAGTTGTTTAATAGTGTTAGGTGCTTTTAAATTTTCTCTGTATGTCCTAGTTAGAAATGTTGCTGTTTTGCATATCTGTCGGTGCAGCTTATAGATAATTATTATTTATTTATTACACTAATGATCTCGGAGGCGCATGAAGCACTATATTCCAAGAAACGCACATCTTTCAAACAGTGACACATATCTTTTTTTTTTATATATAGCTTTGAAAAGAAATGTTCCAGAATTTCAAATACTTCTCGTCTAAACAATGAAATGTAGCACTATTAATGAGAATCATCATTTTATTTTTGAAAAAAAAATAGGTCACGAATCATTTTAGCTTCTTTTTTGTTGTTGTTTATTACATTTGTTACAATTTGTTTTATTTTGTTGTTGTTCATTACAATTTGAAATTTGTAAACAATTTACATTATTTGAAAATTTTTAAAGGATAGAAAATTCTTCATACCATTACAAGTGACTGGAATTCCTTTTTTTTTTCTTTTCTAGATCAAACATTAGGATATCTCAGTCACAATACAATGAATACGGTATATGAATTTTTGGAAGGCAATAAATCACACAAAGAGGGCTCTTGCATCAAAATATAGAATACGTATTTAACCATTTGAACATTTAAGGCGGCAGCTTATTTCTTTAAACTGCCTCAAAACAAATGAATGAAGTAAATTTCATAAATACAGCGCCTTTCTGCCTTTCTATAATATACTTGATTGTCTTGGCAAGTAATATTATAGAAAGAGGGAAACAAACAGTGCTAAGTGCTAGTTGTTCAATCAACGAATTAACTAATAAAAATTTTTGTGGAAACCACACAAAGTTATTTTTCGTCATCTTTGTTAATTATTAGACATAATTATCGACCATTTCCTACAAAATTATTTGCATTTTTTATATATCTGTCCTTATTTTCTCGTTAAGTTGAACATTGAATTTGGATAATCACAACTTCTTAGCTTTAGAATTCGAATGTAGAAATAAACTTAAATTTCTAATGTTATTTACAGACAATAAAGTATTTCAATACTATGTATTCACACTGAATATACAGTAAAATATTTGGAAAGAGATTCGTTGTCTTTCATTATATATTCTAAATCATATAAATATTCTTTTAAGAACTAAAATAAAGCATTTTACAATAAAGGATGTAAAATTTATTTCTTCAGTGATTATTTCAGTGTCAACAGTTAAATTTCAATACTATCACATGTGAAATAAGATACTGTGACACGTCTTTATTTATCACCTTAAACACCTTTTCTGTCATTTGTGGAAATTTCCTCAACACATGCTCAATACTGATAAATAATAGATAAGGATTGTTTAAAACCCGGTTGAGAGGCTGATCAGAAAAAGTTTTGAAACAAATTGCCAAAATATAAACTTTAATTACAATAATAAGATTTGAGATGCTCTTAAAATAAATTAAAATGCTATTTAGATCATTTCAACATTATGTGCTTTTTTAGTGATGAGAAACTGTTTTGTGAATATCATAATTATTAAAAAAATCCATCCAGAAAAAAAAAAGAGACGAAAAAATCACAAAAATGATATAAAGTTTGTATGCTTTACATATGTCGATATTAAGATATTAAGAAAATCTCTTGTCATCCATTTCATTTTTGTGCTTTTTTTTAATAACTGGCCCATTTTTATTAAACGAAGGGGATTGGATTTCATCCATTTTGACATGTTTTGTTTTTAATTCATTTGTCTAATACGTCGGACACACTCGTTGTTTCGGAAACAGTGATTTCCACACTATCAAAACTTCTACAAGTTGCAATACAATATATTTTGACTGAAACCCCCTTTTTTAATGCAACATATCTGTGCATGCGAGTAAGATAACAGCTATTTTAAAGGATGATCTTCAAGAACAGCCGAGCCATTTATGCCGTAGTAGTTTGTCAAATAATGAAAGAAAATGGACGACGTTAACCTAAACACATTGATTTACAGAGTAGTGAAATAGAATTCATTTGAATGCGGCTATATATATTACATAACTAATTTTTTTAATGTTCAAATTATTTTCAACATACAACATGCTGTATGATATGAAATAACACATACCTTCCCTTTCTTTACTATCAAGTTTTCTTAGATTAGATAATGACAATCCCTGCTTACATTCATTCGTTGAAACTCGAATGTAAAAATGTCTTAGGTTTTATAAAAGATCAATAACTTTTATACCATTTATTAAAAAGATTTCTTTTCTGACTGTTCGTCAAATATTTTTTGTCAATAGGCATTAACATATCTGAACCAATTATAATTTAAATTTTTTTTGTAGTAAAAATTGTCTACAGCAGTTGGCTGATTAAATATGGATCCTACGTGCAATGCACCTAATTATCCTATGCTAGACCAATCGAACAATAAATGCTGGAAGCATTTATGAAACGATGCGGTTCAAGATTTGTATCAGTTCATGGATACTTTCAGTGTGTGGTTGGATGCTAACGAGCTTCATGCTTCAAACGATTCTCGCAAATATAAACAAAGCGTCAAATAGACGGTCTAGACTGTTTCATGAAATGTTTTGGCAGTTGCAGTTAACCTGACTCTTCGCTTCACTAATGAATGGGGCTTCAAAATACTATTAGGAATTCTCAGGTTTAGGTTATAAAATTCCATGTTAAATAAATAAAAAAAGACTCAAGTTGTTAGTAACAGCGTTGCTAGAGGGACAATCGCTATGATGTATGGAAGCTAATGCTCGTATCTTAGAAAACTTTTATCTCACAAAAATGGTTCATACATTATCTTAAAACTTAAAAAATTATTTTTTTAATGATTTAAATTTTATTTCCGTACATTTAAAAAAAATTTCAATACGTATTTTTAAAATTTACATTGGTTTCAATCTGAAACAATGTTAGGATGAAATCTTTTAATCTCAAGTTTTTTTCCAGGATTGAAATGGAGATTAAAAAAACTTTTTTTGGACATTATCACCGAATTAGGAATTTCGTATCAGCTTTTATTTTGTAGTACATGCATTTTTTTTAAACTTTGAACTTGTACACTAATAATCTATAGCAGATTTATTAAGATTTTTCAATCTTATCATGTTTAAAAAAATGCTATCTATATTACATTTTACTGCCTAAAAAGTCAATCAAGGCAATCAAGCTGGTCACCAAAGGTGGCTAGTTATTCAATAACTCATTATTTGATGCTTCTTCTCTAGAATGTCACGAATTGTGGAAAACGAATGGCAGATGGAAGCGCTAAAGTGAATTTATTTTTAAAGGATATTTTGAGACATTCCTATGAACCAGTGAATGCTTTCCTTTTAATCAATGAATGAAGCTCTTCTTTTACTTTCTTTTATAGAAAGCACGCAATATCTTGAAAAAATTTGACTTCGAGATTTTGTCGAATCTACAAATTTTAGACTTCCCTTAAAGTATCATTTACGGATATCTGTCTGTGAATAAGAAAACTGAAAAACGAAAAGAGCTGAACAAATGAAATGTGTCCCTTTGACTCTCATAGTTTAATTGAAATCCGCCGGAGGGAAGTTTGTGCGTCTCTCTCTCCATTTGCGTTTCTCTCTCGTATAAGAAAACTAAAAAAAGCTTAAATTTTGACATATATAATAATCATCAATTATAATCATATCATTGAGATTGAAGATTTATAATGCCTCTTTAACCGAATTTCTCCAAAGAGTGTTCTTTCTGTCGGTTTCTTTATTGACCTTCGTTTGTAAGGCAACGATTTAGGTAAATAAAATAGGTTGCGTAGACAGGTCACCTTCATTTTAATTTTAATTGAAAGAAAGGAAATCACCAAAAAGGCGTATTTATCCCTCCCCCGCTATTCTACAAAAAGCTTCGTTTTGGGTTAACGTATGAGAAAGTGGAAGGAAGAACACATCCGCATGATTTAAGTAGTTGTTTCCGGTGCTATTCAATTTGTAAATACTCGCTTCTTCAGCAAGAGCACAGTTGCCCAGCTTCTTAACGAGTACCTTTCATTGTAGGATGTTTTCAAATGATACAATGCAAATCACCCGGTGTTAAAGATAATCTTTTCTTCCTGCCGACTGGCGATTCATTTTTATTTAGATAATTCGCTATCTTTTTTTTTTATCTAAATTTTCGTATGGTAACCGCGGTACCTTCATTCATATCTAGTCCGTTTGTTAGAAGAAGAGTCAAAGTTTTCCCTTATTATTTTTGAGATGATTTGTTTCCACTTTATATTCTTATTAATACCAAAATACAAGGTTTTTAAAAAGTTATTTGCGGGTGAAATTAAGTGATGCTCACTTTGGCATTGAACAAAATAGCTTTGCTGTCGATTTCATAGGAATACGTTTCATAGAAAGATTTTGTAGCTGAGATAAAA
This sequence comes from Argiope aurantia, assembly GCA_026543865.1. Classification (NCBI taxonomy): domain Eukaryota; kingdom Metazoa; phylum Arthropoda; class Arachnida; order Araneae; family Araneidae; genus Argiope; species Argiope aurantia. Next base: position 476,812 of record JAPMOR010049054.1, on the reverse strand, counting down.
ACTTTTCTCTGAATGTAACGAGAAAAAAAAATAATGCTTTATTTATAAATAATAACAATTTGAGCCGAAGTCAATGCAATTGATAATTTAAAAAATTGCTTACTTGCAGCAAGAGTGCTGTTGGCCTTTCAAGTAAATTAACATACGCGTCCTTCCTGTTTGTAAGCTGTAAGGCATTCGATGAAATGAATCACATTATTAAAGTTTCAAAATCCCAACATCTTTTAAACTTCTATTTTAACGAAAAATTATTAAAGTATTTGAAATATTTTCCCACTTTTCATGGAATCAACTGCTATCTTTCTACTTTGGGGAAGGGATGAACCCTTTGGTATATAGAAATCAAATTTCCGTTTATCTATATCATCTAGTACTTTCGATCAAAAAACTCTGTTGCAATCAGTCAGACTTCCGATGGGCGGGGACTTAATCGTGGGAAAATTTTGAAGCATTACCGACTTGGAAGTAGGCAACATTTTACCTGAATCCCAAAAGCATCTGCTAAAAATTTGAATGCAAGTTCCTTTCTAGCAGTATTTCACGGTTGTGTCGATTTCACAGACAGATCGAAAGTCAATTATGCATTCGAAAGTTTACATCCTCGAAAGTCGAGTGATAATGGATGAGGTATGGGGGGAGGGATCTAGTTCTTAACAAAGCAGCGTCGGAGAGGGACCCGGTCCACCCACGAAGTTCTTCAGAAAGCAGGTTTGTACCGAAAGAGTTACAATCACATTACAAGATACCTGGCTTGTAAAAAGCGTGGGAATAAGTCAGGAGAGGGTTAATCCTCTCTTTGTGGTTGATCGATGGGCTCTGTTTGCTGGCGGCGCTACTGTACAGTGTTTGCGGTAATCCCAATCGTTTGTCAGACATATGAAGATCGATTATTGCTTTTTATTGTTGATTTGTCAAACTTTCTTTTCTGAGGGAAGAATGTGAAAACTCGCGCTAATCCTAGGAGATTTTGATAATCCACTGTACAATGGATCAACTGAAGACGATCTGTAGTCATCGATCCAATGAATGGCTCGATTATTTTGACTTTTCATTGGTACTGTCAATTCATATGTTATATGAAATGAAATGAAATGGAGGGAAAGAAAAGTAATCATAGTTAAATGTAATGGTAAATAATAAATGAAAATTTGAAGGGATTAAAGTTATTCTCTCTGGTTTTTGATCCGATTTGTAAAGCAGTGGGTTCAAACTTCCTGCAATGGTATTTTGTGCTCTTGTTATTTGTCACATAACAGCACTCAACGGATATAATGCTGAAACTCCGAAAATGAAATGCATTTCCCTGAGTAATACTATTTAAGCATGCAACGCGATTAACTTCTTCGTGAAAGTGACAATTATAGCTGTTGAAATATCCTTGATGACATAATGCGTGTCTTAAGATCCTAGAAAGAGCTCTTTGCGCAGTGAAGAGGTTGGCCTGCACACATAAACAGTTCTTCTAAAACATTACAATTTTTGAATACATCGGAGTTATATTAAGACTTTCTGCATTCTTCGATTGTGGCAGATTGAAAGCCCGTGAGCTAACGTAACTAGAATATATATATTTTCAAATATAAGACATCATTATTAAATATATATTCATGATCTTCATTTCTGCAATAAAGCTTGATATTAAGACAGAAGTTATGAGTTTAATCTTAGACTCGGGACTATAATTAGTCCCCGAGAAGCAATAAATAAATAAAATAAAAAGTAAGTGTATGAATTATTGCATACTGATCCCCCTCCCCATAAGCATTATTCAAGGATTTCTTACTATTTTGCATTTACTTTTTCATTATTAACATCAAAATACGTTGAAATGGTGACAAAAGGGCCCACTCGAATGTAAAGAGCTAACACCATCATAAGTAGAAATCATAATGCTAAGATTAATAAGTTTGATTCTATTTCACTCAAATAGAATATATTACCGAAGAAAAAAAATTAATGTATGTCTGTCATTAAAATTACATATTGAATATACTTTTATAATACAATAGCATTATCAACTTTAGATGCTAATTTATTAATCCATAAATCTGATACATTTTTCCGAGAACTGAGCATTCTTTTCTCCGAGAACTTTGACGTAGCGCCTCGAACTGAAATGATTCTTTTTACATTTACATTCATCTCAAGGACACGGCAAATTTTATACAAAATCTAAGACTCATCTGAACATGAAATGTAATGTAATACAGCATGAAATATCCTGTAAAATCGTCAAAACTCTGTTAAATGTTTGATGTATTTTTTAATTTAAATTTATTCTAAACCATTCTAATTTTGTTTTACTAATATTTAAATTTATTTCACTGAAGAAAAACCTTTTTTCTTTTTCAATCCTTTTTGTAGATAACGAATTAAAATTTCAAAGAAAGAATAAATCGCACTTTTATTAATTTACTAAAAATACATTTTTAAAATTATTTTTTTATTTCTGAATACCAACTGTTAGTCTTAAAATTAGTTTTTCATCTCAGATTTCTCTGGGTTGGATTCAAAATTTAAATAATAAATAGATTAATTCATATGCTTTGAAAATATTAAGATAATGTACTGTCTTCAAGAATATGAAATTGCATAAAATTCCAAAACTATAGCACATTAGAAAAAGAGTGAAAAAAAATTACAAAATTCCATCCTTAAAGACATGAAGCAAGTCTAAATAAATAAAAGTAAATAAAAAAAATCGCAATTTTAAGCTTCATTTTTATATCGCATCGTTGGTTCACTGCTGAAAGTGACTTCGTCAATGAAAAAAATAATAAAAACGAAGCGATTTGCTCTTTTAAAATGACGTCTCCATAACGGGGGAAAAATTCCTTATAACTATTCCCCAGCACTGATATTGATGTGCACAACCTTGCATCTTACTTAAATACTATAATTTTAGATGATTTTATTGTCACTTATATTTACAAAAACTGCAAAATGTTCAGCAATTGTGGGAAAAATAGCAAGAAAAATGGAGCATTTCAACACATTCACGGACATAAAGGTTGCAACATATCAAGCATTACTGATTCATTGATTCTTTTCATTTCGATTTATCTTTTCACTACGCGTTTAAAAATTTCACTTGGTTGGAATATCGCCACAAATGCAGTGCTTCCCTCCCATCTACAAACAGCAAATTCGTTTCTGTCAGTGAACGAATTAATGGATGTGACGAAGAATGGCTTTACCGGATTTCAGCATTTCGATAGTGAACTCGAATTCTGAGTTACAATACCTTGTTGCATACAGCTTATATTCAATGAAATATGCATCGAATGACTGTTACGGGCCCAAAGACAATCCGATTTCCTGCAGTTCAATTATTCCGACTAAATTGTGAAAGAAAGAAAAAAAATGTCTATTCTGAATCCAAACAGCCAAATTTCTGTTGTCGCATCACGAGCACCAAGTGAGGGAGGACTCCTATCGACACGCGCTGGCATTAAATCCCAGCGGATTAAGTGCTTGTAAATGCCCTACAGGTCACACTACACATCGCACTCAAAAACTTAATTGTATCAGTGTTTTAAGACTATAAAAATTCATTTGTATCACTTGATTGAATTCATTTGCATTTTAAATGTTAATTAATTGGCATAATTCATAAACAGATAATTGTGTAGACAATGCTTTTTTAAGAATAAACGACAAGACAAAAGAGTTCGCTGTCTAGATATTTGAAATGTCTGCAAAACTTTCGGATACCAGAAATGAAAAGAACCGAGAAATTTATTCAGAATCTCACAGGACCGGAAATTCTGTTGACAATTTTGAGAATTCGGCTTACTAAGAACTCGGTGTTGCCAAGATGTAAATATTTTAGATTATCCGATCGACTGAGGATAAACTCAAGCTCAAGGGTCGTTTCCACCGAAATGTTGCAAATGTGAGAACTAAAGAAATTTCGATTTTTTTTTATTGCCCACTGGATAATTTATAATTGAGATGTTCAAAGAAACACTACAAGTATTGTTATTAAGAATAAAGTCAAATAATGGATTCAAAAAGCAGGCACTGATCTTATAAAAATATATTTAATTTAAAATTAATTTTTTATTTGAAAACTGAATTTACTAAATGATTGATTTATGGATTAACTTTTTGTCCTGGGGCCAGAAAGAATCAATCAATCAATCAAATAAAACATATTTAATTTGAAATCTATTCAATTTACTTTATTAACAGAAATAATTAAAAATAAATAAAGATGATTCAAATCTGGAATCTCTCACATCATTCAATCATTCTCATTCTCAACTCATTCATTCAATCCTTCTCAAATCATTCAGAATTCAAATCTATTAAATTTACTTAAATAAATAGAATAAAAATTAAAAATAAATAAAGATGATTCAAATCTCTAATCCTAAACATTGTTGCATGATAATTACTTTATACTATTCTTCTATACTATTTTTTCATGCTATACTTCTTCTATTCATACTATTCTATACGTCTTCATACTATTTTTTTTTTAAAGAGTACTCTTTATCACAACAATAAAACCATGACAGGAGCGCGTGCACACACAAATGCAATATTTTTATCACATATGTGTTTAAATGCAACAATGAAAACAATATAACACATTGTATTAAAATGTACTTAAAACATTTTAAAAACATCTTTTAAATTTGAGGAAAAAAATAGAATGGTATCGTTGAAAAGATAATTTTCTATATTTTTGCATAATAATATACTTTGAAGTTATTGCGGGAAAAACAATACAATTTCGACTCTTTTCTAAAGATAAATGTAATTGAAATTTTGTTGCACCCTTTTTTCAGTGAGACATACTATACAAAAAGTAATTACATACCAAACTTGAAAGCTGTGGCCGAATTGTCTTCTCTGTTGAAATTTTTTTTTTCATATCGTAAGTCACAATTTACAGATCATATACCAACCTATAAATATCATCATATTAAAATCCTCTCAAGAAAGGAGCTCTTGATCGTCGGAGTACATCCAGGAATCACAACATTAATCATAAGATATTCAAGAGTTTTATCGCAATGACTGCCAACAATTAATTGCCCATTCTGTTGTATCACATCAACGAATATATTTTTTCTAAATTTTAAAACTAATCCAAATCAAGTTATTTATTTACACAATATGTTGTTTAGGCATGCAGAAGTCAGTTGTTCTCAAAACAAATATATACATGACACTTCCACCTCATTACGAAATACAGAGAAAGTATTGTAATTGTCAAAACTTAAGATTTTGTCGAATCTCCACATCTCTGAGTTTGACAAACATATTTATGGAAAATATGTCTGTCTCTTTATGTCTGTGAGAAAGAAGAATAAAAAAACGCTTTGAGCAAGTAATGAAATTCGGTATATAGACTAAATTTGTAGATTTCTATCACATTTTGTGCAAACGCCTTTCATAGGAAGTCTGTCTGTCCGGAATATAAATTCATACGATGACTAAAAATTCCTTTTGGTAAGCAAAGGTAGATTCCTTCACATCTGAGTTCCATTGTTGATGTTAGAAATTAGGGCAGCGGAAATCACTTTTCAGCCCTTCTTCTTCTGAGGCATCGAAACGCCGGCATGCAAAAGTTGTTCGTCTGAATCAAGTTTTGATCAGATTTATTTTTCTCCCTTCAATATCAAGAAAGCTATAGAGAAATGAAATCATTTGCCTCTTTATTGAGATGGACGGGTGGATGTGTGATTTTTACATTTCTAACAACATATTCTAAGTAGTCTTCCTATAGGAATCTGCCTAAAGACGAAAAGAATTACATAAATAAAATTCGATACATAGATTTAATATCTATAGCGCAGAAACTTGTCAAATCTAGCAAGAGGTCAACCGTCTGTCGGTCTGTACCATCAGAAACATGTAACGCGATAACTCAAAAAGCAATGACTTTAATATCTCAAATTTGGTGTGTGATTTGCGTTTACAAGTATAGTTATGTGTCATTTTCCCCTCAATGGTTAAGAAAAACACGTCTAAGACACAAATTCGATTTTCAGACACTATTAACCCTTTCGCGGTGGAGCACTCAGAAATGAATTGCACTCTAGGCAGCCGGCGTGTCGGTGGAAGATCTACGTGGACAACAAAATACGCGAGTCGTTCTGAGCGCGGTGTGGGGAGCTAATTTTGCTGGACATTTCCCTGAAGCGATTGACCGCCACGCCGATCAAACAACAACAATAATAATAATTTTAAGTCAAAACATTACCTATAAAAATTTTTTAGAAACCTACTTCAGGGTAGGATATGTCACAATTGAACGGCGCCAAAAGGCTCTGTTCGTTCGGAGAGAGCAACTCTACTTGAGCGCCTATAGCGGTGCTGTTCGCTCAGAGTGAACGTCTAGAGCTGAGTACCTAAAGGCGCTGTTCGTCGCGAAAGGGTTAACTGCAAGCTGAATCGGCAAAAAAACTCAACAAGGATCCTACGATTCCGTAAAAAATGTTAAATTCATACCAAAGGTTAACATTTCGTAACTATTGAACACACAACTTTATTAGAGAATAACAACTTTATTAGAGAGCAGGTGAGAAAGTTTTGAGAAGACCACTCCCACTGCTTTTCACTCTTGTGTTGAGTGAAGCCAATTTTTCCATCCGTCCGAAGCGTCCCGAGCTATAAAAGCTCGTAATCCAGGACTCACTCAGCTTATACCTGAGAGATATTCTGAAAACTAAAGGCTAAAAGCAAAATAGCTGAAATCAGGAACATATCAGCGATAAATTATCAAATATTAACTACATTAAATTTAGTTTCTTTTCTACTTACTTTCAGTTGAAATTACATTGTAATTGGAGACACAAAATATTCTGTGGCGAATACGAAATCGTCGCAGACCGACAACAAAGTACGAATTAGCGCATATCTTTGGCGTGAAAGTGCACGGTCTTCATACAAGAATGAAAAGGTCAGGCTTTGGCATCTAATCGTGACCTGCGGCGACGAAGGACAAGTGATTCTTTGTTTGAACAGGCAGTTTCAGTTGCAGTCTTGAGGTCAGAGGATGAAATCGATTAAGCCTATCGATTAACTGGCCCTCTGAGCGATTTCTCGAAAGCGTTTCTTCTCTAATTTATTGCTCGATTGTGAGTGGTAGGAGGAAATCCTCCTGTTCGCTCTGTGAGCGTATAACTTTTTCATAAACTAAAATGTTGTTTTCTTTTCACGAATTCGAACCTAGGAGTGAGCTCGGCTCATGCCGGGAGAAGAACTGAATATCACTCCGTCAAATTTAAGGAAGAGGCATTGATAAAAAAAAAAAAAAAAAAAATCCTTTTAGAATCCAAACAAACACGAGAGATAAGAGATAGATATATTGCTCACTTGAAGAAACGATGACCACAGTAAGAAATATTGTTTTTTTCTTTGGAAGATTTTTCGAGATTTAATGTTATAATTTCGATTTTAATATTTATCGCCGGAGAGAGAAATAGGCAAATATCAAACTTTTTTTTCTAAAGTTCAAGTTTTTTATTTTTAAGCAAATGATACATTTCCCTTTTGTATTCTTGTCAACTCTCTAGGTTTTTAACCCATTAACCGCCGTTCTCGGTCATTATTTATCTTGCATCAATCGAATGGTAATAGTTGTAAAATTATGAAATAAAATTAAATTCATTCAAGTATGAAAAATAGGATAAAATCGAGAACCATCTCAAGTTTTCTATAAACTCTTAGCTTAAAAAAAAAAAAAAAATGTAAGCTGTATTTTCTTAAAATAGAAGGAATTCTACGGTCGATAGTTAAGGAATAAACAAGATAAGCCGATATATTTCTCTTTTATGCCATCTTAATAAATTTTACGATTCTATAAAGGCTTACAAAAATGTTGGAATATCGAAAAAATTCTATCACAGTTCGTAGAGACCGATATTTCTCTTCCGTCAGGATTATTTTTTAAAACACACCTTTTTACAAACACAAACGTATGGAAATTTGAGCTAACCATTTTCATTTAAATCTCTTACCGAAATAACATCCAATAAGGACAAGTGAAGTAAATGGGTAAAGAGCTTATACTCATATACACTTTGGTACAGATGTTATAGGACAAAATTGAACAACTACGGGAAAACAGTAGTTGCAAGCATTTTTTCTTCTCGGCAGGAATACGCAAATAGCACAGTGATTCTATCACTGGAACAGATCTGGGTTTGAAATAGTGATTCTATCACTCGGACAGATCTGGGTTCGAAATAGTGATTCTATCGCTATTTTAAATCTAACGTTAATTAGATTTCATAGTCTCCATTAAGTTCGCAGTCTTATACTTGCCCTGCTGGATCAAAACAAGAAAGCGGTAGAAATCCTTGCGCCTATGAAAACAGGACCTTTTACGATCGTAGTGAAAAAAAGGTTACATCCTGTTTAAATATATCCATTCATATAAAAGGAATAGAGATTTGCTTGGTTTGGTTTTGCGGGTTTAATGAGGCCCTATTCTGCCAAGCAAAATTATAAAAATGCACTTAAAGTAAAGCACGAAAATCGAGCTAAAAATGACATCAAACGCGACCATACCACGACGAATGAATAAAATTTTCAAACGACAAATCATTGTTTGAAATATAAGGAAAATGAGAAAACGATCATTTAAAATGATTTCAAGTAACGAGACAATAACAAAGTGAATTTGTCGAGCAACTGGTTTTTAAAAAAGTTAAAAATATTTGTTGATATCTCTAAGGCACTAAATCTTTCAAAGTGAATAACGATGTATGACAAAACTGGCGAAGAGAATTAAAAAGTAGTACATTCCATTAACACTAAAGCTACCACGAGCAGGTCATTTGACCCGCTTCCAATGGCAATTCCAATGTATCGGTGAAATGCCGGTAGGTTTAGTGTTAAAATGCGTTTTATATTATCATACGCTTTTTAGCGAAAGAGCTCCAACTTTCCCAGCTTGCCAAGTCTAAACTGGACAAGTGGATGCCCTTTTTCAAAAATAAAATGTTTATATGCGAAGTTCTCCACAAATGTGATTCCCCTTGGCATCCTTCCCACGTGTTAGGACAACAGGTCATGACATGTAGTTTGTTATGGATCTGAAGAGCCCATGTTCTTTGCAAGTTAGAATAGATGCGTTCGGTGAAGGATCTCCTCATATTACTGTATGGAAGGCCCTTGTTCAAAAGCGACAATGCGGAACTTGCAGCAGAATCCCGTTTTGCTGTCAGAGATGTCCATGTCTCTCGAGTTAATCCACTCGGGATTGTCCGGGGACCAAATAAAAAAATGCGGAAACCCTTATTTTGTAGGACAACCAAAATAAACAGATTTCGTGTAACAGTCGAATATATCCGATTATTGTAGTGAGAAAATGGTTTCAAACGCTCTCATGCTATCCGTATAACTATTGAATTGGCACTGAGCAGAAAATGTGATCTTCTGTAAACCTCAGAAAATAGCCACCAACTCAGCAGTAAATACGGAACAACTACAATGTAAACGATAGCGCAGTGTAACAGATGGACAAATTATGCCACAACCAACTTGGCCATTTGTTTTGGAGCCATCTATGAGAATTGGTACAAAGGAAGGATACCGATTGCGATGTTATGGAAAAAGCAGTTGGGAAATGAATGGAGCCGTTGAGGATGAAACACGATTCAAAAGGTTTATCCCAAAGTGGAGAACAAAATAAATCAGGTAATTTAATAGAAATGTTATCATATAAGAGAATTTCGAGTTTCTCACAGAATGGAGGAATAAGAGATGAACGGGCACTATACAGTCTGCGAAGGTCAACTGGCAGTGTAATTTGACGCATAAGGTGCCTTGGCACAGACACTTCTTACGCCTTAAAAAGGTATTGCCGATGATAGATGACATATGAATTCTCTATTGGAGAAGCACGAAATGTACTGAACAGATCCGTAAAGTAGAGTGGCGCCCAGTATCTAGACAACGCAAAATGGAAGCACGGGCAGAATCATGCACCATACATCCATAATCAATTTGCTTTTCTAACTGGATCGAAAATATGAAGGCCATTATATTTCAATCCTGACAACCATGCTTTTTTTCTGTACAACGGGGACAGGATGGAGACTCACGGCAATTTACTATCGAGTGGTCAAAGCAATGGCATTGACAAGATTTTAGGAGATTTGGGATATAGTGCCTCACCGGTAAACTAATGTTATTTGCATAAACACATTCGGACAGTTTATGTTCTAAAATGCTAAAATATAATGCTTCGTTTCAAAGAGCTATCGATCTCAACGTGCATCTACTGTCCCTAAAGATTACATCTGTACTTTTATCACTTCTACAGGGACAATTTCTTGCAGATAATGGCACCTTTCGAGATAGTTAGTGATTGATGAGTACTTACAGTTACAGATATTGTACCCAGAGCTTTTAATTTCTGAATCTGCTGCACTCGAGAGTTTAGCTCTACTACATTTCACCAGAGTGCATCTTCCGAAAGGACGCTATTCACCCACAATTGTCGATGAGACCTTTTGCACAGTTTCGAATGTTTCCAGAAACTCGCTTTACTGTGAAAATTGAATCTAAATGTATTGAATTGTTAAAAGAAATAAGAACAGAATGATGCCCAATGAAGGGATCCGCATTACCAAGAATCATACGATACGGAAAAAAAAAAAAGGTTCGGGTCCCGATGGCACCGCCCACCACGGAGCCCAACAAGGGAAGACAGCCACCGGCTCTGACCATTCCCAGCCTCGGCACTTAATTTGGTTCTGGCCGGAACCTATACGCTCAGAGTTACCCCCGGGGACAGTGACCACCCTTACCGCCAAGCCCAAGGAGTAACCCCTTCGCTTGATCCCTAGCAGACTGGCCACTCAGGTGACTAGGTACCAGTCGATTGATACACCGGGGACTACGGTACACCGCCCGGCTAACGGGTCGCGACGCACGTAGGGTTTTTAGCTGTCCATGAAAGGCAAGAAGCACAAGCAGTTTCTCATTGGAGAGCTTCCTATCTGGTCTTCGGGGGAAGGAAGAAATGCATTTGAAAGCAGCGGGCCAAGGGGTGGAGAATCTGAAATTCAGACCAGACCACTAGGGTACCTAAGAGCCGTGAAGCCCGTTATGCCTGAATAAGATGTGACCCTGAGGGAAGATTTTGCTAGAAATATTTCGTTGGGAGTAATGGTTGTCTCCGGTGCTCTGGACTGCAATTCAAATTCGCAATGCGAGTAGCTTCTGCGCAATTTCCTTGTATGCTTTCTAATAAGCGCACTTTTATATCAGTAATCGCATGCCATTGGCGAACAATAGTTACGAAACAGCCTATTAGTGCAAGATCCTCGTTGATTAATCGCTGGTATGTGGTTAATATACAAGTTCGAAAAAACGAGTATGTATTTTAAACACCTTTTTCCCAACCGATCTGAATCATACTGAATTATAATTGTAGTCACATACTAGATTTCATATAATTAAGTTTTTGCATCTTTTAGTTGCGTATTTACTTCCTTGTGAAAGTACAGATCAACAAGTGGTCAAACTTTTGACAGACATACTTCATTTACAGTACATACATTAAATAGTACTAATTTTTTAATTTTAAAGACAATCTTGAGCTAGACGGGTAAAATATGGTATGCGATCATTACACAAAGTTTGTAGATTTCTATTAAATTTTGATTAAAATACATGTAGTGGAAGTCTGCCTTTGGTTCGAATATCAGTTAATATAGTAACTACAAAATGAAGGGAGCTAAATGGATAAGAATTGGCACACATATTTATCTACAGTGTAGGCACTCATCAAATTTTGAACCAAATCCAAAGAGGGGTTGCTATCTATCGGCTTGTACTTTCAGAAACATGTAAATTCGACAACACAAAAATGCAAAGATTTAAATATACCAAATTAGCATCTTTTGTGATTACATGTGTAGTTTTGAGACAAATTTTTGTTTCAATCGGTTTGAAAAAATGCTTATGAAACGCAAATTCGATTTTCGGACACTATTAACCTCATACCAGGGATTAATCAGTAAAAATGCTGAAAGGTTAATATTTCATAACTCTTAACGCCAAGGTCACTCTTCTCCAGAATAGCACCTTTATTATGGAGCTAGCGATAAAATTTCGGGGAGACTTCTCCTAATGGTTTGAGGTTTGTTTCCTAAACTAGAAAGTCTCTGAAATAAATCATTATACACATAATTCAACTCTAGAGCGCTGCAAAGACTAAATGAGATGCCACACAATCTCGCTGTTTTTTAAAGGAAAGAATATTGGCAATTTGGAAGGTTGGGCGCATCAAAAACTGTTGTAAAACATCTGCAATTCAAAAATGCAATTGACTACTGCTGTTATGAATCTAATTTATTTCTGCTACAGCAGAAAAGAAAAAGCAAATCTTTTTCGGTCGGTCAAGTGGGGTGAAAAAGAGAATGAATATAATTACAAAAAGAGGGAGAAGAAAGGCAAAGTTAAAATTCGCAAGAAATTATGGCAAGCGCTACTCCCTCAGGTCGGAGGCCAGCTTCAGCTGAATGGAGCCAGGCAACATTGTAGCACTGGAACACCTACACTGTGCTTAGATTTTAATAACACCTTTGCTATTGAAGCGGCGAAGTCTGCATAAGTTATGAAGTCTGCTGTTTTTTCCCGTCTATCTCTCAGAAACGTCTGGCAGATTTTTTGTCTTCCTCTTAAACAATATTTATTATCAATGATTTACAGACCCGTGATCAGCTGCAAAGTTACTTTTGTGTCAGATTTGTTTTTAGTTGTTTTCGTTTATATTTCGCTTTTATTGTTGGGAAAGAACAAAAAATTCTTCCTTAAATCCAACAGTCCTCTATGAGATTTTAAAGACGTCCTTGGAAAAGAAGTTTTTATCATAAAATTCCAAAAATGTGAAGTCCATATGAGAAAAAGATTCATTTCATTTTTAAGGAATTAGAGAGAAACATTCCCCAGAATATTCAAAAGGGAAAAAACATTCGGGAAACAGGATCAAAAATTTAAAAAAAAAATCGTCATTGTAAATAAGTGGTTCAAAAATAGTGCTCAAACTTTTAAAGTTAAACTTAGATCAGGGGTTTTAAAGGGTAGGCTCTGATATACAAGGAGAAGTGTTGCGTGCATGAATTTTGGAGACATGGAAACGTTGCAACACATGTTTTTGTATTTTTTTTTTAAACTCGGACAAACCAATTTTAAAATATTTTTTTAAACGATGCATTCTACTTAATTTATGATCTATTAATGTTGGACTTGATTTTCCAAGGAAAATATCTTTTTGCAAATGACTGACATTTTCAGAAAAGCTTTGATATTTGCATGCTGTATTTTATATACATGTTCGTTGTATTCGGTTTGTTTATATACTTTGAGAATAGATCAAGCATACAGATTTTTTTCTCTTTTACGGTAGAATACCTGGGTGATGAGGCAAAGACAGTGAAAGGATGAAACATACAATGCAGATTCAGTGCCTTGCAGATTTGCTCCGGAACAGCAACCTAGTCGAATGAATATCGTTACAAATCGTGACACAAACAAGAGCGGTAAGTAGGGTGCAATATCAGCAGCGAACCTATAGAATCCTTAAGTCTGTGTTCAAAAGATTTGTCATCTGAAACCTATTTGCGATTTGGTATGCACGTTGTTATTCTTTCGTTTAGTTTGTTGGGCGATTGAGAATTTGCATGCAGTTGAATTTGTGTTCTATACTTTATCTGATGTACTCGATTTTTCTGGACGAGGTGCGTCTTGCCGTGTCCCCACTTTAAAATTTTCAAACTATTGTTTTAAACAAATGTTAGTCAATTATTTAAAAAATAGGGTTTTTTTTTTTTTTTGCCTATTTAAAGCCACACAATCAGCCTTTAACGTCCCTTTTGAATCTGTTATCTCTATATGTAAAACATTCTTTAATTCAAAGACAAGCAACTGTGGAGTTCTTTAATGATTTTATTCTTCATAATTTTAAGGAACTAATTCAATTTTTACCTATTATCAAGATTCCTTCCAATACTGTGATGAGCACACTGCAGAGAACCGAATAGGGGAAGGCAGAAAGCCTGGAAAAGAGAACGCGTGAAAGTATTTTGAGTTAATATGGTACGGAAGGGATTTTGATGTCCGTGGAGAAGTAATGTCCTGCACAACTGAAAAGTAAAAGTTAAAGTGAAGCTGAGGCTATATATATATATATATATATATAAATGTGTGTGTGTGTGAGAGAGAGAGAGATAAATCTTTCCTCTTGAAAACTGTTTCGAATTTCAATACAACCCACTTCACTTTTCTTGAATGGTTTTGATTCAAAGCTCTCTATTGGGTTGGACTTTACTACGAATCTTTATAAAAGTATTGCCAACTAATTATGGAATACAAGCGAGGATTTTCCATTTTTGTTCTATGTATGTTTGTTTCGATCAAATTTCTACCTCAATGGGTATTATCCTCTGTAAAGGAAAAAATTCAATTGAGCTGCTATTTAGTAAACTAGCGTCTTCAAAATACACCTCCATGAATTTATTACACTCAGACAAGAAAATTTTTAGTGCTTGAGAATTGATATTCATGTTAATATCTTATGAAACGAATAATTCCCAAGATATTAGTTTGATGGTGACTGTTTTTCCTAAACTTATTCAAACAGTCAGAAAGTATATGCATCTACTTTATAAATAGCAGAAAAAATAACTTGTTAATTATATTAATCCTGGGCACAAGAAAATGTAATTCGATGCATACTTATTCACAAAATACAGGGATTTGTTTTTTGTTCCAAAACCTATCTATCTAGATCAAGATCTAGATATTTCTCTCTCTCTCTCTCTCTCTCTCTCTCTCTCTATATATATA
>JAPMOR010049054.1:431334-454068 GCA_026543865.1 Argiope aurantia | reverse complement strand
TGCATCTGTTTTTTCTGTATATATTAAAAATTAAAAATGTAAAAATTATTTTTCTACCATAAAAGTTTGAAAATGATCGCGAAAAACATTCCTATTTCTTTTCATTTTTGATAATTAAAATTCTAATTAAAAATGAAAAAAGCCACTCTGAAAAGCAAATTTCTACCCTCCAAACTATCTATTTGCCAGATTAGATAGGTGCAGTCTGGTTTGTGCAGAAGTCAGCACATACAGATGCAGACAAACAGACAGAAGCTTTTTCCTTACGTTTAAGCATGACAATTAAGTTAAAATACTAATGCATTTTCTCGCCAACAGCTAGTATGCTTTTAGCAAGCTTAAACTAATCACTTTCTTTTTTCAATGAGTTACGAAGAATTTACTGAACGTTTATGACCGGTACGGGAATATTATTATATAAAACAACGGTATTGGGAGGTATTGGGACAAATACCTCCCAATACTGTTGCAATCACGCTGAGAAAAGCCAAATTAAAAAGATGAATACTCATTGCAAATGAAACCTACAAAAGTGTCCTTCCCAACATATGACTGTATGAAATAAAGGAAAGAAGAAATGTGATATTTTTTAGGAAAACAAATAAAGGAACTTCTAAAATATCCATAATGTAAATTCATTAATTTTATG
Organism: Argiope aurantia; assembly: GCA_026543865.1. Classification (NCBI taxonomy): domain Eukaryota; kingdom Metazoa; phylum Arthropoda; class Arachnida; order Araneae; family Araneidae; genus Argiope; species Argiope aurantia. The sequence continues at coordinate 453,419 of JAPMOR010049054.1, read as the reverse complement.
CGATTTAAGACAAACTTGGCTTAATATAGAGATAATATCCATTTTAATTGGGACCCAACATCTAATTTCTAAACCGTTAGTGACAGACATGCACTTCTAACAAGAAAGAGAGTTCAAATGAAGTCAATAGTTTGTGTAATTTGAATTAATAAATGTTCTAATGAATTTCAAAATTTTAAATTTTTATAGAGAGCCTCGGTCCTGCGAATCGGATTTAATAAAAATTCTTTAGAAATGAATAAAAATAAACATTCACTTTTCCAAAGTTCCAAAAACTGAGTTAAGTAATGAAACTACGAATTTTTCAATCTTATAAAAGTACGCGATTTCAAAGATTTTTGAACATTAACCACCCAAAGGAAAATGCACCTATCGGTGCTCGCTGTTTCTTGAATGCGGAATAATCTAAAATGATGATTATTTCCCTAATAGAATAATTTACAAAACTTTGTACACAAACACATTTTTACAAAATGCAAAGATACACATAGTTTATCTAAAAGTTGGAGTATCAGGAAAGTTTTACTGAATATGATTCAGAGAATCGAAGTTTATGAAATTTAAACTTCATAACTTTTCAGAAACAGCCATTGATTATAATAAAATAACATGCCATTATTTATCCTATTGAAAGTAAATCTGAGAACAGAATTTTATGTTGAATCAGATAAATTTTTATTGATTCATCCCTCGTTATACAGCACTCATTATCAAAAGTATTTCATGACGCTCAGAACGTCTTCAATATTGAAAGGTTCTAATTTTTGTACTCGTGTATTTTTAAAAACATGTTGTTTCAGGGAAAAAGGTTTTGTATTAATTGAGTTTTAATCGCTGCCATTTCAAATGACTGAAAATGAAGTGAAATGCACATTTCACTAAATAGAATGATGTAAACGTTCTGTGATAGTATGAGTCATGTGACTATCAAATCTGAAGCATAAAAATATTTTGCTGATGAAACTATTAAAACATCAAGCTACATAAAATATTGAATTGAAAATTTTAGCAACCTTTACTCCTTTACAAAGGCAGTTGCCAAAAGCTGTTGTTTTAAGATAAAAATAATAGCGTTTTGAATGATTTAAATTAAGTCATTGCGCATTTTTTCTAGTTTTCAATTAAATTCTTCTAAATGCAAGATAACTTTTATCGGTATTATAACTTCACCTTCTCATACCTCATGTGAATTGCGCAAATAAAAAAATAGAAAAAGTTTGCACTTCATTAAAACAAAACAAAAGAAAAAACTTTTTGTACTGAAAATTATGCAAATTTTTTTTTAAATATTATTGGCCAAATTTAAGAAAACACTAAAGCTACAACTCATTTGTATCATTAAAAACAACATAATATAAAAATTATTTCAATTTCCGCAGGAAAAATATCAAAATCTGGCTTAATATCTATTAAAATTCAAATTAAAACCTTTCAATAATTGCCATTCTTTTTCCGAAGTATGCTCATCTCGAATGAGAGTGCTCTAGAACATATTGCCTGGCGTATAGAATGCCAACTAGCAAATGACCAGTATAGAGCGACGCACTTTCTCCTTTAGTGGTAGAAATGTTGTGCGATGTGAGAAGAAGACTTATTTTTATCCAATGTGTTGAATAGCTCTAATTAGCATTCCGCAAGACTCAAAAATTCCTGCTCTAAACATCTGCGCTCTTATTTTCACTTTTCACAGCCAATGTGTTATTTTTTAGAAAGATAAAATGGTATTCTCCTTTATTCATGATATTTATTTTATTTTTTAGTCTAAGATGAGTTTTTTTTTTTTTGAAAACTTTCCTTTCCGAGTGTAGAAAATTTTTTTAGGGTACGTAGAACAATAAATCTTAGTTGCAATAGACTCTTTAGTTTCCAACGGCTAATTAAGTTAATCAAAAATGATATGACACTTCGTAAGAAGAGCACTTTTCATAATAAACGCCATTAAAATACTTCTTCATTAATTTGAGTAGCCATTTTGAGTATTTCAATCCTCCCCCCCCCCATACACGTCCACACACGTTTCCGAGAAGAGATACGTTTCTATTCTTCGGATCTTTGCGAAGATGTAGTTCAAAGAAAATATTGATATCAAGAAGATATAAGTAAGCAAAATTGCATATTAAAATTATATTTTATATGAAAGAACTATTATATTAATTATAATATAGATTTTTAAATATTATATTCGTAATTTATATTCTAAATATTATATTATATTCTGTTATTAAAAATATTAATATTATTTTATATCACAATATCAAATAAGTTAAATCAGTTTCTAAAAAGTGGGTAAAACTTTCACTCTCTTATTACCAAACAGTTTTTGTATTTTCTAAAAAGAAATATTAATATTATTTTATATTAAAATATTAAATAAGTTAAATGAGTTTTCTAAAAAGGGGATAAAACTTTTACTCTCTCATTACCAAAAAGTTTTTGTATTTTCTAAAAAAAAAAAAAAAAGCTATGCTGTGAGAATTGGCTTTATTATGTTTGCAAATTGAGCTTTAAAGAATTTATTTTTTTAGTTTAAAGTCCCATTCTGTAGCTACGCGAGTGGCCCGTTCGGATTGATCTTGTCATTTTAACCATGATTAAATAATAAACATCATCCGAGCTTGCTCTTCTCTTTCGAGACTTTTGCACCACTTTGCCGGGAAGACGTTAAAACGTCCGAGGTTTCTGCAGTGGAATCGGTTTCTGAAACCGCGGACTTTCGGATGTCGAGACTCATTGAGGAGGAAATCGCGGGAATTATTCCCGCCAGCTTCCAGATCAGACGGAATAATTGCCTCGGAGACCAACGAAGACGAAATGAACAGATTGAGTCCTAGTAGATAGCACCGGCTGTAGCACAATTCTTTAGGTAGAAGGTGCGCCACATCATAGAAAATATGGTAACTCTATCCCATAACCTTAAATTTGGGGAAAGAAAAGCAACCGCCATTCTGGAATCTTATCGCTCTCATATCTGAGATGTCCCAGTGGGAATTATTGAAGATAAAAGACTGGCAATGTTTTTCTTTTCTAAATTTTCTCTATTTTATTTATTTTTCATTTAAAACAAGCAAGATAAGATAAATGATTGATCATGGATCAGAAAAAAAGCAATGATCATTTTTACCCCCTTCCGGATTTACAACTAATTTTGAAAGAAAAAAGACCGATGTCGCAACAACACAAAGTTAAATAACACCCATGAGAAAAATGTTGGCTGAAAACAGTCAGGTTGAGATTCCATATTCACGACCGCTGTCTCTATTTCATAGCAAGAACGTATAAACACGCACGTCCCTGTGTAAGAGAACACTTGGTCAGTAAAAATATGTAAGATGATGTATTGTATTGCATTTCACGGTTGTCTTCGAGCAGATATTATTACTATTACTGTCAGGATGCAAACTGCGATGTTCAGGGTGTCTCGAAATCTTTCAAAAGAAAGGAGAGGATAAAAACGGCAGGCCTCCTTATTGATTCCTCCCTGAAACAAAGCGGGCGTTTTTATTGCCGGGCAAACGGCCTTTAAATCACCTGGAGCGCGCTGCACGTCGCAGTCAAGGATTGAAGGAAGCATTCCCATCTTAGACGGTGCCCTAAATCAAGAAACTGGAGAGAGCTCTCCATTATGAATTGCTTGGCGAGAGCGAGTTATAACTCAGGCCGTCGCGTTCCTTCGCAACTCGTTGCTTTAAATCAGAGTGGCTTGGGCCGATATTTAAGACGGCATTACGGTCAAGAAATTTCAACGATAAATTATGTTAAAGTGTACGAGAGCGAATATCCGAAAGTGAAATTCAGGCGTCAGTTATTTTGATGTGGCCACTTTGTCAAGGTGTGGGGGGAGGTGAAATATGGCTACCGAATGCGCCAGTAGTCTCTCACTCTGACATCAATGAGTGTCCTTGACTCGTCATATTATCAAACGGGAAAACGTGATACCATACATCTTGGCCTGTTTTCGCGGCGAATCTGGCGTCGGATCTGTTTATGCATCTGAGGAGCGATAAAATGTCGCTCTGGAGGAATCTCTACTGGTTGGAGGCAGACACTGCGCATGTTTATTGGGAGTTTTTCTTTGTCTATGGGTCACGATCCGAAACGGGTTCGTGAAATTTTTGTCAGAACATGTTTTTCTTTCATTTTCCTTTATCAATAAATTTCACTTAAAGCCGTGTTCCAGGCACGTTTTCCGCAAAACTGGACAGATATCAAAGCTCCCGAGAAAATCGCTAGGAGGGAAGGTGTGTTCCGTCTGAAGATTCACGGGAAGGGACACGGCTTAATCACCTCAAAAATTGAAAATTAAAAATAAAGGGTTTTTTTTGTTGTTGTTTTTGTAAATTTATACATGAGGTAATAAAGATTTTTCATTAAAAAATCGTGAAATAAAGATGCTTATGATGCATTCCATCTAAAAATGTTGCGGAGAGCTTTGTTTTGTACTAGTAATATAACAAAATGAATGAAAAAGCTTAGGACGCCCTTTATATGAATGTATTTCAAGTGTTCTGTAGCTAGCGAGCGATGACAATCAATGCATCCAAATTCAGAACACTGTGTAGATGATCCCTCCATTCATTTAGGACATTGCAAAGAAATGCCATTATAAATTAAGATGAAAAGATGTGCATTTGCCAAGGCAGAGTGGCAATATTATAATATTCATTTATCATATCCTTCTTCCCAACTTGTTTGATTATGCAATAAATGTGGGTCATGAAACACCTTCAGGCCATTCAGAACACATTAAGACGAATAAGGAGGCGATAGCAGAAGCGAGGATCTCTTGTTCTAACTAATCCAATATGCGAGAAAATATAGATTGTTTTCTCAAATATTACTGCCAAGCTATGACACTACCGCGATGCAAATGGGTACGGCCAAAAGCGCAAGCTTTCTGTAAAAATGTGTTTGAAAATCTCCTACAAAATTTTATAAATTTTTTCCTAAATACTTCAATTACATAATTATATATTTTGAAAGCGAAAATTATGTCTGCCGAAGCTAAACTAAAGTGATTACTGAAGTAAAATACATAAAGTCCTTTCTGCATTTTAATGACTGACAAAAGGAATCTATTTAGAAATTAAGGTAAAATATGTATGATTAAAAAATGATCATTTTTTTCGGATATATCATGATTTTCTTGCTTTATTAAAATTTACTGTAATTTCATTGCTTTTCTCATTTTCTAATATTCTAATGTGACAATGAATACTAAGTTATCCGAAAGCGTTAAAGGCAAGCTCATTTAATTTTAACTCCTCGTAGATTCACACAAAAACTAATCATGTAGCGGTTACATAGCTCTATTACCTTCTCTTTTGATACAACATATGAGGTTACCTTATTAACATCAAGGTATATTTCCCGTGATCCTTCTTAGGGGTCATTGTTACACTCTGTTCCTAGGGAGTGTTGTGTATTTTTCGTGTTTCGTTTACTTTGTCTTGTGAAATGTAGAAAGGAAGTCATTCAATAACTGCTTCGGAAACTAATATTATTATTTTTATTTACTAACAATGAAGTTATAAAGAGCCCCGTCCCTCTACAACCCTGTGTTCTTCCGTTGAGCGAGAATCATTTGCACTCGAGCTTTTGACGCATCTCCAAGTTTTAGACCTCCCTTAGTCGGAAAAACACGTTTTTAGAAAATGCCTGCTTGTCCATCTGTCTGTCTGTCTGTGGCAAAGATAATCCAAAGAAGGTTTGAAGAAAGAGACATTCGGTATGCACCCAATTCTATTGAATTCGGAGCAAGATCTATTCAAATGAAGTCTGTATGTCCATCTATTCGATTATAAGTGAACACGATAAGTACAAAACGAAGAGAACTAGATGGATGAAATTTAGAACGTAGATTTAAGATTTATATTGTAGACACCCATCCAATTTCGAGCCAAGTCCAACAAAACGTCATGCGTCTGTTGGTCTGTACTTTCAAAAACTCGATAACTGAAAAACGCAAAGACTTCAATACATCAGATTTGGTATGGAAGCGCATTCCCATGCCACATTTTTGTATTCATTCATTTTCGAAAGCGAGGTATAAAACAAAATTTGATTTTCTAGCACTATTAACCGCATATCAGGGATTAATAATAATAAAAAAAAACTCGCCAAGGATTATGTGATAGATTAAGTAAAAAATGTCAAATTCCTGCCAACGGTTAATAACTGGTCACTGTAAGCTAATACCATGCAAAGAGATATCTTTATGAGAGAAACCACTCCCAATGGTTATTTAACACACTAAAATGTCAAAAAAGTAATTGAATGTTTGGATACGAAGCCAGTTGCATCGATATGTGAGTTACCGGGAAAATAGCAACCAAGGATTATATTTTAACAAATGAATTCATGGATGAAGACGAAATATTCCGCCCAAATGCAGATTTCTCTTCCTTTCCAAACGAGCAACTCAACGGTATGCTGGCTGTAACTCGCCTCGCCTGTTCATTCAAAGTCATTAGAGATCTCATCACGTCTTTCATGCAGATAATACCTTGAAATGTATCAAATTCTTACAAAAGTGGAAATGGAATCATTTTATCTGGATACTTCTACCTTGTATCTACTTTAATAATTTTCTTTTTAGCTGAGCAAAAGTAAAGTGTCCATTCAACCTATGTCTGGATCGTTATGCTTTTGTCAGCTTAACTGATTCGTTTGCACGAGGGGAAAAAGAAAGACACCTTAAAATGTAAAATAAGAAAATATATATACATATGATCTACTGCGAATAATTTTAGAAAAAAAATAGGGTCTGTCGAGGATAAGATGACTCGAAAATTTTTATGATTCATATGGAACATTTTAAAACATTTCTACAAAGTGTTTCATTCTTTTTTTGCATCCATCAAGATAACTGTCTTGCAAAATAAAGTGAATGGGTAGTTATTATTCTTATATGCGAAAAAATAATCTCATTCATCTAAAATAAGCATATAATTTTTTTTGTATGTTTAAATAAAAGATTCAACAAGTAGGATTGTTTTTTGACGCCCTTTGAAATTGAATACATTTTTACCATCAGTTATTCTAGATAAATATTGTTCAAAATAATTTCCCAAGTGGTCCCTGAATTCACTCGTCTAGCGGGTGGGAAGGCAGTTATAGGGGCAAGAATGTTCCAAATATTCTGTCAGTTATCCGTCCCCTCATTTCACGTCAGAGACACATTTTTAGCCTTTATTTCAATTTTTTTTCAGAACAATGCATGAAAACCTAAAATGATACATAGATTTATTCTTGTTTCGAAAAGGAGAGGGATGAAAAAAAAGTCCCCAAACTTTCAGTCATTCTGTAAACGACTCTGTGCACGACAGAGACAAGGATTCTTTATTTAAAAGCAGCAAGTCTTATATTCTTTTTCTAAGACGTTATGAATTTCTGCAATGTATCGTTGCGATAGGTCTGAATTCCCACAATCTGGAGATTGCATCGAGCCAGGGTTCACCGGCACATGCTTAACTTGTTCATTTCATTATCATTCGGTCTGAGTGGGCAAACTTTATTTAGAACTGTGAATATTATTCTTTGTTATATTTTATGTTTTTATACTGTTCATTTTAATGATCCTTTGACTGATGTATTTCCGGCTGGACTCATTTGTGTGTTCAAGCTTCAGTCACCTTGGAACAACTGACTTTTCTTGTCCGTTGCTTTTCCTTTTTCTTTTTATGGCTATTTGGGTTGAGTAAGTTAGAAGGCCTATTTATTGTTCGCTGACATACAATAAGAGCTTTCTATCTACTGCAAATTTACAAATCATTGTACTTCTGCTGTGGCGTTATCTTAAAAAATGTATTTATAATAATGTTATTTTGCAATTGGCAATCTGAGGCTTTATGAAAACATAGAGGAGACTAGAATGAGTTGTTGCGCTGATAAGTAGCTTTAAATGAAACACAAGCTGAAAATAATTTTTTTTATCACAATGGGTCCTTTGCGTGACTTTTTCGTCAGTATAAAAGAAAGTGTTTGTGATAGTATTCATTGTGTAATAACTAATAATTTGCTTTTAAATTTACATTTGCTTTGGAATTGTTGAAAATATTTATGTATGGTCTGTAACATGAGAAAGCCTAGTTATCTGGTAACTACTCTTTCTGTACAGATTTCTAACTCACACGTATCTAGATATGAAACGGCACCATAAGGGACTGTTTATTACAATTCCATTGGAATTCCGTGTTATAATGTAATCTTGAGTTAGTTTCAATTTTTTAGTACAATTTTTTTTTTCAGGTTGATACGAGAAACCGCAGGATGATTATAAATGAATATCAAAACTTTTCAGAACAAAACAAACCCATGAAATTTCTTGTTGAAATTACAATTAACAGTTAAAAATTCAAGTTCGACATAATTATAAGTGTTTATTGTTCATTTCCAAAAATACAAACGAACAAAGCGATGCGATAACACATTCTAAGTTTGTTTCGGCGTTTCTGATGTGATGTTCTGAAAGCCTGAAGATGTGTATGTCTTAAGTTCGTAAACATCAGTAAGTAGTGGTTGAACCAGCTGTTTGTTGTAGTCGCAGAAAAATATTTGCCATACTCGCATTTCTGCATCCTTTCAAAACTTCACACCAGTCATACGGAAAAAAAAAAAAAAAAATGTGGAATGAATTCTAGTACCTCTTTGATATCTTCCATATTTCTGGAGGGGCTCATATAGAACATTTATGACTGTGTTGAATTTAAACTTTCATATGTTAATTTCAGTTTCCGTTGAATAATAAGGCTGTAGTTAGTTTTGTTTTCTTTTACAAATAAACATTAATTCATTAACTCTTAATAAAAAACTACAGACGTATAGGAGAACATCCACGCAAGGAATATTTTTTGAGACAGTGGCTGAAACGAGCTTCGGTGTTCATTCCGAAAGGTGGTTAAAAATTTTATGGCATTCAAGAGATTGTGCAATAAAATTAAATCTCCTAATAATAGTGTGTTATCATTTTAATCAATAACCATTTGATAATTTAGTTAATTAAGGAATAATTCAATTTAATCAACCAAATAACTACGTAATATAGATGTATTCTGTTGATTTCTAAAGGTATTCCTTGCAGAGGTTATGTATAAATTATATTAATGAGTCCTTTTTATTTCAAATACAGAACAAATTATGAAAAGAAGAAGTAGCTTCTTTAGTTTCATGGTTGCTAGACTATATTATGGCTTTTCTACTGAGGAAAATATTGGCATATTAGCATGCAATCAAGGATCAAATAAAATATCCAGTTGAGAAGAGTAAATATGAAATAGTCCCAGATTTTAATAGTCCCAGATTTTCTTCCTATTTGAAGTGACATAAGTCTCTATTCTAATTCATTCTGAAGACAAGAACCTGAGAAGAATCACGAGCTTCAATAAGAACAATATAGAAACCTTTTCTATAGATTGTTCAAGTTAATACGACAGATTCAAGTTTTAGTATCAAGAATCTTACAGCATTGATGAGATTGGGTTGACAACGGTTCAAAAGACAAGAAGGTAGTTGCCAGAAAAAGTATCAAACAGTTGGAGTTGTAGAAACTGCAAAGGAAGGCACTTTGAGTAGCGCGTTTCTTGCTGTTAGTGTTAATGTCAATTCATTTCCTCCTCTTTTTGTTTTTGCCAGGGAAAAGTTGAAACATTACTTCCTTTCAGACGCATCTGAAGGAATTTACCTTCAAAGAGTAAATCTCATCACATAATTTGACAAGAGTTTCATGAGGCATTTTATATCAAAGATCAGTCTGTCCCATTTCTTTTGAAGAATCATCTCGACTTTCCAACTCAACTCTAGATATCTCTAAGAATATTAAGTGATTATTTTGTCTTTTGCAATTAGCACATCACATAAGTTAAACTTGTTAGAAAGATCTGTGTTTGAATTTTTCAAAAACTTTATGAACAATGTATGGATCAATAACAACCCTAGAAAGTTTATGACCATGTATAATATTCCTCCTACATTGGCACTAACAGATGCTATAGCGCTGAAGAAGGCTTCTGGACAATTTTCTGGACAATTGAAAACAAGTTTCTGGACAATTGAAATCTGGTCATTTTATCAGGACTTTTTTTTTATCAGGAAAGCGATAAAAGCATTCGAAAGAAAATGAAAATGGCTTCGAAAACATTATTCTGCTGAAGAGTTTAAGGAAATCTTAAAGCAATTTCTGTTTGCTTGTTTTTTCCTTAAAATTTCTACAATATCAATGCATGCTCAGTAACTAAGCTCTTATATATATATATATATATATATATATAGCGCCACTTAAATATGAGTGGCAAAAATTTTAAAACTTCACTTAAGCGGCTTCAAAATACTTAATCAGCTTCTGAAAGTTCGCGCCAATGGTAATTGGTAATCGTTTCTCGAAACATAAGACAATGAAAATTGCGAGCGGCGTTCTCCGCCGATTCTCGAAGACGCTATCAATCTTCCCCTCATTTCCACTTCCACGGAAGAAGAAACGGGGAGGGTGTTGAGGAAAAGTAAGCGCCGATAATTAACTGGAAACTAACTTTCTACGAGCAGTGCATAAAATCGGTTTCTTTCACCGCCTGGCGGGAAGAAAAGAGAAAGAAAAAACACGTTTCATAGGCCCGGAGAAAAGAAAGCAATTAGATGATAACGACGTGTCTTGGTTCAGATTCCTCCAATCCTAAACCGGCTATTATCTTAGTGGTAGATGCCCGCTGTGTTCGCAAGCATGTCATTACACACCAGATCGTCCCATTTATAATCCTGCTAATATACGCAGGCGGACCTTTTTTACACCCGGAAAAAACACCAAAAGCAAAACTCTTCGAAGGAGGATGCTGCACGATGCGTTGTGCACTTTCCACAAATTGAAGAACATGTCATTGGCGCTTCAACAGTCAGATAAAAAATACAAATTCATTCAAAAACGTTTGAGTTAGTTTCTTTTCAATAGTAATTTACAATTAAATTATTTTTCATGTTTAAAATTTGGGGGAGAAGTGAGATAACGAACTAGGCGAAATCTGCTAAATATTTGCAATCAGGAAAGTGGAGGGACTGAATAATAAAAATATTCACAGACAAAGGGGCGTGGAGTCAGAACAACCAAAATGAGCAAACATTATTGAAGATTTGTTTTAAAAATTGCTCAATATCATTGTATGTATTTTCAGAAATGCGTTTTTCGATCAGCAAAAGTAAATGATCTTATTTCCTGAGATCAGATCATTTACTTTTTCTCCTCTGACAGAGCAGTAACGTAAAATTTGATCGGAAGGCAAATTAAGGTGGGAATTCGTGGAATGTGCTGAAAGAAATCGCATTAAAAAAGAAAAAAATAAGAAACTTAAAAACTTTATTTATATGAAAAATAACTAAGTTTCAAAAGTCGAATTTTTGTGAATGCGAAAGAGAAACAGAGTTTGAGCTTCAAAGCTTGAAATTGAATTTTGGGGATTGAAAAATAATCTAATATTTAAGACTTGTTCTCCTTCCAAAAAGGCACCATTTAGCCGAGGTTGATTTTTGAACCTATAAATCTCATAAAACAAACCTTCCAACATTTTCGTTCAAACAATTAAACGAGAAAAAAATTGATTTGAAACATCTTATTTAAAATGCCAAATCATGGTTTACATTTATTTTCACTTTTCTTGTTATTAAAAATGGGCTCATTTGTTTAACTTATTTCTGCACGTGCTTCTTCACAACTGTTGTTGCGAAATTCTTCTGTCTGTTGCTAAAATTACCGAACGTTTTGAAAAGAATTTGTACTATGATTTCAGTCCTTACGAACATAAAGTTCTTCGAACTGATTCAGATTTAAGTCTGGATTTGATACGAATGGGGAAATGAAACCTTTCAGTGAGAATGAAAACAACTGCAACTTAAACAGCAATATTAAAAAAAAAATTCAATTCACATTCGATTTGATATTTATGGAGCGCTGACTACTGTATCTATTGAAAATTACCAGGAATGACTTGAAATGTGTATCGATATACGTATGTGTGGAATGAGCGCCTTTGGCTGCAACCATTTTCATGTCGCATTCATGAGCAGGCAGTTTGATTGATTGAATTCAACTGTTTTTACAGATGAATTAACTCATTTTTCAACTTGATTAACCGATTGAATGTCATTTCAATAAATCGAGTTGAATCATACTTCACAAAAAACACGGTTGCAGAGCAGCTCTTTTCGATTCGTGAATGTCAGCTTAGATCATTGCATTTTCTTAAAAATATGCTGAACAACGATACCGAATGAAATTGCTTTTTATTCAGACTTTTTAATGCTTCCATTATCAATTTTATTATGAACATTAGGAAAGGATTTCTAATTGCCTAAGAAATATGTAAAAAGTCAATTGATTTGTTTAAACAATTCTAAGTTTCGATAGAGATCTCGATTCATTTCGATCTTCGAATGATGCGTTTGATCCAGATTGACTTCCGGAGATGAATTCATTTTTCGCTCACTTTCTGATGCACATTTTGCATGTTTAAGTATCCTCGATGATAACAAATTATTTTAACTTTTCGAACACAGTTACGAAGGAATCGATTCTTTAAATTAAATTTTGATTCCATAATAGTGGCATCATCTGGTAGTGTATTTGAGAAAAATTATTACATTCTTTTTATTCACGATTGAGAAAAATAAAAAATAAAAAATAATTAGATAAAATTCACATAATAAAATCACATACATAAAAGTGCTTTTTAAAACTTGTTTTTATTAAATTTATTTCAAGAATTAGACTTCTAGCACCACATCACAAGTCATCTTGGATTCATAATTCACCAGTGGGAGTGGTCTCACAAAAACTTTCTCGCATACTCTTTAATAAAGGTGTTTTCCCAAGAACGCCTTGCATAACACTGGCGTACAATAATTACGAAATATTAATTAACTTTTGCCTTGAATTTAGCAATTTTAATTAATTATCAAGTGACGAGTTATCTCGCGATTAATCCCTGGCATACGGTTAATATTATCCGAAAACTGAACTTGTGCTTTAGGCTCGTTTTTGCCAACCGATCGAAACAAAGATTGGACACAAAATTACACATAGTCAAAAAAATCTTATACCTACTTGATATATTTTTGTAATTATATTTTTAAGTTATCGTGCTTAAATGTTTCTAAAAGTACAGACCGACAGACAGTCAACTCCGTTTTTCATTTGGCTCAAAATTGAATGGGTATCTAAGATAATTATGTGCATCAGGCGGACAGATTTCCTCAGAAATCCGCAAATATAGTATAAAGACCAAATTTAATCCGCCTAGCTCAAATCTTCTTTGTCAGTAACAAAAATGCTTCCCCTCCCCCTCGAATTCAAGGAAGGGAAAGAGAGCTAGTAAATGGAGAGAACGTTAGGAAAGTATGTAATATATCGACATAGTTTAAAAGCATTTCAATTCTCATGCAATGCATCAATTGTAAAATATTATATATATATATAAAGCCCGGTGGAGTAGTGGTAACGCTTCATTTGGGAACTAAACACTGTGGGTTCCACGTTAAGCTGACCACCTAACCGAGACATATACCTTGCACCCCAGGGCCCTTTTTCAAGAAAACAGATATGGGCACTGTAGGGCTTGGCCCACATGGGCTGTCGTGCTACTGAGTTTATATATATATATATATATATATCAGGTATTGTCGGCAGTTATCTATAGCAACTCAGTGACTTTTGTTTATTGCTAGACAAGTAGAAATTTCACTTAGGTAGATGTTCAGATAATGATTGTTCTTGTGTGAACACCAAGATAGAAAGAGAGAAAGAACTAACTATCATTCGAGAAAAAAACAATATACTCATTGAAACACAGGAATTTCCTTCGGGGCATTCTCTCCGTTCATTTCTCCAACCCTCGAAAGTGGAAACGGAAGCGATTTGTCTCTCCCTGCTTTGAAAAGTGTCCTCGAGAAGCGGCGCATTCACCAATAGATTCGAACACACCTTCTTAAGTGTCTTGTTTGGAACATGCCAGCCCCCCCCCCCCACCACCACCAATCAGTTCTTTCTGCATTCTATTTCATCAAATAGAAAAGGGTAGAAATGACTTAAATTTGTTGGTCACCAACTTAAGAGTCAATAATCTCAAAATCCTTGTTAATCCCTTTTGTGTTGAGATGAGAAATGATCTCTCAAGTGTATTCAAAATGCATTATTCCTAGAAATTCTTGGAGTAATCGTTCTTGTTGTGAAACCGTGCCTGCTTCTGTGATTTCTTTGGTGTTAACTTCCATTTGAGTTGCTTTTCATGAGAGAGAAATTATGGAGACATTTATTTCACTATTTGACATCATTTTCAAACTATTACTCAATTAGTCATTGAAAAGAGCATCTTTCTACTCTAATCCAATAAATCACTCACAAAATTTTTAAAAGTCAGTCTTAATCCTATTTTGACCACTTGGAAACTTCAAGATATTCAAAAAACATTTCAAAAATCTATAATAAGATTATTTTTCATTCTGATAATTTCTTTTCATGAAAAATACGTCGTTTTATATACTAAACCGTAGTAATCATAGACCAGATCCACACGAAAAAAAGTCTGAATGATCGGATGCCGTTACATTATTGGTTGAATCTTAAGAACCATCGTCGGTCCGGTACAATCCCTCATGTAGGAGGCTCGCGCCCTTATTGTTCGGGGTAGTTGGCCCCACATCATTTCTGCACCCATCAGGGCGGCGAGAACCACCAACCGCATTCCGGAAATTTCTTTTCCCTATGTCTGAAGTGCCCCTGGGGAGATAGCTAGACTGTAGCAGATTCAATTGTTAGGATTTTTTTGCTCATTAACTATGATTTGATTGGCGATAATGAAAGATCGATAGAACTGTTTGATTGGCATAGAAACCAAGGATCCTATTTTCAATCACTTTGTTTTTAGAGTTTACCTGAAAGTAGATTATTTTTCTAATTATGCAACCGCGCGAGAGACAAATCAGAAAATCCAATGCACAAATTTGTACGGAATTCATTTTCTCACGAACTGTTCAGATGTTAAGCATTCTTTTATAAGTTCTTCATTTTAGAAAGAAATTAATGCTATAGGGAATGTTTCTAATTTGATTTAAGCTTTGATTTTTTAAAATATTATCCTCTTTTTCAAATTTATAGATATAAAACTTAAATATGTAGATAAAGATTTAATGAATAATTAAAAAATGAAAAGAAATATTACTAAACTATACAGTAAATTTTAATTAAGTATAACTCGCACTTCTGTTTTTCACAATTCGTTTTAAATTTCCTAACGCAACAATAAATTCCAATAACACAGAACTCTTCGCGTTTGGAATCTCTTATTCTGGAATCAAATATCGTTCATTTCTTAAGTAAAACATTTGTATCAAGCAGAAACTTGCGACGAGATTGAGCGAAATGAAACCGGACTCCGCGGGAACCAGAATCAAAGAATGTCGCCGAATGCTTCTTGCTCGTTCATTCGATAACACGTATCTGATTGCCGTGTTACAATTCCGTGCGGGATCAAACGTTGCGGTATAATTTGTACAAATGTGGATTAGACGTGTATAATCTGTGCTTGCGTTTCCTGTCCTTCAGCCGAGTGATTTTAAATGGAAACTCCGTAATTGCTGCCACCGTCTTTCTTTTATCATTAATCCAATAATATCATTAATCCTCCTTTCCCCGTGATCCACGCGCTTATCAATTCGCAGAAATCTTCTTCATTGAATAGAAATGGAAAGCTGCAAATGATCCTTTCGTCATTCTATCGGTTCGGAACTGCCAAAAGTTATCAATGAGATAAAGAAGCAGCCCGAATACTTGGAGTGTTCTTACTGCCTCAGCGATACATACATATTAGAGGTTTAGAAGTGACATTTGTTTCAACTTTTCGACAGCGATAAAAACGAGTCACGCTTTTTGATAAGGCTCGTACGCTCTGAGGAATGATTTCGGGTTGTCTCTTGGCGGAAGCTAAACCGAAATGCCGGAGAGTATATAATTTAAAGTGTAAAAATAATAATAATACATAAAAATGTTTCAGCTTTATATACTATAAGTTAACAGCTAATTTAAACTTGGCTGCGCTAAATTAGCAACTATTGCACGTCGTTACTTTTTGCTTTTTATCAGTTTTAAAGGATTTTAATAAATTTAGCGATAAAATGACTGACTGATAAGCGATAAAATGACTGAATGTTATTTTAGTCAAAGAAATAAAGTCTTTTGATAAGGCATTTCAGTTACAGAGTTTGAATACTCGAATTTAAGGTGACTGCATACATTGAAAATGGCATTTTTCGACCATCTTGCTCAAAAAAAGTTTTTATAAAAAAATTTTTATTTAAATATTTTTGTTTCCGAGACCGTTTTACTTATCATTTTATGTCATCTAGAAGCCGAGATATATCAAATTTAAAAAGTGCAGTATACTTGAAAATTAACCGGAAGTCTCAGTCTGCAACCGGAAGTTGTTGTAAAATGCCACTTTTAACATATTTTTTACCTTTTTTTTCTTAGCTTTAAAACGCAAATAATGATTTTATGATATTTCTAGTGCATGATGCTGTGAAAAATATATATGGTGCAAATACGGTCACGAAATTAGAAGGGTCATCTCCAAAAAAGAGTTGGCAGTCGATTACGGAAACTGAAAAAATCCACAAAGGGCTGAAAGGAAAGGGCAAATTAACTGATAATTTTATCGATAGATTACAGAATTACTATGGAATTGCCATTCGTAGTATAGAATTACTATGGAATTGCCATTCGTAGTATAGAATTACTATGAAATTGCCATTCGTTGCCATGATAGTCTAAAAAACATTCAATCTGGAGTTATTGTTGCATTTTATCACTTTTGCTCAAGCTCGAAATATTCTATGCATGGGCAATGTCCAGTAGGAGCTAATAGCTGGTGTAAATATCAACAAGTAAAGGCACAGGGGAAAACCTTTCTTAGGAAATCCATTGGACTATCGCAAAACATTACAAATATCATAAAGCCTGTATATGTGTGATCAAAAATTGTTAAAGAAAGGCTTATTAGAGTTAAAACGCTAATTAGAGTTTTTATAGTTTAATAGAACATCGAGACAGAGAAGAGGATCATACTGAAAACATAAGTAATGATGTCAATTATTAAAATCTCGAGAAGCACTAATTTATGAGCTCTGTTTGATTCGACTTGCTCTATGGCTTCACTTGAAGTAAAGCATTTGCGTTCGTTATGAAAACACATCACTAATAGAAAGAATGAATTTCTCTCTGTGTGAAACCCAATCGCCAACATACATCTGTAATCAAATCCCACATTCCCGTTTTCTTTTTTCTTTTTTTCGAACATGAAAAGCGGTTGGTCTTCTTTCTGGTCCAATACAATGAATATTTACATGTTCATTGCATTTTAGATCATTCGGTATGATACTGCAAGCGAAGAGTCCAGCTTCGAGAACCACTTGTTGAATAGGCCGGTCTCACCGGCAGGCGGCTGCGCAGCCCGAAGAAGAGTGTTTAAGTGATTAATTATCTGATGTAAATGGGCGGTAAATCATTGGACCCAACCTCTGACACCAGGTGTGAAGCCTGTTCCGGTTAGACGTCGCGCGTGACCTCGCTCGTCCCCGTGCATCAATATGCTAATGCGGTGAGGTCACAGGTCACACGTCTCTGAGCCCACACCATTGGCCACTTCGTCCTCACTACATGCATTTTAGAAAAATTTCTCAAAGAAAGAAATTTTTTTCCCCGGCATTTTGGTAAATCACGTCTGGAGATTATTTATCGGCCATATTAATCATTTTCATCTCAAAAAATAATTTTTCATGGAATCTGCTGAGAAGAAATCGAAGTTGAAGTGATTGGCCGATGTTTCTCTCTATTTTTATCGAAAGCTTTCGGTTTCGCTGAGTGGCGGCGCTGCGGTTAGTGACGAAAGATGCGAGTTTGCGAGTCGGATTTCTTTGGGATAATCGATCACAATTATGTTGTCGACAAGAACAAAACTTGAAAGGGAATCTATCTTCTAGAGTATAAAAAACATTTTTAAAAAATAAGAAGAGGCAGAGAAAAACTAATGTATGAACATTTCCTTGTTGTCTGAGACAAATTTATAAAATATTCAAATAAGCAGTTCACGTATGTAGTGAAATATGCTTTATTAAACAGGCCAACACATATTTTGATGCAGGGAATTTTTTAAAACTGATTATATGTATATTTCATGTGCTGAAAATAGATATGATGTCAGTTTTTGTCCATCACCTCTTGTTTATAAGAAATAGTAATAAATGTTACTTACGTTGACACAGTAGATTACGTTTAGGTCATAAGTATTAAACCACAAACTTTTCCCTTAGTAATTTTTGGAAACATTCTTAATAAGTCGAAAAAATAATACTGTTCTTGTAAGTTTCTTGTAAATGTTCTTGTAAGTTTTGAACAGTTTGATTAAAAATTGGATACGAGAAAAATCAAATAAAAACGAAAAGAAGTTATTTTGTTTCATCCCTAACGATTCTTTGAACACGCTCACAAAGTTCATTTACACATTTCAATAGTATTCTTGTTTCATTGTCTTTACGCTCGAGTCCTCTTCACTAATGTTCTCCAAAATTGTCAGCCCAAATGGTTGTACGAGCAACCTTTCCGTTCGTGATAGAGATGTTAAGCCTATTTATCACAAACTTATTTAATTGCTGTTGTCGAGAAAGGGGGAAAAAAAGTCTTGCCCTTTTATGTTTTGCAGGAATAATTAAATCAAGAACGGTGTGATTTGTTGATTATTTAAATTCCCCCCCCCCCTACTTATTACTAGCATTTTTTACCATTTGTAATGTTTCAGACACCAAACAGAAAACATTTTTGGCTGACCTGTGTTATTATTGTGGATAGAATAGAAGTGAAGTTGGACGATTCTTCATATTAATTAAGTAAAAAAAGCATAAAATAAAATATGTCATTTTTGAGCATTTCGTTTGGTTCAAATTAACGTAAAAAATCATTTGTACTATTATCAATCTATTGCAAGAGAAACGTGTTGAGTCATAATTAAATTTATTTTTAATGAAATAAATTTAATGAATTCTATTTCCGTATTCAATGAATGATGCGCACAAGAAAAATGTCATAACCTGCTTTCTCTTTTATTAGCAACTTGCATTCATCACTTGTACGAACTCTGGTAGAGTCTGTGCAACAAGTATCGTTTCTTTGTTTGCAGCACTATTATAAACTCCAAGGTCAGAGTATTTCCAAGAGAAAAAAAAAAGAGTTTCGTAATAAAATGTTACACTGACGAATGGAGTAATTACGGAAAGGGGATATTCATTGGCAAAGAGACTCTTCATTTCCTCCACTGACTGACGGAGGAATTGCTATTGAATACTTGGATAAGTATTCCGAAGATCGTATTGTTTAGTATTACATAATTTTTATAATGGTTTTAAAAGAAAAGGAACTTTTGCTTTCGGTCAAATGCAGCTTTTAAAATTGCTTTATATACGTTTCAATTACATAATTAAAAAAATTGTATGTAATCTTTGCAATATTTTTTTAATCTTTATATTTGTATTAAGCAAAATAATCTTCTGTCTGTCTTTTACAAATTTTTTTCCAAAACAGTGCATAGTAGTAACATAAAATTTATACTTAGCATTCTAAGTTCCATTTTTAAATCAACTATGCCTATTTTTAACTTTCAAAATCAAGATTGAGATTTGATTCAAATCAGAATTTTAAATGCTACAAATGTTTGTTGATAGTCTACTTGCAAGTGTGTACTGTTCGTTTCGGGATCTCGAAACGAAAATACACTTTAACGATTGTACTTCGCTGAGCAGAGATGCGAAGAAAGATGAGTTGTTATTACGTCTCCGAGTTCCCTTATTGCTCAATATACACAACTCCTCCTTTCATCATCACTTTCTTGGCAAAATAAACGAGCAAAAAATGTGGAGGGTTATCAAATAAACGGCGTGCCATATTGCGTTCGATTTATAATGATATTATTTACTCAAGTAAGATTGAATTTATACGAATAACTATGTGAACATGTCAGGTTATTAAAATTTATACAAACAATTATTTAAACAACCGTTGCAATGGAAGTCTTCCTGTAAGGTATCTGTTTAAAAGTGGAGGAAAATTATACTCTGTCATCTGCCAGAAGAACAAAGAGAAAATCTCGCTTGCTAAGAAAATGCGTTTTGACAGTCCGGCGAACACTTGCCAGCAGCCACCCTGCCTCGACAAAGGATCTCGAGTGACTCCTGTCCAGATCCCGAGCGGCAGTCGAGCGTCTCGGAGGAGCCATCCATCTTGCACTGGTGACAGGAGGAGATCTCGACAAGGCAGGAGAACAAATTCAGTTTTAAGGATTCCGCCCACAATGGTCTGGCCACGACCTGTCATCTGATGACAAAATGGACCACTGTTCCAGGACACTTCCAGTGAACCGCCGATAAAAGAAAGAAAAATAATGCATGTAAAGAGAGATGGGAATAATAACGGAAGGTCCGGTGGTGACAGGCTTCAGATAGAGTAATGTATTGTATTTAACCTGTTGATCCTGATGACTGATAAGACATCCGTTTTGTTCTGTGCAGGAGAAAATCGATACTCTCTTTCAACATATTCGTGGTTTGTAAACAAACGAAACTCTTTCGAGTGTCGTCTTTCCTCTTAGGACTTTTCTTTCAACTATTTTGACTCTTTGAAATACAAATATTTGTAGATATCTTCAGCAACTGGAGAATGAGCAACTTATTTCTCGATATGATTGCTGGAAAGGGTGCTTTTTCTATCTTTGTTGTGACATCGCCAGTAAATTTGGCTATTTTGTGCCTTTAAAAGATATGCACCCACTGTACGTATGTTTCAGAGTCTCTTTCAACTGATAATGGCGGGACCTCATCGCGTTGATTCTTCATATATGCTTGAAGTACAAACCTTTCTTTGTTTCTCGTTGCTGTTTGTTGAAATGCGGTTACGTTCTATTAGTAATGTTTTGAATTTATACAAACCTGTAATTAAATAAGTAATCCTGGAAACCGTATAGATTGCTAAAAACTATGGCACATGAAAGTTGTTTCATATTTCAGGAAAACTAAATGAAGCAATATTTTAAAATGAGCCTTTGTAATACCTCAGGAAAATGACGCATTCTTTAGTGCGAAGGAGCGTGGAATATCCGAGGGATTAAAGATTTTTTGCCAGAGTCTTATAAATTCGATGCATGTAACATAACATCGAGTGCTTAACACATTCATTCCCACGGCTCAAACCTGATATTAGAGAGACCTATCTAATGGGATGGACCCCATCTTTGCTACCTCTTAATGACAGCAGAGACGGGCGCCTCTGACAATTCGTTTTAGTTAGAAATTTGATGTGACTCCCAATTGGCATTGAGCGATTAAAAATAAAATCATTTCGTGGCAAATCTTCAGTTTTCTTCCATTCAACTTTCGGAATCGCCGGGTGTCCTCTTCGTTCTCACTATCCCCCCCCACACACACACACTGTAGTTCATTGTCATGAAAACTGAATAGAACTTGAAAAGAATCCACAAAAACCAGCATCACCTCTCAGCCAAATCGTTGCATATCTCGTAGACAATTTAAATTTATATCTTCCAAAATGCCATCATTTTAATATTGGTGGTTAACAGAGTTACCACCTGCGGGAGATTTTACAGCATCGATATTGTTTGACAACGGATTCTAAAACCCTCCGCGCTTTTACGCATGCGTTAGGATGGGTTTAATAGGGGTGAGAGGAAAGATGAAAGGCGGGGATGTTTACATTTACCAATAAAATAAACTCAAGTTATTCGCAGACTGAATTAAAATAATACGGCCAGAAATGACATGATATTCACATACACGTGAAAAAAATTGAACAAAAAAGTATCCAATCGGGTGAAAATCAAAGGTCAAACAATGACGAAGAATTCCGGAGAGGCTCCGCGTCATGAGATAGAATCGTCGAAAAGTGGTCGTTTCAGAATACTGAGACGAACAGTAGTCCAATTGATTCGAAAGAAAGCAAATTATTTTATCCAACTTGATTCGAATAATAAGAAAAATGTTTCTACGAAGATTGC
>JAPMOR010049054.1:405749-431324 GCA_026543865.1 Argiope aurantia | reverse complement strand
TAAAAGAAATATAAAATGTGTACCCAATTTTATTTTAATGTTTAATCTTCATTTTAATTCCATTTAATTTCTTCAAAAATTAAGACATCTGGAACATTTTGAAGATATTTAAATCTAATTACAACATCATTCTGAGAGAAATCATTAAGATGTCCTTTTTTTACTCTCACTCTCTCTCTCTCTAGGGCTTTGAAATATTCATTGCATTGAACACTATATCTTATAACACTATTTTAGTTTAATATAAACATATATATTGGTGAGAAAGCGATGAAAATAAAATGTCCGTTTTTGTTTATCTCAAAGTCCACTGTACCTTTAACGCATATATTTCTTATATATTCAGAACATAGCTACCAGAAAGATGAAAAATTTCCATTCCCCGAAAAAGTAAACAAAAACGGAAAGCTGTTCAATAGTGTTGCCACAAATGTGTCTAGAATTAATAAATAATATTGTTTTAAACTCATTTGATTTTAGTTAAAGCTTTCATTTTCTACTTGTGTCACTATTTTACTGCCAAGTACCAATGCAAATACTTAATACGATATAATAATAATTTTCCTTAAATATTTGAAAAAATCCTGGCAAAACCAACCTCAAATGTCAGGTCACATGACTCTTCCTTCACCCATCACAAAACGAATGAAATGCAATGTTTAAATGAAATTTTTTATAGAACAGAAAGATAAGTATAATAAAATGTGGCTTTTTAAAAATTTGCTCCTGATGTAATATTAAGATATCCAAATGTTTTACTACTCATTACAATATTTTAAGTCTATAACTTTTCTATTTTGAATTTAATAACTTTTTATTCAAATTTGAAAAATGAATGTTATGTCTATTCCACCGCATCTCTTCTTATTAAAATTTGATATTCAGGTGCAAATTCAGTAATAATTTCAGATATTCAAACCAATCACTTGAAGTAATAAAAAAAAGCTATATGTGTATTTTCCCTTTCTCTTATATCAACTATACAAACAGAAAGCATTACAATGTATATATATAAAAAATGGAATTCGAGATTTTGGCGAATCTTCACATTTCAACTTTCTGAAAACATAGTTTTGGAATTTTGTCTGCCTATCTGTGATCGCGATAGCTCAAAAATCCTTTAAACTGTACGGATAAAAATTGGAGTACAGTCTTTGCGTCAAATTTTTAGATTTCAATATTTTTAAATTACTCAAAGAAATCTACTCAAAGAAAGTTTACAGGTCCGATAGTCCGAATATAAGTTAACACAGTAACTACAAAATGAAAAGAGCTAGACGGATAAAATTTGGCACACAGGTCGGTGTGAATGTGTATAACTAAATATGTTAAATGTCTGTTGACCTGTGCATGTAAACACGATTACTCAATAATACAATGGCTTTAGTATATGGAATAGGTTATGCGATTTTGTGACTACAATTGTAGTTTTGTACCACATTTTAATTTTAATCTATCTAAAAAAAGTGTCCAAAATACATATTCGATTTTCAAATATTTGTGTATTAAATGGAGGAGTTAATCACCAAATATGGCATAATACCAGAAATGCCAACAAATTAGATTTACGCCAACGATCGTAACTATTGTTCGTCAATTTCGTACAACGCATTTGCGGTTGTGCGCAATATTTATGCGGGGCATGTAATAACATCTACATTAGAGAGAAAGTTTCGAGTTTTTCTCTGCTGGTTTCTATATCAATATACAATTCCACTTAACTATGATAATTTTCTCTACCTTGTTAGGGACTAGAAGAGAGCTTCTGGAAATTTAAAAAAATAGTACAAATGATGATTTGAAGATTTGATTAGTAGCAGTATTTAAATTAGTTTAAGAGATGTACTGCTTAGTTAATTGTGAAAAATTTAGTTAGTGTACAGTTTTAATTAGAAATTTAATATTCAAACTGAATTGAAAAAAAGCAAAAAGTTAGTAGTGATGCAGGTGAAAATTTCTGTGCAATAGGGTGGAACGAAAAAATAAAATTTTAATTTGTAATAGTGCGAAAAGCTTTAAATAATCGTTTTCACATGAATAAAAGTATAAAAACAGTTTTACTATTGCACTGGCATGGCACTGAGTTTTCGCTGGAGCTACTGTTATTGAGGTAAGGCGGAGATTTGCCTGCGTCCGGTGACAAAGATAGAGCTAGTTTCAAATCAATAGATTTGCCGAGTTCAGTTCTGTTGGCGTCTCCGCTCCGTCTATTGTGTAACTGATTAACGTAACTGACTTGTTGGTTCGTGCGTTTATGTGCTTTGCTGTGAGTAAAAATGGCTCAGTCTGAATGAGTGAAGACAAGACAAATATCGGAGTGTTTTATTTTTGGGCAATTTAGTGATTTGCTTGAAGTTGAACTCACTACTTACGAATCTAATGCTTCTTCTGTAAGCGAAATATGTGGCAATTTAGTCCCCATAATAGAACAAATATGGTCAAGAGTTTCTAATGCCGTTGCTTCTATCAAAAGAATTTTACAAATGATAAAAGCTTATCATGCTAAATACAGGAATTTATGAAAGTCTAAAAGCGGAAAATGTTCAGATAAGTTTGATTCCAACCTCACAGAATTTAGAAAGAAGCTAGACGTTTATTTGATATTGCTGACGTATAAACAGAAAAAAAGTGCCAGTTATGGAATAAAAGGTTCTAAATGATCAACGCTCTAACAGGAAAAGGGTTATAGATGATGTCGATATTGCTACCACAAGCGCTTTGAGGAAGAAAGAGTGGAGAACCACAGAGAATAGCTTAGTTTAATCAAGAGCGGGCAAAAAAGACTAGTGCATCAGAAACGATTACTGGCGACAATGACAACGCCGAAGAATAACAGTGTTCTTTACAAAAATAAAACTAACATGTGCCTGTGTGGTTTAATAGTTAGTTAAAACTGTCATGTACTAATGATTCCAAACATCTTTTTAACCTTATCTCAGATTCACGCTATCTCCCTGACGATCTCAAGAACGTTATAGACGAGATTATTCAAAGAAATGGATACTTTGCTGCTTCAGAAAATATCCTTTTGTCCATGCTAACTGATGAACGTAAAATTTAAAAGAGAAGGTTTATGACTTGTTTTAAAAGCAAGAACAGAAAATAAAGACTGAGTTAGAAAGTTTCCTTTGACATGAAAATATTTTTTTTATATAAATTTGACATGAAAATATTTTTTTTATATAAATTTGGCATGAAAATATTTTTTTTATTATTATACTTTGTAATTAATAATTTTTTAATTGTAACGCTTATGTATGTATTTAAAATCATCTTTTGTAACATTATATAAATAAAAAAATTCACAAAAAAAGAGTTTATCAAAATTTATAATTTTTAAATTTTTTTACAAACATTAAAATCTTTGCGGCACCTCGAGATATTGTTGTATTGCAACCAGAATTTTTTAAAATTCTTTTTGAACCTAAAAGCTAATTTTTCCTCACTATGACCAAACTAAAACTAAGAAAATTTTTTAAAGTCCCTTTTGTAAAAGTTTCCATTTTTTTCCATCTTTTTCCATTTTTTAAAAACAAATTTCAAGCTTTTTGCAACATTTTAAAATAATATAATATTGCATCCAAATTTTTAAAAATTGTTTTTGAATATAAAAGGCAATTTTTCCACACTATTACCTATCTAAAATCTTAAAAAAAAAATTTTTAAAGCAATTTTTGTTCCACTTTACTGTGCAGTATAAAGCCTTTCTTTTAGGATGAATAACTGAATTTTTCAAGATTGCAAATTCAATTCTAGCCATTTTTATTAATAAATTACTTTCATCCTCAAACATTCACATAGAAGAGGATATTGAGAACATATAAATACCTTAAAAAGCTTCCATTAAAATCGTGAGAGCATAAAAGGAACGATAATATCACAAGAAAGAAGCTTGCATATTATGTAGGAACCCAGATTAAAAATGATATGAATCCTATAAATTGAAGGGGGGGGGGGGAAAGAAAGAAAGAAATGTACTACATCCTTGAAAATGATAAATACATATAAGCAACATACGAAAGCTTTTGGACACTCATTTTCTATAATTCAAAATTCATTAAAGAAAGGAAATATCTATTTATCTATTTATATATATATAGAATGGTAAAGTATGTGGCACAGAAATCATTCTTATTACGTATTGTCGAAAGGCAACAATCAAATCTAAACAAATCAATTTATGAACATTTCATACAGCTTCATTTAATTCAGTGATTTGTTGATTTATGACATTGCAAAAGATTCTTAGAAATAGGATGGGCCAGGGATCTGGATAGGGCTTAAACTGAACTCATTTTATTCAGAAGAAAGAAGATGCAAAGCAATAAAAAGAAAGCCGACATACAAAATTTAATTGAGCTTAAAAATAGGCTTAACAATTATTAGGCGGGTGATGTGTATGACTTATCTACAAAAATTGATGATCATATCTATAATCTCACAAAAATGGTTACTGCGAATAAAAACTTTTTGATAATATCAATTTCATTTCTGTACAATGTTTATTTTTAATAAATATTTTAATATGTTACACATTTTGTAACAATTAATTTTTAATGTTAAGATGAAATTCACACTCATCCATCAAAATAATGTATGGCGTTTTCCAATGTTAAAATGATAAAAAAAAAAGAATTCCTTTGGACATTCATTCAGAAGTAGAACTTTTTTCCTATTTTATTTCCTGTTTAGCATAAGAACTTTTAAATATGTACGCGTTGCGATTGGTTTGGACTTTTTCAATTCAATTCATGTTTCTCGATTTTATCAAATAACAAAATGGAATTTAAAAAAATATATACATTCCACATTGATATGTAACAGCCTAAAAAGTCTGGAAGTAGTCGCCAAAGGCGGTCAATTCAGTGAAAGCTGACATGTTAAGTTACTCCGCTTCCTAAGACTTCAGATTCCAACCAAATCGTGGGGGATTTGCTATTCACGCGTCACACTGATGAAAAGCAAAGCAGAAGGGTGTGGGTAGTTAACACAAGGAAATACTTATTGGATTTATTTGTGGGAACAGAATGTTAAGCGGATCACCTTTCCTCAAGAATTCATAGAAGGCACCGTCTCGGTAACTTTGTTTGTCCTGTCAGTAATTTGGAAACACGAGTCGATAAGAGATGGTCGGTGTTTCGGGAAGGCATAAAATCTGCTGCCAATCTTTGCTGAGTAATACAGCTTTTTTCTGTCAAGGATATGTGAAGGGATAGCTGATTCAAAAAGAATTAAGGTCACTCCTTCAAACACTAGAAAGATAGGGGAAAGGAAGGAGAGAGAGGAAAAAACATAGAATGGCTATTCGAATTTCAAAGAGAGAGCCTGCTCTTGCTGGACTTTTGGTAAAGTGACTTTTAAAAAAAGTCTGAAAAGGAATTTTTGAGTAGTTTATGCGATTAGAGTTCATCGTATAAAACAAAACAAAACCGTGTGAAAGTTAGCCAACATAAATTTCGGCTCCACTTAAGTCCATATCAATTTAGTTACACTGGCTCGCCATTTTAAATCAGCATAATGGCTATTTTGGATGGCTCGCGGTCATTTTGTAGAGTGGTCTAATGATGAGGTTAGTACCTGAACTCTCTTAAGCCTTAGCATCAACAGCAATAGGATTTTTCGCCTTCAGATTTGCATCTACTAGGTACATTCACTTGGCAGATATCTGGAAAATCAGGATTTGAACCTGAAATCATCCGGTGCAGAATCTGAGACCCTATCACCTGACTCCTATAAAAGGTCACTCAGGTTGACAGTACAATAAGAAAATTTGCTATAGGCCTTATCACAGTTCAGTGACGCAGTGACCATGTTTCTTCTGGCCGAGATTTATGAAATAAAATAATATTCGGTTTTAGTATATGGACTTGACTTTTCTGCATCAAATAATTAATTTTTATGGTAGGAAATTAAATCTCGTTCAAAACCATTAATTAGTCAGCATTTGTTGGTAATGTAAAGATTTAAAATGATTATTGATTTCATTTTCTTTGCATTTGCAAATTATTTTGAATGCATTAAATAGAATCTTCTTTCATAGAAATGTCACGGATAAGCTATCCTAGCAAAAATTACGTTTCATAGATTTCATAATTTTATTAGATTTAATCAATGGATATATAATACACAATTTTTAAAAGATTTTGGAGAACCACAATTTTTTTTAAATGGCAAACGAGATGTAATGTCTTGATCTAGACTGATCAAATAATAAAGCAGAATTTCCAGACATTTCTTTATTTTACAGTCATATATATACAAAAGAACAAATTGTTCTAACCTTGGTAAAATAAATAGTTATTTACACCTGCAGTAGGAGACACAACAGTCGAAGTCTAAGGCTTATCTTGAAACTCAGTTCTATTTCAAAACGGAGAAACAACACCACAGGGAACTAACAGGTTGTTAGTCAACACGACCATTCCAGGGGTCTCGGACTCCGAACTCGTGGGCGTAGTCCAACAGTCAGCCTGCAATTCGTTTCTTCTCCTCTCCCTAAAAAAGAAATCCCTGCAGTTTATTTCGGTGAAGGTACTATCTGTGAAGGTACTATCAATATCTCTTTGACGAGGAATTCCCACATGTGGTCTTTCACTGTAGTCGCTAATGAACAGATGCGAAACCACACAGGTGAAAAGATCTACCATCTGGCTATCTCGAGGAGTTTAGTAATTAACAGCGTCGACACAGCTGGCTGTAAATGTCTTATCAGTACTGGGAAACGGGGAACGTTACAGCTAATAGAATACTGATTAACAACTGTTCTCTTTTTGTTGCCTGCGAAGAAACTGAAGTTTAAAAAATTACTTTGAATTTAAATGAAGAAAGCGAGATCAGAATGTTGCATTCTATTTAATGAAACTGTGAATGCAATTGTTAACATTCTGTATATGAAACTACTTTGAATTTTTATAAAATTTACACAGCTTTCCTTGGTTATATTTTTTCTACGGAACTCATTGAAATTAAGAAAGTGCGAAGTTTCAGAAAAGGTTATTGCTATAAATTATGCAATATTAAAAAATAAATAAAATAATCAAAATCAAATCAAAAACATTTTAAAATAAAATGGAATCAGGACCTAATAAAGGGTCACCTTCAGGCGTGAGTTCAAACTAGGGATTTTTTTTTTCTGTGAGGGGCTTGATTTAAGTCAAAAAATTAATCCTTCAATAAACCTCGATTTTTTGCGATTTTCTGGTGACGATGGCACAATTTTTGGGCAAAAAATCACTCCTCTCACAGAGAAAAATAAATATCTGACTTGAATCCCTCCTTTGAAGGGGAAACTTGATCAAGTCTACTGGCTAGGTTCATAATGGTTCAATTTTTGGACTAAAATCACTCCCCTCACAGAGTAAAAAAATATCTGACTTGAATCCCTGCTTTGAATGTAAAACTTGATAAAGTCTTCTGGCCAGGTTCATAATGGCTCAATTTTTGGACTAAAATCACTCCTCTCACAGAGAGAAAAAAAAAATCTCTGGCTTGAATCCCTGCTTTGAAGGTGAAATTCGATAAAGTCTTCGGTTCATAATGTCTTTCGGTTTACATTTCATTCCGTTTCATTTTTCAAGGTTTATGAATATTTCTAATTTGGATAATTTCATGAGTGTTTCAGTTGTAGATGCATTGATACATTGATGCATTGCAATCCAATAAATTTAGGTTATCTTAAATAAAAAAAAAATATATTAGAAAATTAATTTTATAAATTACCTTAAAATTCATTTGTTCTTTTTTATATTTGTATAAAACCTGCCTAATTTTTAAAAACACCTTTTAAAACTGTGTTTGCTATTTAGAGAGTATCTACGTCAGAAAAGAATTCTGAAAAGTTATAAAAGATTTTGGTTTATTCTATTCTATGAAATGAACGGGGAAAAAAATGTCAAGGTTGTTCCATAACCCTTCTGCATTGCTGTTCTTCTCTTTGCAGTATCTCCAACATTTTCCCTGATATCGGATAAGGTCGCTTTTTTAATGCGTCTATACCTTATATTTATGAGTATAAATTTATAAGTATAAACGTATATATATATACCTTATTAACGTATTCACACGGTAAGAACTGTGGAATATCAACTCTTTATTTAATCTGATTCTTTTCATTCAGGAATGGACATTGATGGTTTGATTAAAATAAAAAGTGACAACTTTTCGCAAATTATCATGAAGAAGGTGACCGATATGAATATTCGAAACAGGTCATTGAAAGCAAGGTTCTCGGGAAGCTGTATTCAATGAATGGATTTATTGATATACAATAACTTAGATCACTTGAAAAGATCATTTGCTATACAATAATTGAGAAATATTTGAAAAGATCATTTACTATACAATAACTGAGAAATATTTGAAAATCATTGAAAAGAAAAATGCATCATCTGGTTTAGTTACTGAAACTTCTTTTTAATAAATTTAACGAATGGGTTCCTTCTGCAGTCTTCGAGAGTGAAATGTTACTTATAGATCTTAAATTACTTACATGCAAGTCTATCTGAAGTGGGCTTTATGATTAATAAAATGAATTTGGGCTTCCCTTTACTTCCCAATTTAACCACCCTTCTTAGAAACTGTAAAAAACCTAATAAATGAAAGTGATGTGTAGCCTTGATATGAAATTCGTTTTGGAATTTTGTCACTTGCAGTTCATTAGAAAATTTAAATTTTAACTCTGTATATTTTGTTTTTAGCTGTATGCAGTGAAAATTGATCTTCAGGGACAAAACTGTATCCATCTTTTTCAGAACAATTTTGTTATACATCAAAGATAGTAAGGAATCATCTTATGGCAAAGACACCCTTAAAATATTTTGAAAAAAAATTTTTGACAGAAAGAAAAAAGGATTTATTATTTATTTACTTATTTTGCCTTTTTTCAGATAAATCCTGTATTACTGAAAAGACGACAAAAATTTAGAAAATATTTTCTCAAATGAAATGTTTGAAAACCAATGTAAAATCTGGACACAGAGAGAAATTTCAATTCTGGAACCTATAACCAAGAAAAAGAATTATCATGTTATTAGTTATGAAAAGGGGAGACGCCTCGATAATTTTTATTAAAAGAAAAGAACACACTCCTTCCAAGGAAAGGAGCCTATTGTGGCAAACGGAAACGAAGTTGGAGAAACTAGAGTGGGTGGATTATTTTTAAAATCTAAACTAATGTACAAATTTATAAGGTTGAAACAGGAAATAAATTCATAAAATAGTTCTTAAAATATATTTTTATTAGGAAAAATTTGAAAGGAGAAATTTTTAAAACCAATTACTTTGTAGTCTTTTATTTACAGCTAAAAATATAACAGATCCTCGAAATCAGTTGGTCTAAAATTCTATATTAAGTGACACCGCTCACATGAAACCAAAATTATTTTAATTTGTGGATTAACTGACCATTAAGTACATGAAACAGTGTCGAGAACATACTAAAATGCAAAATCTGAATACTCCAGCGCATCAATAAAATCTTCAAAATTCCATTTTTGCAAACATGAAAAAGCCAAAATTAAATAACATTTAATAGAGTATTTTCTAATGTAAAAAATTCGATTTTCGTCAAATTTTGTAATTTTTGAATTCTTTAATCACGATATTCTTATTTTCATTCATCCAGGAAAATTTCCGAAAAGATTCTCAGAGAAATGCCCCTCGAGGGAGAGCCCGCTGCATCACTATAACTCGAGGTTTTGCAATCGATTTTTACATCAAACAAATTAAAAATTGACATAAATTATTTCAGGTTTTAGAACTTGATTTAGACCTTTGCAAAATATTACGAGTTTCATCGCATGACTGAACATTTTGTTATTTCAAATTATAATTTATTATTATTATAGTTTTCTAAAAATAATTAATAATGGATGTCTAATTTCAAGAAGAAAATAAATGATAAAACAAATAAAATCGAGGAATACATAAAATGATAAAAAAATCATCACATGACCGAGAAGAATTATATTTGCATTTATCTATTTAGATTTTAAAGAATTTCATTTTACATGCATAAAAAAACATTCCAAATCTGTTCAGACCGTTAAAATCAATTCTACAAATCGTATACTGTCTTTCAGTATTTTAATACTATTTTACATTATTTTTATACTGCCCTTCAGTATTTTTGCTTTTTATTTTATTTTAAAGATTCCATCTAAACATTTCTAGTCTTAGTAGCAAAACTGCGATAACTCCACGGAGCAGCAAATTTCATAAATATGTTGAAAGTGAACCGGTGACCATACAAAATTTCTCATAACATATGCTTGATTAATCTTCCTATTCACTTCATTATTTCAAAATTTAATGGCACGCTTCCAATAAAAATGAATGTTACATCTTGACAGAGTCAAAAGTTCAAACAGTGCAATTAATGAAAAATATCACAGTTTGAAACTATTCTGAATTTCAACAAAAGTCTCAAAGAAGACATTGATTTTTTTTTTTATCTAATTAATTTGGAAATTTTCTGCCGTACAGCGAGCGAGCGAACTTCCTTGACCCATCGTAGTAGAGATGTTCCAGAAATCAGTCATTGGGCAAGATAGAAGAACTGCTGGTGCTTTTATTCCAGTGTGTGTATGAGAGAGAGAGGGGGGCGGGGAGGGAGATAAAAATAGATTGTCAGGGAAAAATTAATCCATGTCCATATACAATTCACGACAGAATAATTTTATTCTTTATATTCACATTTAAAAAAACTTTACAACATAGTTACGGGATGGTATACCTTTTAGTTTCCCAAGTTGAGTTCACGCATGAAAGATTGTTAGGCAAATGCGGTTTTGTATTCGAGAGGGACCTTTCACATCTGTGGAAGTACGGAAATCCTTTAATGTTGTGACCTTGTCTTCTAGTTGCCACCTGATATCTTGGAACCGCTTCAAGTGGCTCTGCCGAGGAGCACAAAGAAAATCGCGCCGTAAATGAATCCTCTCCAAACCAATTGCCGGCCACTCGATGCAGCCCCGTGTTTGCTCTTCCCAAGCTGCGAACCAGCGGGTCGCCCTAAGTGGCCGGCTCTCTGCTTACAAAGGGAATTCTCCTACGAGGTTGGAAACAGTCTTCGCTGTGGTACATAACGAGAGATCTGTACTTGTGTACCAAATAGAACTTGCATGTCTCTAGAAACAGCTGCATAAGCGGAATTATTTGTTTCCGCCAGAATTGCTGCTCTGGGATGGCACGTGTGTTGATATTACGCGCAGACGACAATGTGAGGGTAAAAATAAATTGTAGCAACAGAAACGGGATCACAATGGCATCACTCGTGCTGCGATTTCATATCCTCAACAAGAAGGAAGGATTAAATGTATCTGAGTCCCTGGCGCTGAAGTTCTTATGATTCTGTAAAAGTATTAGGCATGTGAACTTTCGATTTGTCAGTTATGACGTTTTGAAATAAGAACCTTTGCATGTCATTCATAGTAACCAAATCTTTATCTTTATTATAATTAAATATATAGATAGTTAGATAAAGATGTGTTAGCGCTCTATGGGTCAGATCGTTTGACTTAGAGCTTTTCATTTTGGCCTAGATGTACTTCGGATGATGGAAATGCACACCCTGAAGCGCTGTTTTTGAAATTGGAATTATAATTTTAATGAATCAGAAAAAGTTAGATTACCATGTTTTTTTGTTATAACTTCCGAAAAAATCCTTGCAAAAAAATATTTTTTACCGCATTTTAAAGTCCAAAAAATGGCACTTCGATGGTGTCAGTTTAATTGTTGTAAAATTCTTAAGTCTAGATTTAATTAACTTTTAAACATATTTTTAAGTATATTTCACAACAATTTTTCATTGTTTAGAATGAAATTGCATTTGTTTTCATTGCATGTTTGATAGCGTGATTTTCTTCCGTTGTTGAAACTAAAGATGGATCCGATGCCTACGCATTTTGCAAAGTGGAAATAAAAAAGCGGAGTCACGATACCGCTAAATAATGAAGAGATGATTCGTTCATAGCAATGCTGTGATTGTACAGAATTGTTGCCCATTAGAAAAGTTCATATGTACAATGAACGAAGCCTAAATAATACAACTTTCATAATTTGATGGGAACATGGGCATGCAGTTCTATCGAAACGGTTTAAATGAAATGAAATATAACCAATATCTCCGGCAAACAGACTGGTCGCCAATTTCGACTAGGTTATCGTCATTACTCTTCTGCTAGAAGTTAATGATGCTGATAATTAAGATGATTTGTAAAATGTACCTTTCAAATTCGCGTAAATAAATATGGATGCTATGCTCTAATGAGAAAATTTAGGATTGACTGTAAAAAAATAAATAATTCGCTATATTATATTTTTTTATTTACAAAAATGCTTTTGTTATTATTATAGAAGCCTTAACTGATTCAATAAGTTATAAAGCTCAAACTGATAATTATTTTGATTCTAAATATAGAATGAAATATGATTTAATTTCATATCAAAAATACGATCAAGACTAAAACAACTTCTACCTCGATCTGTGCAACAACAATTTGAAATTATTTATGCTTCTGACATTTTCTAACTTGTTTCATATTATATGATTAATTATTGCTTATGTTAGGACACTGGGCATATATATGTTTGGTTCATTCCTTGAACTTATAAAAAATATATTCCTAATTTTTGTTATTCCTAGCGACTTCATTGACTGATCGTATCATCCATTAATAAAAAGATATATTTTTCCGTCTTGTTAAATTTGGAAAGTGGAATGATCGGCAAAAATCACTCACGATTGTAAAAAATGAAAGTTTACATTAGAGCTCTTTGGCTTTGATCCAAATATATAGGATTTAATCAGTGCCGGCGGAAAAGAGTCAGAGTGAATTCTAAAATAATTTAGGCGAGACAAACATCCAGTGAATTTTAACTCATTATATATCCGTTTTTCTCACTAAATTAAGAATTTCAAGGCTTTGGATCAAACACTGTCTTGAATTCTCTGTCAGTTAATAATAGCCACAAGGATAATATATTCTTGCTTTGATCCAAATTTCAGGGTAATCTGAATGAACAAGAAGACGTGAAAATTAAAATGGGCCCTGTGAATCGACAAATTGGCCTCCATGAAAGGTAGACCCATGCATCCACCCTTCACACACATATATGACTCGACCTCAGAGCAGAGCTAGCATTATAATGCCCACCACGAAGACGAGAACTAATCACCGTACCAAAAGTATCTTATCCCCATATTTATGATACACCTCCGATGAGATTAAGTTAATAATAAGGTATGAGTTTTGAAATAATCCATTTTTTATTATAGAATAATTATTGTCTAAAAAGAACTTTAATTTCTTAAAATAATCTATTACGAAACAGCTTATCCTATCAGCAGGTCGTACTCAAACATCAATTAAACATTACTTTTTTCCAGTAATCTTTTCACTTTCTCTTTGCTAGCAAAGTAGATATCTAGGAATGCAAGCTTTCATAAATGTTTTAATTTTCCCCAGAAATAAAATAAGATAAAATATTGAATAAAAAGTAATTTAAAATTGTACCAATGAATATTTTCTTAAAAATGAAATTCAGAATTTCAATTCCTTTGACCATTTAAATAGTGATAAATTCTTATAGATTTTTTTCTCAGTCTGCAGAAATCTATTTTTTAAAGTTTTTTTCCTTCTGTAGAATGAAAATAATGATTAAAAATTTATTGCTTTAATTTTTTAAAATTCAATAATTAGATATAATAAAAAAATTGAATGCATTTTTATTAGTTCATTTGCAACTTTTATTCAAGTAAAAATAAATCAATTTATTATTTGGATATAAAATTGGAGAATTTTAGTCTTATATCCGCTTTCTTGGCATTTAATTTTTTTTATTTGCAAGATATCCACAAGAAATGCATAACTTTTAACCATAACGGGAAATAATTAAATTCCTAAAAGCATAAAAATCTAATCATATCACAATAGAATATTTTCTAACAAATTATATATCAATAAATTCGTCCAATAAAATATTTGTATTGATTTTTTTTAATTTCAATTTAATAATATGTGAAGGAAATAATGTAGATTCATTTCGTTCAAAAATTGGATTTGATTTAAATATTTTCTATTTTCCTGACCTTTCAAATTTTTTTAAAAAAACGTTACGAAACTTTAATCGATACCAAAAGCCTTTTCTGTAGGAAGGCGTTTCTATGGATACGGCTGGTGAAGATAGTTTGTCTTCAGAATTTTCTGGAAACCTTTTTATCAGACTCGGATAGGGTAGTTTAAATATGGCAAACAAAATAAGTTTTCTTTGGATTTTTAGATTGCGTTTTGTGAAAATATTTTCCGCTTCAAATAGGATTGTAGCACGACACGAATTCAACTCATTATCGAGATATGCGCGTTTTTGAAAATTAATTTCTGTTTTTTTTTAATTCCGCCATTCTTGAGTGTTTCAATTGAATGTTCCAATTTCTTTTAAGTACAATGAAATAATATATTATTTTATACTCGATTTTTTAATGGCAACCAGATTTACAAAGAAATCGAAAGTCAACCCATTTATTCCATATTTCAAACATCTGCTTCGACAAGGAAGAAAAACCAGTGGCGGAGGTCTTCCCAAAACTTCCACGCAGACTTTCTAATAAAAATGAATTTTATGTCTCAGACACGTTTTCACCCAATCGATTGAAACCAACATTTGACACTTGAAGTCACACACCAAATGTGATGGATTTGTTGTTGTGTTTTTCAATTATCGCATTTGCATGCTTCTGAAAATGCAGACCGCTCGTTGGATTCAGCACAAAATTTGATAGGCATTTACAAAAGAGATGCTGAATCGAATTTTACCTGTTTAGATCTTTTCGACCTTGTTATGTATTCGAGCATCCTTGCAGGTGAACTTCCTCTGGATGGATCTGATAGAAATCCGCAGGTTTGGTGTGATAATAAATTTCATCCGTCTGGTTGAAAGCGTTTTTGATTCATCTTTGTCACAGACGGTCAGAGATTTTCCAGAAATGGGTTTTCGAACTTAGATATAAAATGAGGTCACATTTGTGACGATTACAATGCTTTCTCTATGCTTCGTACACTAAAAAGCTTGTTTGTTGTTCTTTTATAATGACTCTTGCCATGGACAAGCTGTCAGAGATTCTAAGCCAAGAGAGCGTCTCTTGTTTTAGTAGCGCCAACTAGGGCCAAGAGTACGTCTTAGCTACTCCGCATCACATTCGCTTGCACAACTCCTTTTTTCAGGGGGGCACATTCACACATCTCACAAATAGAACAGAGGAAGAACAACCATGCCCGAACCGGGACTCGAACCCAGTACGTCCAGATTACAGGGAAGACGCGCTACTTCTATGCCAGGACGCCGAAGCCCTAAGAAGTAAAATAAATAAACAAAGTACTACGGAACTTGCAATAATATTTATTTTTAATAGATCGTGTTTCTCCTTAAAATACCTCTGAAGTGAACTACTTGGACATTATTTTTTAACATTAATATTATTACACTCATCATTTGAACGAATAATGAGTTCTTTCAAAAATATTCTTTTCTAGAATAAAATCCTACCAGAGGAATTCCATGAGTCAGAAGCGTCACTAAGCGGTGCCGCTCACTCAACGTCTTGGGTCAGATTCTGGAGAAATGACGGTTTTCCCGAATCGAAGGACTGAAATAAACAATTTCAGTCGCAAACCGTTGCCGTATAGGTCAGCCATATTTGACTCGCTGCACGTTCATTGTTACATTTCATTTGAGTCGAATGGCTCAGGTTGTCATTTTAGGTCCTTCGGAGGATCAGACATTTCAAAAAAATATTATTTTGATTGTTTCATACGCTTTCTGTTCATTTGTACACGAATCTGCCTAACAGACATGCCTCGTAACTGCTATTAAAAACGCAACAACTCGGTTCATCTCTTCGCTCTATTGGGAACTCATTTTTTTCTTCATTTTGTAAACTACAAAAATATTAGAAAGGACCCTGCACCTTCCTATCAAGAATGGAAACAAATTCCACCATTAAATATTTGCTGAAACAATGAAAACAGTTAGAATTTCGAGTCAACAATATTATATATTGTTGGAATGGAGCGTAAAATGTATTGAAAAAAATTATCCAAAATGAGGGAAAATACATACGATAGTTAAATGGACATCATAAAAAAGATAATTTTTGAATCATGAAATATTGCAAAAACCAGTACTGTGCAACTGTAGTTTCATAAGCTAATGTGGAAAAACGACAAAAGTTAGATTCATTATTAATTAATTGAAATTTAAATAAATATTTTTGAAAAATCGCACATTTCATCCCTCCATTGTACAGATTTTGTAGCCGTAGGTCAAATGATTTGGGGCATGAATTTCATGCTTTCTCCGCTAGGTGCTGTCTCAATAAAATCAGCATAGTCACTTCACTATACTTGCACGTGACTTCCCCGGCTGTACGAGATGCCGTTTTGAATTGAAAGCGCCTAAAAGGACTTTACCGTCCACCCTGTATATTATATATATATGTGTGAGTGTGTGTGTACAAAATATTGGTATAAATCTCCCTATTGAAAATTCTGTGTTAATAAACTGAAGGTTTGAAAAAGCTTAATGAATTCGATGTCTAATGCGAATCCTTCACAAGCCCGTTGTTGGTCAACATGTTTGTCTTTTCAAGGTGTAAGCCGATAAGAGTGAAAGCTCGCGAGTGAAGATTACATTGTAAGACGAGCGATAAATTTCTTAAATTCGTGTTTACCTCCAGATAAGGAGCCATTCCGCTCGGCAAACAAAAACGAAAAAGGGCTTGACATCCTTTTCTCAGTTGGATGGAAGCCACCTTTTGAAATTTGAGAATGAATTAAATGTTAAAACGTCCCTTAGAGTTCAAAGGAAAACTGAGGATAATTAAATGCAAAACTGAGGTACTAATTATTTTCAGCAAATAATTTTTCAAAGTGAAATGATATAAAACCACATCTTTAAAGTATAAATTTCTCTCGTATTTAGAGAGCAAAAATTTTTCTTCAATAATGAATGTTTAATGTTTGCCTCTTTCAATATCCGCACCGTTTTGCACCGCACCGAAAGGCGTCATTCATCAACTTTCAGCAGTAATTGGTCATGTGACAAAAATTTGCTTTCAAACAAATTTGACATAAATTTACTTTCATGAATTGCAGGGTTTAAAACAATAGTAACTTAAATAATTTATAACATTTATAAAAAGAGTAACTCATCAAAAATACGAAACATTTTAATTAAAAATTTAGAGGTTTGAGAAGTATTACCGTAGTAGCAATTTCAGAAAGAGAAAAAAATAAAAATAATTTTTTATTAAAAAGGAACATCTTAAAAGCGATACAATTACTGAAAAAACTAATTTGCAATTCATTAAAAATATGCCATATTCAAAATAAAATGAAAATAAAAGCTATATAATCAAGTTGCCAAACAACTATTCGAATCTACATTTGTAATTGTTAACGATATAAATCTTCGTTTCATTATTGAAACAATATACTAGCTTCCAAAAATTAAAGAAAAATAGCAATGAAGCTAATCCGTATAAAATGTAGATATGTTGTCAAATAAGTGAAACTGCAGTATGCAGATTAATGAAGCTGCAATCGGAATATGTGAGGAGCATAAAATTGCACGCTTGAGAGCAAACATGCAAATTTCGCTGCGATACTGAGATAAGGATGGCCAATTAGCAGCAATGCCCTAAGAACTACGATGGAGAACTATTGGGAGGTAAGAGGCAGGACAGATGGCTGCCTCGAGTCCTTCTCTAGATCATAGACTTTCTTACCAATCTCTAACCCCATTATCCAAGGACAACCAACCGCTATGACGAAAGCCCACCGCCAATATTTGGCATTCTATTCTCGAAGAAATGGCACTGGAGTTCCTGCTCAACTCAGATCAGCGGAAGATTCGTGTGACCGTGAGTAGAAGGCTTCACGAAGATGATCTGTACGTGAAATGACCAGCCATTTGCTTGTCGCGTGTCAATGAAGGGAATGTTTAAATTGGGCGCATAAAAATATCCACAGGGTGGTTGATAAAAGGAAAGTTATTCTCTTTACGGTTAAGCCCATATTTAGCCTCCAGGGACATAATAGGTGTTGTTTAATTTGGAGAGGGTCAGGAACCCATTATCATCCATCATGTATCTGCGAAAGAGATGCGTACGGAAGAGACAGTGTCTGGGTTAGCAGTGGTATCTCTTTAGATGGATGGACACACTTTCATGTCTTTTCATTTGAAGCCATGAATGCTCAGACATATAGAGGTGACAACCTTGATGCTGATGTGCGAGAAGAATAGGCAATGATTTCCTGTTACATGACGATAACACTAGACGACAAATAGTTCGTATCGTAAATGATTGTCTTCAGCAGGAAACAATTCGGCTCATGGAATGGCCAACTTGATCACTGGACCTAAATTATATCGAGTATGTTTGGGATTAGAAAGTCGTACAGCTGCTCTCAATCCTTCTCATCAGACTTTTGCCACGCTTGTAACTGCTTGGTAAGTTAATTAGCTATCGCTTCTTATTGAACTGATAGACCGACATCAACACACATCGCTATATGTGCTTCTAGAAGGGGGAGGGGAATCATACTCTATATTGAAGATACTTTTCCTATACCAAACTGATACATCAGAGTGGTTCATTTTGTACACATGCTAATTTCCGTTATATTTTAATTGTTTGGTGATTTCTTTTCACGTTATTTTATACTTTACTAACATGTGTTCTATACTGTGCGTCAGTTTCACCAAATTCTGCATGTAACTTCTTTTGAGTAAAATTTTCTTAATTTTTAGAAACCAGTGTAGCTATCACATACTGAATAATTACAATTAATGTTCTTCATATCTTAAGTGTTTAAATTTATATAAGAAATTTGATCATTATATTTTGATTATTTCTCAAATCTAGAATATCACCTCTAATTGTGGCTCAAAAGTTAATTTTTAAGTTGTTAGCGATACGCATGTAGTTCCGATTGGAAAATGAGTTGAATGACAAGAAGAATTATATTTTATGGTTTTAAATCATTAAATATATATTTCAAAAAGTTACGAAATCTAACTTTTTATACGATTCTATTTATCAGTCACTTTTTAATGAAATATTTCTGATTCTGTAACATTTTAAACAAAATAATAATAATAACAATATACTGCGATTAAAACTGATCGAGTTGTAATCGCAAAGATAACTAACTAATCAAGACAACGACAACAAATCATTCTGTGTGAATTGAAGCTATGTCCTACTCTGTTGCTATTACGCTTAGGATTTTTAGAATACTCTTGCACGAAGAAATGTCACAACCGGTACGAAATTTTTTAATAAATGGTTATTTTTTAATTAATCTTTTCTCAATCCTCTTTTAGAGACATGTTTCATTTAACGAACAATTTCTAATATGTAGAATTTGTATTTTAAAGGATTATAAATGTCTAAAATTGTCCAAAAATTAAACAATATTTTATGCTTTATGTTTGAGATTGTAAAAATCTGATATTAGGAAAACTCAAATACTTACAAAGACAATAAAAAAAGAAACCAAAATATCTGTTTCCAAATGCCTAATAACAATAATTATGCATAACAGATCGTAGTATAGATTAAATAGATATCTACAGGATCTAACGTAGTGAAATTTCAGCTGTTTACAATAATATTCTTATTTTTTTATTTTTTGCTTTCATTTACAGAGAATTTCATTTGTTTTTTGTTTTCATTTCATTTATGGAGAAGTAATTTTTCGTTTGAATGATTGCTTTTGAATTAAAAATATGTCTTTGAGTTAACACTTTTGCTGCTGTCTGTGCCCTGGGGAAGAATTAATTAGCGAATTTAAATCGTCTTAAATGTAAGTAATTTTTAAATCACAGTGGCGAAGTAATTTTTATTTCAACTATTTAGAATCATTGATCATAATTGGATTTAAAAAGTTACCTCATTTTGTAGTAAAAATAATTTTTTTCCTCATATTTTTTATCAAACAAGACCATTATATTTCTATTATTGTTTACATACAAGTTGAATAGTTATTTTACATTTTTCTATTGAATATATAGAGCAATAAAACACGTACATTTTTAGTTTCATCCAGTCATTTTACCTTTTAAAATTATTCCTTACATTGCATTTGTATATTACCCTTATTTTGGTTAAACAGCTATAACTCTGTCTGTTTAAGCCTTAAAACTATGGAAGTTTCCTTTTATCATATGTTTGAGAGTTTTTATTAAATATTACTAATAAGACCGGAGAACCGTATTATAAGTTACAATTCATAAGTTTTTATAAATTGTCTTGTTTGTTTG
This sequence comes from Argiope aurantia, assembly GCA_026543865.1. Taxonomy (NCBI): domain Eukaryota; kingdom Metazoa; phylum Arthropoda; class Arachnida; order Araneae; family Araneidae; genus Argiope; species Argiope aurantia. Next base: position 411,002 of record JAPMOR010049054.1, on the reverse strand, counting down.
TCTCAAATAGTCTAATTGTTTTGGTCTCAAATAAATGTTACGAAGTGTTACGCAGGGGGTGGGGGGAAGGGGTGCATCTCGTAATTGATTATGAGAAGCTTCCGGCATAGTGGTTGGTTCTCGTCACCCTTATGGGTAACGAAAAGGTGGAGGTCTGACTCCGCCCATCGATGACGGGACATACTTCCTTAGGGAAGGGATTACGGTGGCCGGTAATTGCTCTTAAGACTCAACCACAGTTCCCGCCAGTATTGCTGTTGCGGCGGTCCGATCATTTAAGTTTTTCCCTGAGCCCTCTGGCGGGTCGTAGTAGGCAGTTTGTGGTTGTGGATATTGTCTCAAATAATTTAACATTATAGTGAGTGTGTTATGATTTTCTAATGAACTGCTCGGTTTTAAATAAACTAGTTTTAATTCCCACAAACACAGCTACACTACAAAATTTACAAACACACATAGACAATTAGGTTAAAGAAAACAGTATGGTGGAGGGATTCCACCGTTTCCAACCGAAAGCATTCGGCGTTAGCACAAGGGTTGAGCATAAGAAAAAAGTCGACCTCAAGATGCAGGTCTCCCGTTCAACTGCTTGTCTTCTGTAAAACGCCACAAGGGGGCGATCTCTGCTCAAGGTGAAAAAGAAGAGAAACAATCTCCCACTCTGGCTCCGAAGACGTTCCGGCACGGAGACAGAATTTGAATTGTCTGGAAGTCTATTGGTTCCTGAGGAAAGGGATTTAAGTTTTGGTGGTCGGCTTCTTTTGCGAATCAGATGCAGTAGTGTATCCGCTTCCATGTTTTGACGTAGAGCTGAGGTATGATATGTTCCTAAGGAGGTGGATAGATCACTTAGGCTCGCAATTTCATAAGTAGTTGGAGACATCCTATACGGTGGTACGGCGACTGGGAGATGATCACCAGTGTTGATTCGATGCTCGATGAAAGGAGTTGGTTCTCCCCCTGGTTGGAAACATTTCTCGTACCTTTTGAGTAGGTAATTAAATTTTGTCCGTTGTTCGTCCGAGAGATGGGTACCTTCATTTTCTTGAAGTTGACAGGGATGGGATGCAACAGGTATAACTAGGAGAGACTTAATATCAGCCGAAGGTTCAATAAAGTTAAACGATTGGTGAGGAGCCTCTGAGAAATACCAAAGTCCTTTCTGAAGATCCAGGACGATACCAGAAAATCTGTACCGAGAAGAGTTCGGTTCCTCTTGGAATTCTTCAAGACTTCTTTATTCATCAAAAATTTCTTTAGTGAGGATAACTTTTCCTGCCACACCAATATCTACCGTCGTTGTGAGTATATCTGTTTTTTGTGCATGCCCATCGGCTAGGGCCATGTCAACAGTACTATTTTCGAATCTTCGTCCATTATTTTCGAGGAAATGGTGAAGTTCTTCTCCGGCAACCGAATGTGTAGCTCCAGTGTCAGCACACACTGCTGCTTGGGAATCACAAATCGTAATTTCAATAATGCTTGATGGCTGGCATTCCATTGAGATACTATAAAAGTTCATGTGATTAAGGGTTGGAGGTTGTGTACTGTCTCCTTGAACCATAGGATTACATTCCGCACATTTTGCCTTTACAACTCCTCGCGCTCCACAACCATAGCATGACAGAGGTGGTCTGTCTTTGTAGCTGTGATCCCGCCGACTTTGACTGGGGACTCCGGGATTCCGCTTACTTTGACTGGGAATCAACGGCAGACCCTGTCTATCATCTCTTTGTTTAAATCAGGTTGGTTGATATTGATTCCTTTTTGAGTAAATAGCTTTTGTTTCATATGGCTTTGGGGGAAGCTTTAGGTTCACAGAGCGTAAGTTGTCGTAACTGTCCAATTTCTCCACTAGATCATTTGGGGTAACACATTCACACCATACATCAATAAAATGGTTCTTGACTTCGGGAAGAACTCGTTTCTTTATTTGATCCAGGATCATTACATCTTTTAATTCTTCAATTTTCGTTATGCTCAAATCTGCTAGCCATGCTTCAAAATAGCTACGCAGTTCAAAATGGATGTCTTTCCATGTGCTTTCAGGTTTTTTCTTGTGAGTTACAAAGAATTGTCTCATCCTCACAGCGCTTAAATTAAACCTTTGAAGTAACACGGATCTAATATGATCAAAGTTATGTGCTTCCTGTTCAGTTTCTCTTGAGATGAGCTGTGCCACACTATAGGGTAGTAGCTCTAGAATATGAGCAATCCAGTTCTGCTTACCTATTTTTAGAATTTTCATTGACATTCGAATAGATTTAAGAATAGGGTCATGTCCCCATCCTGCGGGTCAAAGTCAGGGAGCAACTTTTTAAAGTTAAATGTAACTTGTTGGTCTGCAGGCAAAAGTTCAAGACCAGAAGTCTGCTCCAACTTCTGAGATTCCATTTGTAGACGGAGTTTCTCCAACTTGTAAGCTCTGTCCCGTTCTATTCTTTTTCATCAGCGACACGCTCTCGTTCCTCGTGTTCTAATCTTTCAGTCATAATGTTTACTAGGGTATCTCACAAAGTCTAAATCTTCTTTGTAAATCGACGTTTTCAATATAATTCGCGTAATTCAATCCCTTTAAGATCACCTCCTCACCAAGTTCTGTGGCAAGTTTTATTAAATCTTGTTTCCTACCTTTAGACATAAATGCCATATTGAACGTTTACCTTTACGCGACAAAAAATAACAATATATTTTTCTCTAAGCACAGTCAGTGGAGAAATGTTCAAATAAAAGTCAAGGTTCATAAAAAGTTCACTATAAATTCAAAATACTAACAATAAAGTTTGCAATTACGTTAAAAAAGAAATAATCAATATTAACATTTTACTGATACACAATTTCTAATTCACTTTTCAATATGCAAAAATATATAAAAAAAAATTCTCGATAAACATTTGTAAGACAAAATTATGTTTGGGATATATTATCGAATTTCTCAAAATAACAATAGAAATTCATATACTCAAATTTTAAAAGATTAAAAAAAACCATAAACATTATCATTAAAAAAAAACAGAAAATATGAAAAAAAAAATAGAACACACATTTCAAATACTATGAAGCAATTAATAAAACATATCAATAAGTCAATAAACATATCAGTAAAACAATTTCTCTTCTTGGAACTTTTCCTATTCCGAGAGAGAAAAAAAAAGTAAGAATACTTTCATTTACTTTCCTTTTTCCCTTCTTTTTGTTTTAGAAAACTTCCGTTAGTAAAAAGAATAAAACAAAATTGATTAATAGCCTATTAGCCTATTCTTAAATATAATACAGACACACACGCAAAAAATAGAACACCAGATATGCTAAATAAAAAATAAAATAAAGCATTGTATAATAAGGCAATAATTTATTTATTTCATCTCAAAACGAAACGATTCAATAAAAAAATAAAAAAAAAAAAACGTTTTGATGGAGTACAGAAATGAAGCATATAAACAAAGATTTCATAGGTTTTAGAAAGATATCTCATCACAAAATGATTACTCACAAAGTATTTTCAATAAACTTATCAAGAAAAGTGTTTAATCGAACATAAATACCTGGTTCTGTTACTTACAGAACGGTTTCTTAAAGCAAAAGTTATTGTGTTAAGTTAAAAGTTAAAGTAAAAGTTATCTTAAAGCAAAAGTTACATTTTAGTTTTCTAAATTAGAATAAAAGAAGTTATTTTATAACTTTTCTATTATTTTCAGAAACAAAACAAAACTACTTATCTAATCCTTGGATCGGTTCCACGTTTTGGTGCCACATTTTATAGTGAGTGTGTTGTGATTTTCTAATGAACTGCCCTGTTTCAAATTATGTTTTTCTGCTTCTGTCTGTTTGGAAATTAGCTGCTGTCAATGGTAAGTGTGGACACGGTAAAAATTGACATTCTTAACAACAACAGTTGTATTCTTGAAGATGCAACCAGTATTCAATTCTTGCAGATATAACCAGTATTCAATTCTTGCAGATGTAACAAAAGCAAGCACCAAGCTGATAGTGGCGCAATTAGGCAACAAATAAAAAATTAAACTGATCCTCATCGGTAATTATAGAATTATTAATTTTTTTTGAATGCTTAATCATTTTTAAGAATGCTGACTTTAAATGAATTTATGATGATCCATTTTTTTCATTTTAATACTGTTCCAGCGCTTTTAATAATACATTTATTTATAATTTTTGCCACAAAGAATTGGACATAAGCAGTTGAACAATATTTACCCCAGCTCTGCCTCTTCGGGCCGTGAGACATTTCAGCAGTCCCGCTGTCTTAAGCTGCGTCGCTGATCGAAAGAACATATTGAACGGAAGACAAATTTCTTCAGTGCTGGCTTTGACACAGTCTTTGCCACGCTTCATTCCATTCAATGGATGTCGGGAAGACGTGTTTCCAATCGTCTCCGTTTCACATACTGCAGTAATATACGAGTAAGAAAATATTCATCAACACGTGTTCCTAATTCAAGTGTTCAACTATTTTAATTTTGAATTCTTATAAATTATCTTTGCGCACTGATATCAACTGAATTTTGGAAATTCGGCATCCACATACAAAAGAAAAAAAGTAACCATTTAGCAGTATGAATATAAATATTTGGTAACGAGAGCACTAAAAATACCCTTCTATTAAATCTCCGATTATAAAGATAAAATAAATCTCGAGTACATTTAAATCACAGCAGAGTCTTTGCAGTATAGCAAAAGTCCTATTTAGTTTTATCAAATTCGAAATTCATCCATCAAAATATTTTCGTAAGTAGGCTCGATAAAAAATATATTCGGATCGAGAAATTTCTTTAATGTTTGCATTGGAGGAGCACGCCGCGCACACTGAGATGCTTTTGTCCACAGTATCGGCAACGATGATATTGTGACGACGATGCCACACGCCAAATTCAAAATTTAATTCATTTAGTTTCGTTTAGTTTTCATTCGAAATTTAGAAGATATAAATCTTCCGATTTCTATGAGATATAACATACTTTGTACGACCTCATTGTGGACGAGCTGCAATGGATTGTTTTAACGCGAGCATCTATGGATTCCCTGCCACAATAAGTGACATTCAAATAAAATTCGTTGAAAAAATCTTTGAGTTGAAAATTTTCGTTACAATTTCTACATTGTTCCTTTTTTAAATGAATTTCTTTTTAATTATGATTTATGCTACATTTATTTACTTATTGTTTAGTTTTAATGTTCCAGCAAATTTTTCCTACGGAAAAAATGACGAAATCTTTTCCAAGAGAAAAGAGATTA
>JAPMOR010049054.1:369209-405349 GCA_026543865.1 Argiope aurantia | reverse complement strand
TTATTATAATTATATAATGATTATTATTCTTTCCATTATAATTTTTAGAATTATAATGGAAATATAATTTTTCTTTCATTATAATTATAATTTACAATTTTATTAATTATAATTTTTATATTATAATTTTTCTTTCCAGAAAAATCTAATGTAATATAAATTTAAAGCAACCTACAAATGTCAGCGAGACAAGCTCTAAATTTTATTGCCCCTTGCAAAACATCGCGTTTCATTTAACATTTCACGCTTATATCACGCATGGATCGAAATGGACAACTAAGTCATTAGAAACCGACGTTTTTCATCTCCTCACAGACCGCAAAACATCGCCCTTCCTTTGTTTTTTTTTTCTAAATTTTTTAATTGAATTCATTTTTATCAGAAAACCTTGAAGGAAACATGCAATCGTCTTGACAAGCGAGCAGTAAAAATACTTTCTTCTCGCGGCGCGCACCACTCTTCTTTTTATTTGCGCAGTCTCACAGCCTACGTGTGTTGTCTTGACAGAGTCAACAAGACGGGACGATAAGACGATACTGTAAAACAAGTTCCAGCGAGGAAAAGGGGGGGGGGAGAGGAGGAAATAAGTATGTTAAAAACAGAACAGTGTGATAAGGAAATAAAAAAAGGGGGGGGAGGATGGAATGAAAGAAATGGAATAAATGTAACAAAGCAAAGCTGACGACCAAATGTATCGAAGACTGCTTGTTTTTCAAGCGTCCGTTACTTTGTTACCAAAAGAAGTTTGCATTCATTTATTAGCTAATAAATCAAGCCGTTGATTTTCTATCGGCGAAATTTTTTTCCTCGCAGAAAAACAGGAATGTGACTACAGTAGATGTGAAACGGGTTGAAAGACAATTTCTTATCACGAGAGATGTTCGAAATTACTTTTCACTTTCTCTTTGGCGAAGAGAGGAGAAAGTATTGCAATCGCCAAAAAATTTGAATTCGAGATTTCGTCGAATCTCCTCATTTCAGACCTGATTCCTAAAAATGTATTTTGGCCTTATGTCTGCCTGTCTGCGAATACAATGTCTCAAAAACGCTTTGAGTTAGATGGCTGACATTTGGTACTTGAAATGAGTGCCGTGTATGTATATTTTTGTCAGATTTTGGAAGAAATCCATTCATAAGAAGTCTGTCTGTCTGGATGTTTGAACTCAGTAATGACAAAACACAAAACGCTTGGTAGATGAAATTTGGTACACAGGTTTAGTATCTACAGTACAGATTCTTGTCAAATGTTGAACTAAATGTATCAAACCGTCTATCGGTCTGCTTTTTTATGCATACAAACCCAATAACCCACAATGATTTCAATGAATTATATTCGGTATATTATCTTATGATTATGATTGTATTTTATACCAAATTTTGGTGTTCGGCAAGGCATCCAAAATGCCTTTTCTCTCGATAGTTTTATCCAAATAGCCAGTGCAGCGATCGTTCTCACTCTCTCGGAGAGATCGCGCCATCACCCAATCGCATGGAGGTGCAGCATGACTCCTGTCTCGCAGAGAGTTGATGCAGAGTGACAAGGCGCGATGTCATTGGTTGTGAGATATTTTTGATTATAAATGTAGACTGAATGCTTCCAAACCCTTACAAGGAGTCGGAGCACGAAAAATAATACTTATAGATGAATCAACCTCTTCACTAGATTCAGAATGAAGTTCAACATTTCATAATTATTCTACCATGAAAATGATTCGTGGCCTTACCTAAAGTCTAAAATTTTACGCAGAGGAAGAGGTATAAGATCTTTATTGGAGAAAAAGCTTTTGGGGAGAGAACTCCCGCTTGTTAAAACATGACGTCACTCACTCAAACACAATACAAAGGAAGGAACCGAAAAACGAAAGGATTTCGTAAGAAAATGTAGCGTAGAAACGGGCCCGGGTGAATGAAATCCTTCTCTCAGATTAAAATCGGCGACACATTTTATAAAGACAAATAATGATAAAAAATAATGAACAAACCAAACTGTCCCTCCAGTCTTATCAATCCTAAATAAAGATTAAGAAGAATACTTTTAGAATTTCCCCCTTTTATTTAATCATGCGTAAAGAGACAAACTGTTCTGGATTTTCCTAAATGCTTTAACAACTTTTTTTAAGGATAACAATTGAAATCTTGATTGCATAAAAAGTTGTACACTTGCATGGCAAGTGTACAAAAGTAACAAAATATTAACCTTTCGCTCGAATTTAGCATTTTCGCTGAATCTGTCGAGTGATCGTTGGCGTGGTCTTTGGCGATGAACCCCCGGCATGCCGTTCATAGTATCTGAAAATCGAATATGTGTTGCAGCCTTATGTGATTGTGATATGTTATATATATGATTGATTGAAATAAAAATCGAGTGTAAAATGACACTTACACTCACTCAACCCTATAACAAGTTTCACGTATTTAAATCTTTGCGCTTTTGAGTTGCCGCGTTTACATGCTCACGAAAGTACAGATTAATAAGCGGCTAACATTTCGTTGGATTTGGCACAACATTTGATAGGTGTGTATAATATAAATGCTAAATCTGTATTTCTAATTTCATCCGTCTAGTCCTCTTCGTTTGTAGCAAACTTCTATTTGTAAAACCTCACTGGAATTCACCCATTCATTTGGAAATTAATTTTTTTTTTCTCCGAATTTCTGACCGAAATTTCAAATGTGATGCAAAGACCAAATTTCATCCATCTAACTCGAAGCATTTTCAAGCCACTTTGGTCACAGACAGGTGAGCGGGCAGACAGATAGACAGAGATAATGTCGAAAATAGGTTTCTCGAATTCAGGGAGGTCTAAAATGGGTAGATTCATCAACATTTTTGATCAGTACAATACTTTCTCTATACAACTTGTACGAGGAAATAAAAAAACTCTTCCCGATTGCATATCTAACTATCCACAGCATTTGCTAACCTTATCGACATGGAGTGGAATTTATTTGGGTTTAAACTGCTAAAAATAGCTTCTTTTTTTTTGCGTTTTATTTATGATAGTTATTCTATACCATTGCCATCCTAAATATTTGTTTCCACTTCTTTCTGAGAAGGAAGAATTCTTTATTTCTTTTTTCAGATTAAAAAAAAAATAAAGATTGATTACAAAGAGAGAGAAATTTTTTTAACGATTTCATTCTTTATTAAATGAAAATAAAAGACAGTTCCCATTGAATGCTGCAATAATTTAAATTCTAAAGATAATGCTTTTAAGACAAAAAATAGAACAAGTTATTTTTAAATAACATTTAATAGTTTAAAAAGGAAAATGCTCGATAATAAGAAATGTGGATGAGATACGTTTTATATATAAAATTGATTATGTTCCAAAAACATTAGCTGCCATTTTTGTCATTTCGCTTTATGAATCTCACAAACTCAAGCTTTATTCTGGAAACAAAAATGAAAGAAATATCTTTAACAGTTAAATCTATAAATGAGGTGAAGTCAAATCAATAGAATGAATCGGAGAATGGAAAATAAGCGCAGAAAAAGAATTAAAATCAACGACTTAAGAGTATGAAATATTTCTTAGAAGGGCCAAGACCTCCCCAGTAGCCACTTAAGTTTAACCTTGTCAACGGCAATTGTAAAAAAATCTTTTCAACAAGAAGAAAAGGAGGAATATTCATCCAATTTATTTTATTTTTACTCGAGAAGTGGACTAAATGGTTGGTTCAGCTCAAAAGCCTAAATATTTCTTTTCTCAGAATGTCCCAAACATTTTATTCAAAAGAGGAAAGCAAGGAAAATAATCATTCCGTGAAAGAGCCTTTGTGTACAATCACCCACGCGTAAAATTGAGACCTGATCTTTTAAAGTGATGTTTTCTAAATGCCTTGCTACGAAAAAAAAAAAAAAATGAAAAAAGAAAATGGATTAGATTTGAATGCATTTTAAATTTCTTCGGCGATGTGCGGAAACTTGAGTTTATTCTTCTTTCAAGTTAATCAGAAAATATTTTACAATTTCATTCGGTTCATCAACGAATTTATACTTGAACTTGAATGATGTACCATCAACATATTAATTTTCTACGACAGATTCAGTCTGGGACAATTTATATTCATCGTTACTTATTTAAAAGAATAAAAATTGTGAAAGAAGGCAACGCTATTTTATCGACTCACATATCTTAGATAATATATATGCTCACTCGTTCGAAAAAAGTTTTTATTTGCAGTTTCCAAAGATGCTTTCCGCAGAATGATTGAAAAAAATGGCACATGCTAATTAAGAGCGATTGGTCAGAGCTCTTGCTTTTGAACGCATTTAACTTTCTTATGCGGAAGAAATGAAACATACTGCCTAAAACCTCTGTAAAGGGACTAACAGTTACAAATTGTAGGCATTTCAATGAAAAAAATTGCGATTCGGTTGCTAAATTTAAAAGATACATTCGAATTTAAAAAAAAAAATTGACGCAGTGCTTCTACAGATATATAGTACTAAGTGGATTAATATATATTAATATATATATATATATATATATATATATTATAATTTTTTACATGAATCTAAATAAAAAAAAAGATTATTTCTTGAAGATTTCTCAGAATCAGGGAGCCTCATAATACAATGGGCAGAACGGTTTCTAAAATAGTACAAATTGTCAAAATTTGCAAACTTGAAAATATTTTGCAGAAGGGGACCAAATGACACAAAATGTCTCAACATATAACACATAGCGTGGCACAAAATATCTCCCTTTCACTCTCGAATGGGAACAGCTGAGTGCAAACAAATCATTTTCAGTGAAGGTTTTTACAGCTACGTTTGATTCTCAGCTCAGTGCAGCGACATTACTCAGAAGAAACGCTTGCATTTTCGACTCTGGCAAATGGAGTGAGCCAAAGTATTTTCTTAGCATTGATTATACGTAGCTCTAAAATATTAACACCTATCCAGTGTTAAATGAAATCCCTCTATTGGTCCATTTATACGTGGGCATGATAAATGAATGACAAAAATAATTCTAAAAATGAATTCGCCTATGGATTTATATTTTGAAGCACATCCATCAGAGGATTGTCTGTTTCGGGGCGAATTTGTGTTTCAGAAGTGTTTTTTATTCCCGACCGGCTGAAACCAAAATCTGACACAGTTGCATTCATCAAGCCAAATTTTTTGGCTTTAAGTTATCGCGCTTTTGAGATATCCGTCCTTCTGAAAGGGTAGAGTAAGAGACGCTCAATCCCTTCTTGGATTGGACAGGCATTGATACTATAGATGTAAATCTGAGAATCCATTTTCATTCATCCGGGCTCTTCGCTTCGTAGTTATCATGTTCGAAAAGTCGGATAGACCCGAGGGGATCTCATCAAAATTGGTTAGAAATCTACAAATTTGAAGCAAAGACCCCCTATCCATTTATGTGTCATAGGAGACACATTGTCGAAAATGTGCTTTTCGAACTCCAGGACGTCTAAAACGGTCGATGCATTAAAATCCCGAGTTTAATTAGAGTACTTTCTCTATACTTCGCGTACGAGAAAGTAAAGATGCACCGTCTTAGGTAAATGAAATCTGCTATGTGTTTTCGCCATTAAAATTGTAATTTTGCAAAAAAAAAAAAAAAAAAAAAAAAAAAAAAAAAAAAAAAAAAACTTTGTTTCCTTATAGTAGAAAAGAATTGCTTAAGCGTCTTATGTATTCATTACACTACGAAGCACAGAACGTGCCATATGGTGCAAGTATATCAGGAAGTCAATGGGAGAGCACTCACCCCCCCTTTTTTTTTTAAATTTCATATCTTTCGATTCTGAAAACATAAAAAAGAAATTGTTGACTGAAACATATTTTCGAATTGAACCGCTTTTTTCCTACTGCCGGCCCTGACTAAGAAGATAAGATATGGAAACTTTCAAATTTTTACTATACAAATTCAAAGGCCTGCGTCATTTTTTCCGTTTGAGTATTGTAAAAGTTGTTCGTTGCTCCAGTTAATTCCTAAATGAAATTTATCTGATAAATTCTTCGAAAATATTCTAAGAATCACCTTTTACCGTTCTCTCAAATTGTCTTCTGCGGTGATGTTTAGTGATTTGGCGGGTTGTTTCGATTCTGCACTTGTGGTGCCTAGAGGATAATAATGCCACTTTACTATTCGTTTCAGGATCACGATACTAATACTAATCAGCGATTATACTCAGCTAAGGGATGATACGCAGAAAGATGAGATGAACATTTTTATTAGTTCAATGCAGTCTATTATTGCAGTCTAGTTCATTTTTTAAATTTAATATCGTTTTTGAATTTTTATTATTATATAATTCATAATTATGTACATTATTACATAAAATTTTCCCTGGATGATGTTGAAGCATTTTAAATTTAATACATACATCAAATTAATTTAATTTAAACTATTCTTATTTATTGAGAAATATATTAGATTAAATTATACATATACCAGTGCTCTGAAAAATTCTTTATAGTTAAAATAACATGATATACTACATTATGTGGGCTTGAAAGTTCCCTTCGAATTTGTAGAGCTCTTGAGCTCTGCTCTCAGCTACAATTTAGTGGAAATTTGCGAAACGTTTTGATCCGAAAATTTTCTTCTCCGCCGCTCTGTAACCAAACCGAGCAACAAGTGATTTTTCTGATAAGAAATTTACACTATTCTAACCATAGCGTTTAGCGATACATTAAATCTTGGATGGCAGTAGCATGTGAAGTGTTACACTCAGTGCGATACCTTGCATGCTAAATGGCACGAGCCGTTAACTCTAATCACGTGGTAATGTATTGATTCATTAAAGAGTCCTATCGCAAACACGTTCGTAGCGAAACTCTCAACTACGAAATGCAGAACATCCAGTGACGAAGTGTGTTAAACAATGCGATACGTTGTTATAGATTAGATGATATGCGTAGTTAACTCCGGTCTCGTAATAGTGAACCGATTCCTTGAAGATAAACGGTTCCATTGCAAAGATGTTCCTAGCAAAATTCTAAACTACGAAATGCAAAAGGTTCTTCTTTTCCGTTGTTACTTTCTATCTATAATAAATATCCATTAAATCGTGCGGACGAAGCAATGCCAAGGGATGTCAGTGTGACGTAATTGTTTCTCTCTATAATCAAGGCAAGGTTTTTCACTTGATTGCCTTGAAGAAAAGCTCGAGCAACTCGCCGATCAAAATAATAACTCCGAGAAAATCTAATATGTATCGTCATACGCGTCATCTGTCAGATTCAAAGCGAAGATAATCCCTGAGTGGCACGCCAGAAAAAAAGCGCAGTGGCCGTGCGTATGTAAGGAGATTGCGTAGGATGGTAAGCAATGACACTCCTTAACTTAATTGCCTCTCTCGATCGCGAAGCTTTTCTCTGAGCAGGGATTTTTTCCCTCTTTTTTTTCCCCACCAGGTGCTTGAGAAATCCCCTCCAGGTAGGTGGCGGCGGAATCCTGGCGGTGGGCCCTTCACACACGTCGTAAGTGGCTATGATAGATGGCAGGTTCCCAACCCTCCCGTTCGCCCGCCATTTTGGGTGCAGCAAGAAGACGGCAGGGGGGGGGGGGTTCTGATTTAGCGTAGCACCGTTGCACGATATTGTTGAGATGTCGCTCGCTTTGTTTTCGTTTCTGGGGAACAATTTTTTTCTTTTTGCTCCCCCCCCCCCTTTTAAAGTAAATTGTTATAAGATTTGAAATTAAATGACTGGACTTCCTAATTTTCGGCTGCTTGTCTCAACCTAGAAAGTATGCTAAAATATAGATATATTTTTAAAAATTTATTTCTGCTTCTAAATTTTAAATTTATAGTTTATCATTATACATATTATGAAATTTTAGAATTATTTTTTCTTCTCAAATTTCTTACCGTATGGGACCATCTGAACGGAATTATATTTAATAGTTTAATTATATTTTTAGCTAGAATTATATTTTTAAGTTGTAATTAAATTCTGAGAATATTAAAATAATGAATTGCTATCGAAAATACACGGTCTGCAGAAATTCGAAATTCTAGGACTTTAGGAAGTGAATGAAATATTGATATCAACATTCTATTGTTAAAAACATAAAATAAGAGTGGAAAGAAGATTAATTAAGGCAAAACATTCCTGAGATTGAGGCCTGGAAAAATTGGTTTCTGAGAAAATCCTCTTATTTAACATTACACATAATACGACCACGCCAATAAAGCCATTATGAATATATCAGTGAAAAAATGATAAAGGAATAAGTAGAACATGGTCTTATTGGGTTTTTTTTTCTTGTATCATTAGAAAAAGTGCAAGTTTTCTTACCTTTGAAAATCTTGTTTTATTCCTCTCTGCATCTCCACTCAGCATCCTCTACTGATCTGTTTCATTTAATGCATGTTTGACGCCTTTTTGTTACCATTTTTTTATGTAAGCAGCGATGTGACCAAAGTAAGTGGCAACTGGGGCATCATTTTCAACTCTTGTTGTCATTAGTTGTATTACATGCATAGCGCTAACATGGTAATTGTTTTCGCCCTTTTACTGAATTTCGTTAAAAAAAAGTGGCATAAATAGCTAATGTTTTGCTTTCATTACGTTCCTTAAGATTGGCGCCTAGGATACATATATTTCCTTGCATCCCCCCCAGTCGGTACGCCACTATATGCAAGTGTAGAAATTAGGAAAAATCCCGAAGAAATCAAGTATAATAATTTTGCGAGTGCTTATTCCCTTTTAAGGGAAAAGAATTCCACCTTTCCGTTAAGAAAATACTTGCTGTGACCGCATTAAATAAAAACAAAGTGGAAGGGGGAGACGAAAGAATTTTCCCCCAATTGAGCTGGATGCTTTTGCGTATATTCCTCGCACCATTTCATTTACCATTTGAAAGTAACAGTGTTTGAAGTATTTTATCAGGAATTCATCTGGAATTACTGTTTCTGTTCCAATTTACCGAAGTCAAAGATTTCTTCAGATGCCGTCAGGTTTCTTGTGTTTTCCGATTTTATGAAATGCTTTCATTTTTTTTTTTAAATTCATTTACAGAAATTTACTGAAAGATTTGAGTTTAAATAGTATTATTTTTTAAATTAGGGCAAGAATATCTCCCTTCCATAATTGCCATTTTTCCTTCTGCACCTCTAAGTACTTACATTCCACGATTAAAATAAATGCATTGCCAGAATTAAATCAAAGCCCTGGTTTGATAAATTTGTACGATATTCTCACTCATTCGATTCATTCACTTACATGCTAAGATGGATCCTTAATGCTGTTGTTTTCGCGGGGACGACTATTGTTTTTCTCTATGCGTTTTTCCTTCAAAACGAACCAGAGAATCTTCTTTTGTCGCAATCTTAAGTTTTTTTTTTTTTTCTTATAAGAGTAATTTTTCTCTTTCCATTTTACAGCAGAGCACGGCTTCGTAAATAATGTTTAAAAGCAAAAATTGTAGCACTATTATTTCAAAAATCTTTACAGATATTTTTCTTTAAATTTTTTTTATTCAGGTTCTTTTGTGACTACTCGCAAAGCAGCCTGTGAACGGACACGAGTTATTGGATCCTTTTAAATAAATAAACCGGCTCCCTTCACATTTGCTCTGAAGAATGTACTGTAATCCTAAAATTGGAAAATAGATGCGCAAATAAAGCTTTAATGAATGAAAACTAAAAGTAAGTCATCCAATTTAATAGAATTAAAAAATTTAAACGAAAACTCTTTTGGGATCAATATTTGTACTTATAAAAATTTGGAAAAAAGAAAGAAGTGAAATAGATTATATGAGAAGATTCGGACTTTGAATTCGAAAAACTGAGCATCATTTTCTTACCCATTTATCTCCTGGTTTTATACCAGTCAATTTCTTAATTATTATTTTAATATTTGGATCTTTGAAGGGATTAAAGTTGATAGAGTTGAACAGGCACAATTTGAAAAAAATTTCTCTGTAAAAAAAAAAAAAAAAGTTTTGCCAGAAATAGGGTAAGTTTGTTACTTATACTTGAGAATAGTGTAACGCAGCATGATATGCTTTCTATGGAATCTATACTATCTTAATTGGGAACAATGACTCATTCCTTTTATTTTCATGACAAATATTTGAGCTCATTATTATACAATCAATGAAAACATAAGATAATATTGAGTTAATTGCTGTGAGGGACAGTATTGTCATGACGATCATCGAATGATTTCATGAGAGTTTTAAACATGTCTTAGGCAGCAAAAAGATCTCCAAGAAATGATACGTCTTTCATTTTAAATACAGAACCCTACTATGGAAGCTATCAATTAAAGGAACTTAACATGAAATTCGTACTGTAGTATTCAATGCAATTCAATATTCAAGGCTTCTTTATACAGGGTAATCAGTAAAATCCTTTTAAGCCTTTTGATTTCAAAACGACCGCTTGTTCAGACAAAAAAAAAAAAAAAAAAAAAAAAAAAAAAACATGTACCTATGGTGAATAGTGAAGTGATTATGGTGATTTTATTGAGATAAATTTGAGTACCCCTAGAGTCAAAATAAGGAAATTGCAAAAAGTAACTCCAAAAATAAAGAAGATCATCCAAGGTCGGGATAAAAAATGTACTGTGTACCATTATAAAACACAGAGAAAAGCTTCATAGAAACAGTCCTGAAAGACTCAGCAATAACTCCAGACCCCTCCCCCGAGTTTATTTTACATATTTTATTATTATTGTTTACTTTCTTCGGGTTTTTTTTTTATTTCACTTCGCTGTTGTGAAACTCGAAGAAAACTGTATGATAATATCGGAAAAAACATTTTTTCCCCCCTTTTTAGACGAACCTTTTTTCAAGTCATGGCAAGTTCATAATTATAGTTGCAAATATTTCCGTCAATTTTCGAAATAACTTCATGAAACTTTTTTCTGAGTTTTATTATGGTAAAGTGTATATTTTTCTAACGGTACTTTTCCTATTCCAGCCGATTTTCTTTACTTTTTGAGTTTTATTTCTTGAAATTTTTTATTTATTTCACCGGTAGGATCGCTGTTAGCTGTTTTAATACATTTAGCATAGTTACTTTATTATAGGGAAACGTTACTTCCAGAGCTTTAAAAAGGACTATATCGATCACTCTGTATATATATATATATATATATATATATATTGTTACAAACCTGCAATTCGGCTTCCCAGCATAGTTTGTTCCATCGTCGGAAAGAAAGTTTTAAAGTCATCGGTACTGGACGGCATCCAGGTGGCGCGTCGAAGGTCCCAGAGCTTGGCGACGAATTTGGCGACTTTGGCGACAAAATAGATAATACCCGAAACTTCGAGAATTTTCCCGATCCGTCCAGTAGGAACCGAGATACGCCTCGAACGTTCCTGATTGGTTAAGAGGATTCTAGCCCCGCCTCCTGAGACCTATAAAAGGGTCCACAGCTGCCAGAACAGGCGAGTAAAGCCAGTAGTCAGTGGTCAGAGTGGACGGAGTGGTCGAAGAAGAGACGACGGAGTAGTCCGAAGACGGAGCGAAAAGCCAGTAGTCCGAGTTCGAGAGCAGCGAAGGTAGAAATCAATAATCAGAGTCGGAGAAGTAGAAGACGGAGTAGTCGGAAGCGACTGAGTCAAGCTAGTGCTGAACTGAGCTGTGCGCTACTGTCTGTAGTAGATTCTGGTTGTATGCTGCTGTGTGTGCTGTTGTATGCGACACGTCTCGGGTGAAGATAATCGCCTTCTGTGCTGTATATAGTTGTCGCTTTTGTGCTGTCCTGTGTGTCTTCGTGTAAATAAACGTCGTTGTTTTTATTCTACTTCTGCCTGCTTATTGAGCGTTCTACACACCATATCACTCCCACTATCCAAACGAACCCCGGTAAAGAAAATTTCGCAACAATATATATATATATATATATATATATATATATATATATATATATATAGCTGTGAAGTTTTTTAACAATATATTTTATTCTTCATGATATCATGGAAAGAGGTTGGACTTTTGTCCAATACCAAGACTTCTCTGTAAGAACTATGGCCAGCGGGAGAATCAGTCTGAAAAGGAAGGCAGGAAGCGGACAAGAGAGAGAGAGAACGATTAGTGATTAGGTGATACTTTTTATTTTCGATTTCTAAAATGCCTTTTAATTTCGATTTCTAAAGGCCTTCGGGTGGACATCTATTGTTAAAAAAAGGACGATCTTTCCTCCCGCTCTCGTGGATTTTTTCGTCTCAGATTTGGAAAATCGCGACTAAATAGAAGAGCGTTTTACACGCGTGGTTCTTTGGATTATCGAACTCGAGACGTTCTAAATCAACGTTCTACAATTTTGTTATTGAAGTTGCCCTTTATCTTCAACTCTTTTCGAGATGGGAACATTTACTTATCTGTTTACCGCCACGTGACCACTCTGTAAATGATTTTACTGAGTAGCGCAGGGCCGCTGTACTATATCCAGACGCCAAGTTTGTGGCAATAGTCCTCGCCATTCACAAGTTAATGTAAAGTACGGGAATTTAGAATAAATCTCAGATATGTATTAAGCATTAAATCAGATATAAATGTTAAGTGTCAGATATAATGCTAATTTAAATTCACTTGGAAATTATGTATTTTTTGCTGTATGACTACCAAGCTAACCTCAATATTTTTTAATAAAATTTCCGAATATATTTTAGACAATTTCCAGGTATTCCCACCTGGAACAGAGCAAATGAATTTATCTTACAATGAGGCGCTCTCTTGCTTTATGGAGTTATTGGATTTATTTTTTATCCATTAAAAGAGAAAGTCAAAAATTCTCTGAAGATGACCTTAAAAGCAAAATGCTTATTTTAAATCTACAGTTTTTGATAAAGAAATATTCAGATGAGAAACCTAACATAAAACATGAAAACAAAATGTGAATAGAAACATTATCGTTTGTATGATCAGGTTTAGTCAATCAGGTATAACCTACAATTATAAGAAGGAATATCGGCAAATAAATTCACGCGAGTGCCTCTAAGGATAAACTGCAAACGTGTACAAAAGACAATTCCCCCCAAATAATTTACGATGGCAGACAGCCATTTATGACGTATCTCCTTGTATCATATTTTAACTTCCTCTCTTCAAAAAAGTTCTTATGAGAAAAGGAGCGTCGAACATGCTTTTATAGAAATGTAATATTGAGATGACGAGGGACGAAGTCCTGCTGAAAAATAAAAATGGCCGCTTCTCCAACATCCTGAACCAAGGTAGAATAGAGGGTCTTTCTGGTCAAAAAGAGGTGGAGCTGAGATTAATCAGAGCTCTTCTCATCATATGGAGATAATGCTTGGCCGTGAAAGAATGCGCAAAAAATATGAAGAAGTAACGAAAAGGAAGAACAAATTTGAAGCATTACGATTAAAAAAAAAAAAAAAACCGCAACGATTCATATTAGATATATTGTTAGCAAACCACTAAATCATGCTTGACAAAGTCTCGATGGTTTTCCAGATCATTCAAGAGGCAAGACGAGTTCAGCGGCAATAAAGTCTTGGGCGGATAGGTTCACAAGCAGCTAGCTTATTGTAGAGTAAAAAGAATTCATGGCGACATACTATTCAAACGGACGATTGGAAGTGGCGAATCGTTACTTAAATGATGAAATGATAATCCATTATTACATGCCCACAGTCAAAAAGGAAAGCCTAGCATGGAAATACTTATGTTCATGCACACATTAAAAGAAAGAAATGATATATTCAATCTTTTGCGAAGAAAGCGGTGCTCTTTCTAAAGGCCGGAAGATTTTAAATAGAGGACTACTTGGAGAACTGAGGACAATGAGCATAATAATGATATTTGTAGACCAGTCGACTAAAGCCAAAAATTCGCACCAAATGTCTAGACCTATTATAGAAGAAACGGGCGCGGTCCTATGTCATTGCAAATTCACACATAGTAAGTACTCTTGCAACTACAGCCGTTTTATTTAAGCTTCGGCACACCATCTACACAGCCTGGATTTTGCTTTATTCGACTCCTTTGGAACACTTAAAGATGCAATGCACGGATGCCATTTTAGTAAGGGACGAGTAAAATTCTAAACCTTCTTCTTCCAAGAATATTCCGAAGCTCTTAGACAAAATACGTTCTTTGTTTCTTACATTTATTTACCTACTGTTCGAACTGAAAGAGAGGATAATGACCTCACAATAAGTAGCCTTATATATTTTATATATGACATTGTAATCTTAAAAAATAAAAAATAAAATCTCCCTGTTTTTTTCGACTTTTTTTTATTATTATTATGGAGAAAAAAAGGCCTATGTCTATGCGAATGCAAAAATCAAGAAAACTGAAAAACATAACGAAATAAATGGAAGAATTTCAGTCTAAATGACTCCAATTTGTAGATATGCTGAAAATAATTGGATCGAAGAAGTAAATCCATCGAAAAGGTTTATTCAACACAAGGTATTTTTCATAGAGATCTTTGAAAACACACACACACACACATCTTTACAGCGATGATTTTTAATACGTACGATGCAATTCAGGCTCAATAAGTATAATTGAGTATTATTATATATATTATATGTATAAGTGTGTATTATACTCAATAAGTATAATACATACTTTCAATTATCACTTTTATTTAATAACGTATATTTTACAATAAAAAGGTAT
The DNA here is from genome assembly GCA_026543865.1 of Argiope aurantia. NCBI lineage: Eukaryota > Metazoa > Arthropoda > Arachnida > Araneae > Araneidae > Argiope > Argiope aurantia. Next base: position 390,772 of record JAPMOR010049054.1, on the reverse strand, counting down.
ATATTTTTGGTAACAAATGCTAAATGAAAACATGAAAATATTGATTTAAGAGTTAATTATCATGATTAGAAAAAAAAAACTTTTTTTAAAGAAATGGAGGCAACTTAGGGGAAAAATTGTAAAATCAGAAAAAAGGCATAAATGAATATATATGTTACCTTATTTTTAATGTGAAGTCAAAACATTTTACTTATATTAAAATGTCCATAATGAACACCAGTTTGAATTACAGAATTTAAAATAATATAACGATATAATAATAAAAATAAAATAATGATAAATAATATAATAAAATGAAATAACGATAAAAAATTAATAAAGTCAAAAAAATTTAATAAAAAAGATTTTATAATATGCAAAACCGTTTTCCAACAAAGTGCCATCCTTTTATGGAGGCACTGGAAAATTCGAACGAAATGCATTTCAATTTTCCTCCAGGAAAAAATTGAACGGCACATCTGGGAATTTTAAAATGAAGCCATCAATTATAGACAATTTATTAATACTAGATGCAGATTAATGAGACCGATGCAGTGAAATGAAGCTGTAAATTATGTCGTCGAAGAGTGTTAACGTTCTTTTATTTTGCTTTTTAATAAAAGATTAAAAACGTGTGATTGAGATTAGAGAAAAATATGGTGAAACGAAATCATTCAATAAATATTGTTCTTTATTCGTTTTCTTTGCTTTGTTTCTTTTGGAATATTGACTTGGCTTCCTGCAACTTTCTTCTCAAATGACAGATTAGCCTTTCTTTTACTGATGAATCGGAAAAATTGAAAACGATGGGAATAAAACATTACACTAGTAGGGTATCGGGATTGCGGAACTTGCGCTCAGTTGCATATGCGCTCACTCATTACATAATGCCATTTAAACTGGCATTGTAGGTTTACTGGGATTTAATTACCTTTTGTAGGAAAACTTGGCGTGCATCTAGAGGGCCTATAGAAAATGCACATTTCTCGTATTGATAAGAGAATTATGGCTGATTGAGGGTTTTTTTCTTCAAATAATCAGATTTTTTCTCACATTAAAATTTCTCTTTAAGAATTTTAGCAAAATTTTGTAAGTCTATTTTAAACTAGGGAGCACCGCCCCCTGCTCGCTTATGCTCGCCAACCCTCAGGAACCCTCGCCTAATGCAGTTCCTCTCGGATTGCTTCGCTCGCTCGCCATCTACTAAACCACTTGAGTCTAGCAACAGATATATTCCGATTCTATTTATTCCAGAATATGATAAAATAATGAAAGAAATAAAAAATGTAAAGCAAAAAGTACACTCGCAAAAATCACCTGCATCAAAGTCCTTTGTAAACACAAATAACCTTTCATTTAAATAAGTATTTCATTAAATAACTCACCATAAGATCACAACATTGGTTTAATAGAGAAATATTTTTGCAGCTATCAGAAATATAATACAGATGTATATATAATACAGGATAAATACTGATATACAAATCAAAAATATAATACAGGATAAATACAGATGTCTCGATTTGCTAATAAACTAAATGGCGAACCACCAGCAGGTGGTTCGCCATTATCTCCAACAAATATCGCTGCAAATTCTGTTTTTGTAATAGGTTGGTTATATAAATTTTCTGTCAGTTAAAAAATGGTATATCTAAATTTCTAGTCTCCATGAAGACCTTCCTGATATTTGTAGCAGGATTTTCTAGAATTATACGATACATCTGCAGGTAACAATCGAAGAATGGATTGATTGCTCTCAACATAGAATCCAAACTTTCCATCACAGAGAGCAAATATCCTTCATTTCTCTCTATGCGTTTTCAGTGGCTTCACTGGTATCAAACACATATAACTGACCATAACCTGGTTTGTTAAGACCACTATATAAAGAAGAAAACATATGGTATATCGACCATGAATCCTACAGCAATATGGCCCTGTTCCAGGGGGAAGTTTAATTTGAATTCCCATGGAAGCAAAGGCTAAAGTATATATGCTTCCGATAGTTTCTTCTTTCGATTGAATCACTGATCAGCAAGTCTTTCAAGATTTCTGGTGGATTCAACAAATGTTTCAAAACAATTTTTATCATGACAACATTTCGTGTATTTGCCACTTGAACTAACTTCTTATTCTCAGTAATATACCTGGCAAAAAGAGCAGATTCCAGATATAGTCCCACAACTATGCTCTTATATTTCGGAAACTTGGTTCCGTACACATAAACGTTTAACCCAATCTCGCTCATTCGGACTGAATCTTCTTATGAACGATTCTTGAGCATTTTCATTCGACCTGTCTTCTCTTTTTCGACGATTTCGTTTTAAAATCTACACGGCACGACTTAAACCCGTCGTAAAAAATTTTGCCCGTTAATTTTTTTGTTTAAAAAAATTTCAAACTGATGCAAGAATAGAGTTTGCTTGAATCGTATCAAACCGCGTGTTGATGTTCCCCGGGCGAGGTTGATATGTTGTCAAACGGCGATTAACAAATTTGGCCTGATTTTGCGTTCACGTGAGCGTTTTATATAGATAGATGAAAATACAGTTGTCAACAATCAGAACACACTGCGCATGCATGAATTTTCCACGCCAGCTGGGGTAATGCAATGCAGATTAGAAATTTTTAATTTCCTTTATTCTATTTTGTTCTAATTCAAAAGTACTTCAGAATGAATCCGAAAGACCGATTAATTAACGATGTTTAATTTTAAATGCATCAAACACTAAGACAATAAACAGAATCGTTTGAAATAATCGGTCGAAAACATGTTAAGCCTAACCTCGTTAGCGTGGGGAAGCCCTATTGATGGTGTCAAGTGTTGCCAGACGGCGATTCGGCCTGAATTTGCGTCCACGTAAGCGTTTTTTATATAGAGATTAGGTGCTCGGCGTGTTTGCTTATTTTTTCTGTGATCTGATTTTAAAATATGGATAACAGTATTGAAATTTTTTTGAAGCATCAAAATGAAAGCTATCAGATGTGTCGATATCGCTGATGAATATCAATATCAGTAATATCCTGTATCCTTGAAAACGTAGTAGCATGGCGCTGCATTACCTAAATGTCAGAAAAATGTAAGGGGCTGCTGAAAACAAAAGACAACTGTGTTCTCGCTGAAATGTGTCATTTTCCTAAGCCGGATGAAGCTCAAACCGACATCAAGATACATTTAGTAAAAATTAAAAGGAGAGTTCGAGATTATCAAGCAATGTCCAATTATCATTAATATTCGAATTTTTTTAACAATCAAAATATAATAATTATTACATTTATAGCCTTTCCTTTTGATTGGGTATTATTCCATGCAAAGCTATAATTTATACTAAATATTTACAAAAAATCATTTAATTACTACCCTGATTGTAATATAGTCAAATAAATTTGAAATAGTCTTTGAAAAAATGGCACTAAAAATCATTGATATATAAAATTTTAAGAAAACAAACTTCTATAATAATTGTTGTAGCTATAAAAATAATAACAATTGTTAATATTAAGTTTTCAGTACATCATTTTAGTAGGAGTCAAATTGCTTTAACATTTATTTAAATCAGATTCATTATTTAACAGAAATTGAAATTAAAAAAACCCTGCATAAGTGGGTTACTTCGATCGCGGGATTCTGCCAATTATCTGCCAGCTTTAAATTATTGAAGGCTACATTTTTTGTTACTTAAAATATATTGATGACATATACAAAGTTAAAATAATACTGATAGTCAGAGCTTCGATTATATCGAAAAGTCAATTTGATATTTCAATAAGTAGCATTAAAAGGCAAAATAGACTTATATATATATATATATATATATATAAATAGATATCAAGAATTCTTCTGCCTTTTTTATGCAATACTTAATTAGCAAAAAAAAAAAAAAAAAAAAAAAACTTTTGTACTTTACTTATTTTCAAGAAACATTTATGTCAAATATTCTTTTAAAAATATTTTAAATTATGTGAATTCTATTTTGATAATCAAACTGCTTTTATACAGATAAATGTCTTGTGATGTCTGACAGAGAATGCCTATTTTAGAAAAAAGATAATGTCTAAAGAGGACAGTTTCACATGCAAAATTTGAAAATTATATATTATATAGAATAGGCTATACACAGGGAATTGAATTTTTAGGCTACGACAAGACATAAGTTTTGACTTCAAATTCAGCTTTCAATGATACAACTATATCAATTAACAAAAAAAAATCTAATGTAATTGGTCAGTAAATAGAATGATTAGCGCGTTCCACACAATTATTCTTCTATAGATTTTGTTTCCTTCGCAATTATATTTGTTGCTTTAAGAAGAACATTAGCTCGTTGATTGTAAGCTTTAAAAGGAGTGTTTTTAAAATAGCAGAAATAAGGAAAGTGTGCCACATTTGAATCATGTAAATAGTTTTTAATGAAAACTGACAGAACACTCATTTCAATAAAGCAAGAGCAGTAAATCTTTTGTAGTTTATTTGCCTTTAAAAATGGAATAAATTTTGTGAGAAATACACTTTAAAAAAGGATCAGACACAGCCCATTAAAATTGTTTCGTCGGTCCAATGGAAGAAAATGGGTCCTCAAATGACATAGCATTTCTTTAAGTTCTATAATGCAAAATAGGTTTTGATTTTCAAGTTCATATCAACATATAAAATCTGAACTCAAGTTTGATATTTTATGAACTGTAGCATTTCTTTTTTTTATTCGTTTATTCCCCAAGAAATAGAAGCACATAGCCTTAGTTTTTCTATTGTTTAGTGCCATTTTATATTATCATTTTTTTGCTTTATTTTTTTTTCCTATTCCAATTAATGATAATGATTATAACTGCTTTTTAAGAGCTACGATTGACCTCTTGATCTGAACATCAAATTCAGGAAATAATTTTAATTCCAATTTAAGCCCCTTTTGGAGGAATCCCCCCACCCCCCAAAAAAAGAATAACCTAATATTTTTAAAATGTTTGAATAAAATTATACAGTAATAAGTACTAAACTGTGGTCAATAAAATTTACTTTCAAAGGATATAACATTTTTTGTCACTTCATTTCATAGCGGTTTAAATTCTATCTTTCCTTTGCTAAAGCACATAACATTAATATATTGACTTTCATTAATTTAAAAAAAAACAGCCCGGTATTGCATTAATTAACTTATTATTTCTAATCAAGTAAACGGGTAACCTAAAAAAATAGAGACAAATGTCAATTTTTTTCATTATATATAAGGCACTTCATTCTCACCATTTCTCTCCGGTTGAAGTAAGGATCCTACAATTTTTAATCAAAAAACTATTAAAATGTTGGGAACTGAAAACGATATTTTATTTTTCTAGAACTAGCGAAGCATTTCGATTCCATACAAAATAAATCGCCATCATAACCAAACGTTTCTTGTTGTCTTGTATATTATATATATCATTCTTTTAAAAGCTGCACAAGTTCGATTTTTTTTTAAATTCTTTTCTTGCTGAATATTCCAGTAAGTCTCTGAGATGATTAGTTCCTCAAGCATCTATTTTCTTCTTTATAAAGACGATGGCGCAACTGCAGAAGAATGAAAGGGAGCAACGTTTTGCATTATTATCAAATTTTTTTGAAGTCATAATGATTGGACGCTGTACTAGTTGCATTTTGAAATAAATGCTTTCTTCCAATGTGTGACCAGTCGTCCGAAATTTAAAACTAAGCATATCTCTGCAAATTTTCTAGATAGAAATGTGAATTACAAAATTGTACGTATTGATGAAAATAAGAAAAAAAATCAAGCTAATTAACACTTGAAATTATGATAAACGAACAAAAATTTAATTTTTGCAATTTTCGAGCAATTGCCTACATTATTTAATGAAATTTTTTAATTGGAAGTATGTCTAGATGCAGTATTTAGAAAAATAAGAACTTGATCCTAAGTGCAACCCCCTAATGCTTTTTAGAAGAAAAAAAAAATGATTTCAGAAACCATGTTTACAGAGCTGTGAAATTATCTTACGACCTAATATTTAAATATTTACTATTGTAATTTCAATTTTGATTACTATAAAGATCCAGTCTATATGAATCTGTACTTTTAGCAAGAAATTCAGGGGAAAAAAACTCTAACGAATAAAATATAAAGTAATATATTTTATTCTTAGCTTTCTTTCGTGCAGAGATTTAAGACAAATTGAAAATTAGAATTAAATCATAGGCAGCGTTTTTAAGAAAATAGGCAGAAATTTGCTACTTCATTACCTGCGAATAAAACTTTAGCCCATGATACTGTGTCTGAGTATTAAGCGCTTTAATATAGCAAGTATAGATGTTGCATTTGTATGTCGATTGCTGGTACATTGGATTATGTATAGTTGAATTTAATTGTAAATAAACTAGAAAATGAGGTAATATATTTCAGATTTGAAGGAACATTCTCTTATTGAAAATATGTCCCTCCCCTGAGAATTAATCAGTAGTTATTTTTAAAATTATTAATATGATTTCTATCTTATTTATTTTAGACAAAACTTTTATTATTTTGCAAAAAAAAAATATCCATTTAAATTTGAATTTAAAGCACTTTTTATGTATTTTTTTTTTCATTTTGTTAAATATGGTTAAACCCTGAGAGATATAAAGATTAAATTCTTATAAAACTGAAAATTATACTTCACTTTATTAGATTAAATTTGTATTATGCACATCAAAATTATAATTTTTATAAATGTCTTCTGTGTGGGAAAATTATAAACGCGCTCCATTATAATAAATTTTTAAAGGAAATTTCCCACATTTATTTCTTATTTTCAATACTAATCTGAAACACGGTAAGGTAGCATTTTTTCTCATGGAATCTTCGTTTCGTTATGAAGGACATGGAGTATCATTCTCACACTGATAGTGATTGATTACCATATGGCGTACATTGTAAAATCGCCAAATCTTACATGCAAAGATAAAAGTTATAATGTGGTAACCTTTTTAAAGTTGGAAAATCAAGAGCGTCAAACGAACTGTTGATGCTTTCATGTTTGAAAATCGTTTCGGAAAAAGATGTGTTTCAATACGATATTATGAATACGAATTTTTAGCTTCCTTTTACTGAAATATTAATCTTTCTACATTTCAACAGCATTATCAATCCTTTTAATATACAGGTGAAAGTTGTCTCGTTTGTACCGTTACCTAGACTAATTCTTTATCATAATCTCAATTCAGTTAAAATATTTTATCTGAAAATAAGTAATTCGTGTTGCAACGATTCGAATAGGGTTTGTGGAATTATTCTTTTGGCAACCAGATTCACGACTGTAGTCAGTGAAATGATATTGTTTAGAATAATTAGATATCAGCAGTTAAATATTTTAATGAAAAATTAAGATTCCTAATGCTGTTTTAGAGGAAAATTTGGCTTCAGAGAAAAACCTTGTTTTATTAAAATATACTAAAGTCTCATTACAATATTTAAAAAAATATTTTTTGTTATTAATATTTTATTTAACATATTAATAAAAAATGTTTATATTATTCTGCAAACATATATCTGAATTGGTTTGGTACAGTGAAAGTTTTCTTTTATTACTATCAAAGAAACTTTTTTGATAATAATAAAAGATCTGACGTTTAGAGAACCTTGCAGAACTTCAATGTAAAAACTATGTTTAATCTATGTGGTTCATCTCCATTTATTTTCTAGATTTAGCAAAATGAATCCAGGAACCACCTTTTGGTCTTCATTTGGTCTAAAAGGACATTTTCTTGCTTTCACGCTGTTGGCAAACCATAGATTTTGGTATTTGGACATGGAACGATATATTGATGAAAAAGAACAAAATATTATTTCGGAATATCAAAATCTTGACGAAAGAGAAAATGTTGGCTGGAAAAAATTAAGGTTACGAGATTTTGTGTCATGTTTGGGAATACAATGGAAGGAGAAGTGATACAACGCATAAATTGTGATTCTTGGGTACAAACATTGCACTCTGGTGAGAATCTAAGAATCGAAAAGTACCTTTGCTCTCATTACATGTGATGAGATTTAGGTTATCCAATTTTGAAAAAAAACACCAATGATCCAGTTTGGAAGATCAATTAACGGCAAAATAATTCTATCATTTATTTTTGTTAAAAATATTTCTTTGTTACTAAACAATAAATTGGATGGAAGTGATCGAATAAAAGAAATTTTTCTCTTATTATACTGGAAAAAACAAAATAAAAAAACATTTTCATGATTAATAACAGTTATATATGCAATAATTAACAAGCTTAAAGTAATATAATTCAGGAAGATTTATATAGATGTCGAATTTTATCGGTTGTCGAAAATATCTCAATTACTGATTGTTTTTTTTCTCAGTGAAGTTCATAAAATCAACTGATAGAATTTCGAATGACGCTAAACCAGCCATTTGTTTCTTTTATTCACTTTGAAATATGCGCGTTAGTTGAAGCTTGTTTTGAGCTTTTTTAAAAAATTTTATTTTCATGTGTCTTCGAAAAAATAAATGTGTGGGATTGAGGTCTGGGGTGGGGAAAAAAGAGTTTACCGTCTCCCATCCGTTTCAGTCTAATCAATTGTTCATCAGTATTTCACACACACACACACACACACACACACACACAAAACCTACCTCAAATCGTTTTAGTAATATGGGAAGTATTTTCCTTCTTAAATAACTCTTAAATTTCGGCAAGATAACTTTAGAATCAAAATTTAGTTAATGAGTTGACCAATGACTTTAAACATTGTTAAAGAAAAATCCCGATGAACAATTAACACTAACAAACTATCCAATACCTGCGAAGTTCAGAAATGCAAATGAGGATTATTGGTTGCAAAAAGATGTTATCATCACAATTGCTATTATTAATGACAAGAGAGATCGTTTTAGTGGTAAAGAGTTGTAAACATAAATGATGAAACACAGATGCATTAAAGAAGCTTTCAGTTGCTGATATACTTGTGTGAATAAATTTTCATAATGAAGTTTTGATAATATCATTAATTGTTCATGCTAAATTCCTTACCCTTCTTTCGAGACGCACTTTAATTCTTATTAAAAAATGCATAAGCAAAAATTCAATGCCTGCAGTTGATCTCATTGGATAATTTTTTTGATATTCAAAATTATGATAAGTGCTTCAACTGTGTAAAGGTTGTATAAATTTTAATTTAATTTTTCATAAAATTGTAAATAGAAAATGATATAATTATAATTAAAGAATTAATAATTTACTTCAAATTTATCAATCTTACTTTCTTTGCTTATAAGAATACTTTATTAACTTATTGTTTCTAGAAAAGCTAAATAGCTTTGCCTTTTGAAGTGATGCGATTTTCAATCCACAATGTAATAATCGCAATCATCATTTTAATTTTATACGCAGCTTTATCCACTGTGAAGGGGCAGTCATTTGTCACGATTAAAATTGCTAACATTAAAAAAAAAGCTTACAAAAAATTGCAAATTCAGGTAATTGAAGCACAGACCATGCGTGGGATTCAAGATATAGCACAGCAGCATCCCTTCAAATAACACTCCGTTCTATTTTTGACGCGTTATATGAAATGGTGTAGTCTTGATTTTGCGACAAACGATTTAAAACTCCTATTGACAAAAACTACTTTTCAATACCCTTTATCTTCATTTTAAACTTTCAAAAAAATGTCTTAAGAATCGGTTAAATTTATATCAAGCGAAAAGTGAATATGTGTCTTTTCTTGAAGATATCTCTCATTCTAAATAAATTCTCCAATTTCTAATATTTATTACCAAAAGATGCAATAAGCTCCTATTTCTTTCATATTTGGAAAGACCAATTTCCAATTTTTTTAGAAACCGGAATTTTATAAATAAAACTGCAACCGGGAATGTGCAGTGCTCGTGAAGTTTCTCATTCTGAAGAGGGATTCTTCTTCTTGGCTGATTTCCAGGTACGTTTTGCTGTGGTCAGCGTTTTCTGGAACTGAAAAGCCGCACAGCCCACTGAAATATGCGGCTCCCAAAAACGAATGTCCTTGGATGAGATGCCAGTCTAAGAAGCAAAGCGGGATAAGTGGAGCCAATTTTACAACTTCACAAATTTATTCTGAGTTTGGGCGTTTTTGTTGGCTTTCATTTCCCTCCTTCGTATATCCAATAGATCAGCAGATGGTATATAAATCTTCAAATGGCGATATAATTTTTGTGCATTTGGTTCAATATGGGGCTATATAACAGGGAGAGGAAAGTTAGTGACTCGTGTTACAAAATCACAAGTGCATTCCGAGTATGTGTTACTTTGTGTACAAATTTGTTTTTGGAAACATCCTTAAACAAAGTTGGGATGCGGAATAAGATTCCACCAAAGAATTTCCATATGCATGAACTGGCGTATATGAAATGAATCAGAAACGTGCTGGGCGCGAGAGTGGTGTGCATACTTGATTGTAATTTTATGAAATGCCATGGCTCATGTTGACATATCTATTTTTGTGACGTCAGGGGAGCGGAAAAGAGTTTATACACTAGTCTTAAAATTATAAAATCCAAAATTAATTTAAATATTCCATTTTAAATGCAATGTTAATCCAGGAAATCACATACAGTCAATTGTTTTCATTTTTGAAATTATTTTATAATTTCTTTAAACTTTTAAATATTAGTCGAGAATTCCTTTCCATTCTTTAATATTTAGATACCTTAAATGCCTTCGTGAAGTGTTTGTTTCGTGTATGGATTATTTTACGCTGCACTCATTAAAAGACAATTATTATTCTGAATTGTCACTTATCTGAAACCACCTTCCCGAATTCTTTACGGCTACTGATCATGGAAGCTGTTGCAAACTATGCCATCTTATGTTATTTTCAATGATAGGGACTCGGAGGCATGATAGTAAAAACTCGGCTTCGGGATTTGAATTCGGCACCCGAGTCCACTGATGTTCATGAGAGTTTAGTGCGCATTAGGTGCTCTTGTCCCTCTCCCTGTTGACGAGTTCTGAAAAGAAGATGCTTCCGTATCTGACCGCGATTTAAAATGAAGAGGCACATCCCAAAGTAATCATTGTGATACTTCAGAATGGAATGAATTGGGTGTAAAAATTTTTAGTTAGGGTTCGTTATTATAAATATTAGTCATTTTTCGAATTATTATTTTTTTCACTACTCTACGGCACCTGACCCGTTGAACCAAAATTTGGAGTAAATCGATTGATATTTATAAAGCTCTAAAAGTAATTAAAAAATAAATTTTCGAGAATATATAAGTGCACATAATTTTAAAACAATAGCGCACATTAATCTAGAAAAAAGAAAATGGTTGGAAAATACTGTATTCAAAAGCGTGCAATGAAAGAAAGAGTATAAAAAATTTGCATTCAATGCATTAAAAAGTAGAACATACTAGAAATGAATTTATTATTCTGTTAAGTGAACGTCCTCTGAGTAAAGCCTCCAAATTTTTCTAAGCAATCAAGCATGCGCCAGGGCTGTTCAATCCATCCCATTTAAGGAAACAGGAAGAAATTGGGTAGGAATATCCAAGGCAACTCGAGCGCCATAGTTTCACTGAACTGATATTTGCTCTCTTTCCGTATTGATGAAGTAAAATCTGAAAATCAGCAAACTATTAAAAACAAATCCCCCTTCCCCAAGGAATGGATTGGAAATTTAAATTTACAGATCTTATTTGAAGCAGTTTCAATTCCTATTGACTGGATAGGCATAAAATATATCAAGCAAATTTAATTTTTGGATTCATTGCGCCTTCTATAATAATAAAAAGTGTATGATATATTAATTATATCGTAGGATAATACGCAGTTAGACAGATAACTCGTCACGCCATTACGTTTAATATGCCGTCACGTGATACTTCTCATTTGATTTGGTTCCGCCTCATAGAAAAATGTTTGATCTTATAGCAATCAAAAAAAATCTTACAGCAATTTTCTGCAGCATAAATTTTGTATGATAACTATTATAAAAGAGCAAAACAAAGCATTATTCTAGATGTAGAATTACGTATTACTATATGAAAATTTGCATTAATTTTTTTATCCTTTTTTATTTAGCCTTTTATTAACCTTACTTGATTTCATTGAATTAGCGGAGTTCTTTTTAAAACTTTAATCACGCAAACTATAAAAGATGTCTTAAATAATGTCCTGTTTGAAACAACAGATCAGACTTCTTAATTTCGAGCAGTGGTTAGATAACGAAAACATCTAAAACGGCATTTCTTCTTCTAGTTTTCTAACTACACTACCTGAAAGGCTTTCTATCCTGGACGTCAGATCTATCGCTCTTCATTGGAAACGGGTTGTGAAGTAGTAATTCTCTTGCTTCGAAACCGAAACTTTATTGCCGGTCTAGGCTTTGCCCCTACTTTGTCTTTGAAAATCAATCATTTAGATATCACAAACATTTCCAGAATGCATCAATAGAATATTCTGTAAAATGATATTTTATCGATCAACTTGTAACGTTATATCAGAAATTACGTGATAGAAGCTTCTGTCCTTAATTTCTGAATAGCAAACCTTTAGCCCATAAACTCTCACTGCACACAATATTTTCTTTTATATAAATTAAAATGTAAAAATATTATAGACAAATTAAAGATATAAAATATATTACTTGTTAATGATTTAAAAAAATTTTTAATAAAAATCTTATTTTGATAGATGAAGTTGATTTTAAACTTCCGATTGTCAAGTTTTTTTTGGTTTTTTTTTTTGGAAAATTTTATTCGGTCTGAGATTAAAATAAAAGCGATAAGATATAAATCATAAAAACCAAAAAGAAATGGAGAGAAATTTCTGCCTGGCCAACTTTTAGACAAAGGCAGGAAGAAATATGTTCAAATATAATTTATAGTTTTGGATAGATTTTCAAAATACTTGTAATTTATTAAGCTGATTTCAGAAATAGTTTATTCCAATTATTTTCCTTGATATTTCCATAACATAGATACGAAACATTTATAATTGACATTGGTCCATTCATAAAAAGTAAAAGATAGATAATTATGGCGGATGCTTTAAAAATGAATCGGATGCTGGAAAACTGTATAAGCAATTGAGAGGATGAATCAAAAGAATTCTGGACAGTTTCAAAAATAGATCAGACATACCAAAATAAATCCATTTTATGCAGGAATATGTGGGCGAAATCTTCAAATGTATGTATTAGAGATATGATAAGAATAAATGAAGGATAAGAATCTATAGCAGATTTGATTAACATCATAATGCGATATAATGTATTTGAAATCCACTAAAGTTTGGCCGAAGTGAGTACTAGTTATGAAGCATCCAGTTTCGGTGTTCATACTGAGACAAGATATGCTTGAAAATCTTTCAGAAAACAAAAGCGTCCCAAAACTTTCTGCAAATTTTCTAATAAAGAGGAATTCATTGACAATTGTAATCACAAATTCACTTACCAAATTTGATATATTTAAGTCATTGCGGTTTTGAGTCATAGCTTCTGCGTGCTTCTGAAATTACGAGCCGTCCGACGACCAATCCCTTACTGGATTTCATGTAGAATTTGATAGTGTCTACACTGCGGATATTACATCAGCACACCGAGGTTTATCCAGTAAAGGTCTTTACTTTGTAGTATTGAAATTGCTGAACAAGCAGACTTCCTCGGCATACATTTTTTTCTCAAAACTTGACAGAAATCTACACACTTGGTGTAACGGCAGCCGCATACCGTCATAGACAGACAAGCATTTTCCAAAAATGAGTTATTCGAACTGAGGGTGGTCTAAAACCTAAACATTCGTGAAAATCTCTATTCGAATTTTTTGACGACTACATTACTTTCTCTATATTTGTTATACGAGAAAAAAAATATGTTATCTCAGCATCGCTGGACATTTATCAAGTTCTATACTGTCTCTTGTTACATATACTCGTGTTTCCTAATTTAAAAATGATTTGCTAGACATACCTTTAAATTTTACTAGAAAGAATAATCATCCCTAATTTGCACTAAACCGATAACCTTATTCAAAGATAAATGAGTAAATAATCCATTCTTATCATGTTTTGTCTTGCATGTTGAAATTTGCATCATATTATTGTAAAGGGGAAATAAAAATAATAAATATTTTTTAAATTCTATTTACTGATATTGCTTTCATACTCGTATTTTTCATATTCTTACACTGTATAAAAACTCATATTTCTTTTTTCTTGTAAGGCAGCGAACCCTCAGAATCGCCATACACACTTAGTTACTGTTGCTGCCAAGTTACCAAGAACTACTGTGGCATCATTGCATTAGATACTGGATGTAAAATGGGTATCCCCATCAAAAAAATTCCTTTCAAGCAAAGTGATCTCATCCTTTTGTAATCCAGATTTAATTTTTTGAAAGCCCCTTAACACCTGACGTATCCAAAACAAAAATCAAAGTCGGCAGAAAAACATTCCTCGGCTTTCGCTCTAGACTGAAAAATGAAAAGAAAAAAAAATAAAGAGGAGGGGGGGATTTGGTTGTTTCAGGGGGAGGGTGTAAAAGCCACCCAACTAGATAATAATTAGGAAGTCGGCCGAAATATGCTCCCTTGACATCGCATTAAAAGGCTTGTTATTAGGAAGCGACAAAATGTGCACGCTCAGCGCCAGTGCTACCACTTGGAATCGTATTTTTTGCATTTTGCTTTTTTTTTTTTTTTTTTTTTTTTAGAGATGGATGACAAGCAACCTACTCGGTCCTACGAATAACAAGCATTGACGATGAGGCGAGTGGTTATTAATTTCTGCGCCGAAAGTTCACAGACTGCTGAATGGTGTGGCTGTGCGGTTAACAGGTGGGTCCTGCTCCGAGCTTATTATTTAAAGCAGTCTTTTTTCCTTTTTCTAACACGATCGCGTCCTCAGTTAATGATGAGCTGTCGAAAATCATTGAGTTTGATAATTTATGCACGGCATTCGAATGTGATCTTCCCCCTTATCTAAATTTTCGCACTCGATTTGTGCTGAACGTGTCTTTTTTCCTTCTTCTTTCCCTTGATTTTTTTAATGTTTTAAAATGTCATCGGACACTTTGAAAGCCAAGGGCGAGTGATTTTACCTCGCCTCACCCATCCATCAAAATCTGTCCTTCACTTCTTCTCTAAACGGCATAAAAAGATGATGCCGGGAATCTTAAATACTATTGGAGAGAAAACATCGATGAGAAAATGGTGGCAAATAAATTATGGTCACGCTATTAACTGTTCCCTGAGCTGACCGAAATCACCATAATACGGAAATGCTTTGAAAGTAATAATACGTTGTTCCTTTGCATAATGATACAACTGTGGATGCCGATAAAAATATCAGGAAGAACTTTGAATTGCAAAAAGAATAAATGCAATGACGCTGTAAAGTATCGACATCGATCGTAATAAACGATTTCAGTAGAGGGGGGGGGGAGGAACGATGAATCAATCTTCAAAGCATCGAGACAATAAAGATAAGAAACTTGGAAAATCATTGAATTATAAAAATAATACTATGAATATAGGGAGTCGGAGAATTGTTGGAAACTGTAAAAAATTAATAAAAAAATAACAAATGGTGCTTCAAATATGAATTTTTTAAAGTGAAAGCACATTTTTAAAGGCTATTTTTCATATAAGTAACATGCCAGTTTGATGAACCAGGGGGTCGTAAATTATTGAAAACGAAAAAGTAGTTTAGAACCCTTATCTTCAAAAATATTAAAAAAGAAAAATAAAAGTTTGAAAATATAAGAAATTTTATACTCTTTAATTTGATATAAGTCTGTCGTGTGAAAACTGAGGAGGTTTTAAAATACTCAAGAAAAACTAAAATGTTTGCCGGTAAATATTGCTGCAACATCGGCACCTATGTTTACAGAAGGCATTGCAAAATTCTGAGGACTGATAGTATGAAAAAAGGCGATATGAATATAAAGAAATAAATATAAAGTCGCAAACGATGGTGAAAATTTATTTGGGGGAATGCAGATACAGCATACATTTACAGCGCAGACATTTTAATCTAAGAAAGGAGACGATGGGAAACCTTTATAAAAATTGCTCAATGTTGCGGCCCCGAAGTTCATTACACAACCGACACCGATGTTTAAAGGACTGTCGGACACGATCAAACATATCAAGTGTGCTTGCGATTTCTCCAACAGCGACGACGATCCGTGCTACGAGATCTTCCACTGTATCCAAAGGTTTATGATAAAAAAAATATTTCATGTGACGCAGAAGAAGAAATCCAAGGGATTGAGGTCCGAGAAATGTGGAGAACAATCAACAGGATTGAGATAAAATCTGAGAATAAAATTCTTGCCGTAAAGAATGCATCTTCCCGTGTGGCACCAAGCATTCAGAGTGTCGAATACCCAATTCAGCTACAACTGATCGCGTACTTGTCGTTGGTGTATCGGCAAAGCGGTGCAAAACTTGGTTTTCTGTTTCAGGTGTGCGCACAATGCGTTCTTATCCTGCACTTGGCCTCTTTATTTTGAAGGATCCGCCGGTCAATATTTGAAAAGGTGCTGTGGTCTGGACAACGTCTACTTGGATATTGCTCTTGGTATATTCTTTGTGCTAGGCGTCCATCATCATCCTCTCGGCCGTAAATTAAATGCATATCGGCAATTCGTCTTTCGTGAAATCTGACATGTTGTTTGCGAATGAAACTTATCGACTCTCAATTCTGCACTGCTCTTTAATGAATATAAGCTGCTTTTATATTCCTCGAACAATCAATTCTGCAATTATATTCCTCGAACGCATGGAAAATTCAGATACGAGAAAACTTCTCAACTACTTTGCTCCAAATCCTTGCATTCTTAGGGCCATTCTCTTCGCCAGGCTAATTGTCTCTTCGATGTCTGTTTTTTCGATTTTCACAGAATACACGTCTCCTGCTACCCTAAGTTTTATAATTTTTCATCTCTTGAATGCCTATCACTTCTCTAAATTTACCTTTCGAATTTGGCAACACTCTCTGTAAGCATCGGTGCCGATGTTGCAGCGATGTTTTCCGGCAGACATTTTAGTTTATTCCTGAATATCTTAAAATCTCCTCAGTTTTCACACTATAGACTTATATCAAATTAAAGAGTATAAAATTCTTTATATTTTCAAGCTTTTATTTTTCTTAAAGTTTTAATATTTTTGAAGATAAGGGTTCTAAACTACTTTTTCGTTTTCAATAATTTACGACCCCCTGGTTCATCAAATCGGCATGTTATATGAAAAATGGCCTTTTAAAATGTGCTTTCTCTTAAAAAAAATTCATATTTGAAACACCATTTGCTATTTTTTTTGTAATTTTTTACAGTTTCCAACAGTTCTCCGATTCCCTATATTTTTGCGATTTTCATCCCCTAAACGTCGTTTGGGACCCCGCGTTGTATGGTGATTCTTTATCCACTCTGATGCCTACTATCACCCCTCTGAATTTGTAGGTCGAATTCGGCAACAGCCTGTATAATGATTTAAATGTTTTCCCTCGCTACAATATAATTTTCTAAAACAAATATTTGGAACAATACTTTTCATTGATGTCATGAAAATCAAATTAATGTCATTAAAGTCTTCAACCACATTATTTTATCAAATGTATGGTAATATAATTTTCTTCCTGCAATAAATAAATAATAATTAAAATTTAATCAATTATCAGATATTTGTATTTTGATGTTATACATGTTTTAAGTATATTTATAAATTATACATAAATTAACATACATTTTTAAATAGTGTTTCAGTGAACCATTTCAGGACTTCTAAGAGGGGTAGGGTACATCCTGACAACTCGAAATCATAGAGCAATGTGGGGTCGGAAATGCTTTCCTGAAGCGGTGTTGTACACAGAAGCACCATAAAGAAAAGAGACCGTAAATGAGAAATCGTTTTAATAATAGATGAAAAGAAGCAAAAGGTACATGGATTAAAGTAAGTGTTCGAAGTTTCTTTCATGGGCTACAATGCACGTCTCACATCTCCGACGCATGGACATCCGAACATTCTGGAATACTCCAGGCATATCTCGAATCTCTCCGGCAGCTACTGCGATTCTTGCAACGAGCTCCTCAGCGGTGTCAACAGGGGTGTCATAAAATTGCGATTTCATATGACCCCAGAAATAAAAATCAAGACATGATAAGTCGGGTGACCGAGCAGGCCAACGCACGGGACCCCCACGTCCGATCCACCGTTGACCAAATGTGACATCCAGGTAGTTACGAACATCTCCGCTGTAATGGGCAGGGGCTCCATCGTGTTGGAACCACATTGTCTGTTGCGTCGATGCAGAAATCTGTTCATCTCTCAAAAGTTGTGGCAATACTTGCTGCAGAAAGAGCAAGTACGTAGTTCCAGTTAGACGACCCGGTAACATGTAAGGTCCGATGAGGTGATCTCCCACAATACCGGCCCATACATTGACCGAAAATCGATTCTGTGCTGCACGACGTCGTATTGCATGAGGGTTCTCGACCGACCAGATATGGTCGTTATGATGCGTGTTGAAAATTCCTTCCCTTGTGAAGGATGCCTCATCGAAAAACAACACTTCAGCAGGAAAAAGAGGATTTGTAGCACATTTTCCCTGGTACCACTGTGCGAAAGCAATACGTGGTACATAATCCTCCGGTTTCTATGCCTGGACATGCTGCACGTGAAAAGGATTCATGTCCTCTGCTCGGAGAATCCCCCAGACGCTGTAATGGGAAACCCCGACTTAGTTTTCTACACTTCGTGTACTCGTTCTTGGATTCCCCTGTACATGCTGCAGCACATTCTGTTCGGCGTCAGCAGTCCGTATTGTTCTTACCCTGTCATCTCTTTCTAATGAACCTGTCTCAGCTAACCTCTGGTGTAGTCTTGAAAAGAAATTATGACTGGGAATACGCCTCGTCGGATATCGTTCCGCGTACAAACGCTGTGCGGCTGGCCCACTACAATTTGCAGCCGCGTAAGCCAAATGCATATCGGCTAATTCGGCGATCGTGTAATCATCCATCCTACTAACTTGGCGTTCTTGTGCGAAATGAAGATTCCCTGCACGAAAGCTCGGACTTCTGACATAATGCCATCTACCGCGTCAGGAAAGCATTTCTGACTGCCCATGGGTATATGATTTTGGTTAGTCAGGATGTACCCTACCCCTCTTAGAAGTTCTGAAACGGTTCACTAAAACACCCTGTATATTATAAACCCAATTTATAATGTGATAATGGTCATTTGCTTCCTATTTCGTATTTCAATTGGAAATTCTAAATTTCAATTTAATTTAATTATTGGATTTCTTTTTTATTAGATTCCGAATTAAGAATTCCTGACTTTTCTTTTTCAAATTTTAAATTTCATTTAAATTTCAAAATTCGATTTATTTTACCATTTGGATTTCCCTCCTTTTATGCTTTTTGGCAAAGTAAAAGAAAGGACATTTTCACAAAATTTATTACAAAGAAAATTCTAAACTCTGCCTGATTTTAAATGATTTTTGAATTTTTCGACATTAGTTTTTGAAATTTAATTTTTTCAGGTTATATCATTTAGTTTTGAAAAGCATATTATTATTCTTTAATGTTAATAAGCTTAATAATGTAGATATTTTACTAATTTTCTGTGTTAATTTTAATTGTTCAGTTCAAAACATGGCTCTTGCGCCAATAAAATTCAAACAACCAACCAACCTTAATTGTTCAATTGTGCCATGCGCTATCATTCAGGGCAAAATACAATATTAAAATACCTTCTTTCAAAAGCATTTATAGAAAAAAAAATTTTTTTGAAATAAATTCCCATTTTTACCAAATCTTAATTTACCAAAAAAAAAAAAAAAAAAGAAAGAAAGAAAAAAAAGAGAAATTTTTTTAATTTATGCCTCTCAAATGAATAATTTAGCAGCCAGTAAAGATAATTTTTTGGGTGCGATAGCTTGTCACGAAAGGTGACTAGTTTTATGTTTAAAACAAAATTGAATGACAATTGCAGATAATTTTCCTGAAAATAATATTAAATGATATCATTAATGCTTTTAAAAAGCAAAGATTCTATAAAAATATTTAATATTTCCATTAATAAAATATTATTGGCATCATTGAATACGAAAAGGAAGAGAAAAACAAAGTGATCCTTAGTTTACTGATTTGATCTGTAAGTTTGCAAGAAATGACGAACAGCTCAAATTTGTGCTACGAATCTTTTTTTTTTTTTTTTTTTTTTATTGTGTGCGTTTATTGAAACAGCGACTAGACTTGGTTAGCTGCAACCATTCGGTTTGCAAATGTGAATACGCCTTAAAAAGATTTTTAAAAAAACTAAGACGCAACAGATTTAGTTTATCTGAAGAGATCTTTTGCATTCGATTCGTTCTTCTAACAGATGCAAATCTCCAAGGATTAAATCCATTTAGCAAATTAAAGAATTTAAAATTTCGGAAAACCCCTCTTTATACACTTATCTGATACAATTTAATAAGCAGCATCCAAATATATAAATTTTCAAAACCTTTGACAAAAAATGTTACTAGGACAACATACCAGCAAAGCCTCAATTACTAGCTGCTGCATATGCGTCTACATCTGCGTTTCTGTTCTATATGTGTGTAAGTAAAAGCGAAACATATATACATTGAAGTGGTGCAGTTTTTATATTCAACCCATAAAAATTTTTAGCCTCAACCTTATTAAATATTACTTTAAGCCAACCATATACATATATGGTTGCCTTAGAGTAATATTTAATAAGGGTTGTGGTTATACACATAATCTCAGATGGGAAGCATCGTTAAGAAAGAAAGGATGATAAAACGGACGCCCGTTTACATCGCCGCACAAGTGCAAAAGACACCAAAATATTTCCTTTCAGTTGTTTTTACAATGAAATTTTGATAGGGATTTCTTGGATGCTTGTTGTCTTAGAATAAGGAAATTTAGGTATTTTTAAAAGAATGTTGCAAGTATTAAGGATCTTTATTCCTTCACTAGAAGCATGAGACCCTGCTGAAGTCAGCAGTTTTACAGAGCGCATGCAGAATTAATTAAATAAAAAAATGGGAATTGGATCAGGTAATAAGAGAACATTTTAGAATGAAGTTAATATGGGTTAAATTAAGATAAAAATTAGGAAAATAAATAGATTTTAATATATATATATATATATATATATATATATACAACATAGAATGACAAAAAACGAAATGAGGAAAAGCTAATGAAAATTTTATCTCTGTAAATATATGCTGTGAGATTTTAACAGGGATTTCCAATCACAGGGAAGGGAATCATAGGGAACTTTTAGTCAGCAATATTTTATCCCTTTACTCGGAGTGTGGGAACTTGTCGGCTTTTAGCCGATTCAGCAATTTTAGAACTTATGTTGAATTAGTTAAATAGAAAAAGTGGAATGGGATCAGAAAATAAGAGAATATTTTAGAATGAAGTTGGAAGTTAATTAAGTTTAAATTAGATTTTAAAATATCATTACATATATATAATGTGTCATCGTTTGCTGTATATAGGTAAAGATTTTTTTGATTTCCCACTCTAAAATTTGGCAGCATATAATTGGCCGTGGAAGAAATTTGATGATTTTAAATTCATAGTTTAAATATATATATATAT
>JAPMOR010049054.1:327214-369109 GCA_026543865.1 Argiope aurantia | reverse complement strand
TGTGTGTGTGTGTGTGTGTGTGTGTGTGTGTGTGTGAAAATATCCACACTCTCATTGCAAGATGTGTTTGTATATCCTGGAGGCCGAACCAATACGACCTTCTTAATCTTGCTGTAATTATGATTAATTTAGCCATTCAGTGAATAATTATCGGCTATTTGAAAGATTCTCTTTACAAAACTGAGAAACTGCTCTCAGCAACAGTAAATTCTTTTCCAGAATTGCGAGATCATCAATAGTTTATTGAACCGCTGAAGTTTCAATAAAAATTAACTTAAGGCGCTGAATTCGATTAATTAAGGACTGCAAAGTGTTTAATTTTAATAATAATGCGTTTTAATACCAACTACTACTAGAATCCAATCAGATAACCCGCAAATAAATAATTTTCGCTGAGTAAGATGCAATGTTAGCTATATATATAATTGAAAAGGTTTTTGGTTATGTTTTGTAAAATATTGTAATTGCTGTAATTTTGTGAAATATTTTTGACTTCACGCAGACGTTTTAAACTTTATTCACGTCATATCGCACTCATTTGGAAGAATTGATATTCGAATTTTCTGTAATATTTAATCAAATATTCAAAATCTGGTACTTGAAGTTTTAACTTATCAAGTTGAAATAAAATTTTATTCAATAGTCTCAAACCAGGATGCACTAGAAAAGGACATATAATATGGTACTTATGCGTATTAAAATTTTAAAAGTACTAAAATATCAAGTAAAATTTTCGCGAACTGTTAAAAAAACTTTAAAAAGATAAAGTTTAAAACATTCTTCAAAAGTTCTACTTGATAAATTCCATTTACACTCAAACAAAAGTCTGGCGCGGTTTAGCCAAGAATGGCTCTTGTGCCAATAAAACACAAAAACCAACCAATCTTTTACACTCAATCAAATAGAAATTAAAAACAATTAATTAAAATATCCGAAGAAAATAAGCTTGAACATTGGTAGAAACGAACAAGTGATACAAGTGATTAAATAGTGAAATGGATTGAATATTGAAACAATAAAAATAGAATTGATAAAAATTATGTTTAAATTAAAAATTAGAAGAAAATTTGCAGTAATGAAACTAATATCATATGAAGCTACTGTTTTTGAATTTTAAGGTGGTATAAAAATAATTTTGGTGTGATTATTTGTTCAAAGTTATGACGGAAAACGTTATATCTTTTAATATCTATTTCACTTTCCTTAGAGGGAGTAGATATTTTTTTATTAGCGCAATTAATATTAATATATATCAACTTTTTGATGCATTTTGGTGATTAAAAGAAATTCACTACTCGGAGCATTGCACTCAACTCCAAAGAGCGATGAAAACTTCAATCGGTGCCAACGACAACTTTGGAGAATAAAAGCGAATGTTTTCGAAACAGCTTATAGTTTCCATGAAACTTGGGTCTTTTTAGTTTCGAATTCCTTTCTTTCACTGACCACAACCTGCTGACAAAACGCCTCAGAGGTCGGTCTTTATTCCTACGTCAGTGGTCATCTTGTGGGAACATTGCAGAGATAAAGCATTTAACCTGGCGTCCTATTGCGAGGAAATGACAGCTCCCCCCTGAGCTTTTTTAGCTTGAATTTGAGCAAAGATTTCTTTTCAGTAGGATTACCTACCACACTTCAGTATCCGCTGCATTTGTTGTTAACGGAAGGTAGTAAATTGATGTTTGCAGTTTCTATTTGTTAATTTATTTTTCGCACCTTTCTCGCGGGAAAGAATTTTGCGTTTTCTAGGAAGATGCAAAAATTCTTTGCTGTTCTTCCAGTCGAAAGGACGCGGCACTCCCACTAGAAAAATAAACACAAATTTAATAAATTTCACTTACGGGAGATTGGCGGAAGCGCATCTCACGTTCTGCGCCAATCGTTTGTGCGACTGTGTTTGTGGATCAATAGAAATGCGCCTTCTTCTTCTTCTTCTTTTATTTACGCTCTCGATGTTAGGATTTATCGACGTAGGCAGACGTCAATTATCCAAACAAATTAGAATTCGAGTAGATTACTCGAATCCGAATTACTTAGATAATCTAAACAGTGTCATGTTCCCGCTTTTGTGTTTCATTTTTTAAATTGTTATTTTTTTATTTTGACAAAGTCGTCTGGAGTGTCAATTATCCAAACAAAACGTACTTGATGATGTCATTATGTTAGTGAATGGGGTCTTTCTAAATTCACTGAAACTTTTTTAAGAATTTGAAAAATTGTAATTTTGATTAAAAATTTCAAATGGCCGCCAGGAACATTTCGGCTTGTACCTATGTGAAGACATTAAACTCAGAAGGCTATATTTAATCCGTCATTTAACCGTCATTAGTTTTATCTCTATTGCTTAGTCAGTACTATTCATAAGCTGATGCGGCAGCAATTGTCTTTTTTTAAATAAAAGAATCTAAAAATTTAGAATCAAAAAGAAATAGTAGAAGTGTTCAACTTCCTACTCCGTAATTTGGTAAAACAAATTACTCATGCTGTTAAGATGTCTTTAAATTAGAGACAAAATGTAAGACCATCCACAAATTAAGACTATCTCTCAGTACAGATCCACGATTTTGGTTCATTATCCCCTTTCATCTTTTTCTTTCCTATTTATTTTTTGAGTTTCAGTTTTCACATAAGTAGGGATAAATATAAGGTTTGGAACATTGCTGGAGAGATGCCCTGCAGCGGGACATTAGTCTCCCTCATCTCAGCGCAAATGAATTCTCAGATCACGCACTGACAAGAAGAACAAAGCATCGTGTAAGGTGGCTGTCTAAAGCACAGTTTATATTCAACCATCTCCAATCAATCCGGTACTTGCTACTGTTTGCTGTTGTATAATTTCTGTTTACTGCACACGCAGAAATTATATAGCAGCAATGAGTTGTCCCGTCGATACAAGCACTTGCTATTGTCAGCGAATGTGCAATTTTCCGTCTGCACATGCATGATCTTACTGGAATCTTATAAATGATAGAGTGTAAACTTACCTAAATATAGTAGTCAGACGATATAAAATGAAGGCTAGATTGTATGGTATGGTGTGGTTTATTGACACAAGGTCCAATTTAGGACAAGCTATGCCATTCACAGGGATTTTTAAACAGTTCCAGTATAAAAAGTGTAAATAAAACAAGGATACAATTTTAAACGTCAAAAGTTAGATCCCTGATTTACCACGATTTGGCACAAAGATAAAAAATAAATCTGAAATTTTAAATGCTATGAAAAAAAAAAAAACAATGACTTTTAAAAAGTCAAAAAGTTTCGGTGAGGTTTCTCACCCACCCGGTCATCCTAAGGCCAAATTTCGGAGTCAGATTTTCGCACTTTGTCGGGACCAGAGGTAGCTGCATGAATTGCGGTGGATACTCGATGAACCAACCATCTCTTTAGCGACATCGCATTTTACCTTAATACAACATTGCCATATTATTTCTGGCGAATCTGTATTGTTTTACAGAATAATGGCAAGATGGATAAGGGCTTTCAATGAAGGACGATAGAATGTGGAAAACACGCTTTGACCAGATCGTCCTGGGGTCAATGAAAAAAAGTATATTTTTTATTGGACTGTGATTGGACTATGGACTATCTTAGTCCAATAAGAGATAAACTTTTGTATTATTAGGACGTTATCGGACTATGGATTATTATATTGGGCTATGATTGACGTCATTCAGTAATACTGCGGCAATCGATCCATTTATGCGCGAACTACTCTGAAAGACAGGACTAGCGTAAACGAATGTTTTCCATATTTCGAAAGATCGATTGTGCATGAAAAAAAATGCATCACTCTGAGTTCTGCAAGATTTGATGGAAACGCAGAAATGGGTGCGTTACGATGCAGCTTTCAACCACTTTTCGCGTAGAAGCAAATGGACATCAGATCGTCAATGCGTAGCATCAGTATTCATTTCTGAAACACAACCTGCGACAGCTTTGAGAAAAAAGCTATGATACTTCCTCAGAATCCACCCGTCATTTTGCAGAGCAATACTCCTCCGCAAGCAGCGGAATCTGCTCTGATTTTTTTTTTTTTCATGATGGGCCTGGAAAGTGCTATCATGCTTCCCGAACCTTGTGACTTTGACTTGATTTCTGAGATGAAAGAACCATTTTATGACATTCATTTCAGAATTGTTTCAGAGATTTTTCAAGCAATAGATCGCTCCATTCAAACTATTGTTACAAACCTGCAATTCGGCTTCCCAGCATAGTTTGTTCCATCAACAGAAAGAAAGTTTTACAGTCATCTGAATGGGACGGAGTCCAGGTGGCGCGTCAAAGGTCCCAGAGCTTGGCGACAAACTTGACGACCATTTGGCGATTTTGCGACTTTGGCGCCAAAATAGATAATACCCGAAACTTCGAGAATTTTCCCGATCCGTCCAGTAGGAACCGAGATACGCCTCGAACGTTCCTGATTGGTTGAGAGGTTTCTAGCCCCGCCTCCTGAGACCTATAAAAGGAAGCGGCCGCCGCTGCCAAAAGGGACGACGGAGTAGTCCGAAGACGGAGCGGAGAAGCCAGTAGTCCGAGTTCGAGAGCAGCGAAGTAAGTCAAGTCCGAAGACGGAGCGGAGTAGACGGAAACGACGGTGAGCAGCGACGGAGTCAAGCTCGTGCTGAACTGAGCTGTGCGCTACTGTCTGCAGTAGATTCTGGTTGTATGCTGCTGTTGTATGCTACACGTCTCGGCTGAAGATAGTCGTCTCTATGCTGTATATAGTTATCGTTTTTGTGCTGTCCTGTGTGTCTCCGTGTAAAGAAACGTCGTTGTTTATATTTCTACTACCGTCTGCTGATTGAAAGTTCTACACACCATATCACTACCACTATCCAAACGAACCCCGGCAGAAAATTTCGCAACATTTGGTGTCAGAAGTGGGATAGTAGTCAACAGTGTATGGTGCTGACGAGATCTCAAGGAAAAATGGCTGATAGCGGTAATGGTGAGTTACTGGCTCTGTTGGCTGAGATGAAGAAATCTATGGAAGCAGGACAAGAAAGAATGGAGAAAAGACAAGAAAGAATGGAGGAGGAGCTTAAGAAAGGAATTTCATCGTGGAAGGAAATTTTAAAAGATAAAGTTAACAAAACAGAAGAAGTCCCAGATATCACAGAAGAAATTGGAGGAAGTAACGAGAGTCAAGTGGAAGGAGAAAAAAACTGAAGATCGAATGGAGACCGGTGTCACTGAAATGGAACTTAACTATCCGGAGGATGAGCCGAGGTTTAATGAGGAGAGGAGCGAACAGGGAGAATGTCAAATAATTGCGGAATTGAAACGGTCTTCTCCGAATGAGTCCCCTGAAACGGAACCGGAGGTGCAGGCGCTTGGGGATGGAGAAGATGGACTTCCTTCCGACAGGTCTGTTGGTGGTGACCCGTCCTCGATGCCTATGGATGCAAGAGTTAATGCGACCCTGTTTGGATTGGATTCGTCCCAAAGATTAAAGGAACTATCTCTCTGCAAGCCTCTTGGTATCTCCTGGCATAGTAACACGGAAGAAGACTGCGTGGCTGGAATCGCTGATCCCTGTAGTCACGGTCTCAATTACCTTCGAGAATTCATCTTTGCTGTGGATCTGCATAGAAGTGTCATGCAAATAGGAGCTGATGAATTTGCTGTGTATCCGGTCAAGTTGTGTTGTAGCAGAAGAGCCCTTCCCGTAAAGGCAGATGTACTCTTCAGACGATCCGGTGTGGAGAGTTGCGGACAATTCTGGAGTGTCGAGAATAGACTTTGAAGAGGTGGACGTATTCCCGCGAAGGCTTTGGCGACGAAGGCGAATACCTGGCTTTTGAGTGGACTTCAGAAAGCACCGTTGGATCATCCTGATATACGATTGGTTCGATGGAAGAAGTTCAAAGTGACCAACCGAAAAGCCTGGCAAGAATTCATTCCGGAGGTCTCTACTACGATCCAGCGTTTGGCTCTATGGGACATCCTGCATTTTAAGGAGCGGAATCAAGTCTGGATGTACAATCCGAAACGACGAAGAGGTCCGGGTCAAAAACATTCAGAAGGTTTGGATGGATCTTCAGTCGCCGCCAAATTAGTAAATGATGTCATCTTCGGAAGTCACCTAAAGCATCGTTATCACATCATTCGGAAGCCTACGCCAGCTGGGGATTGAAGTTGGACTGCCGGGACGTCAGTCTTTGAAGAGGGGAGCAATGTTACAAACCTGCAATTCGGCTTCCCAGCATAGTTTGTTCCATCAACAGAAAGAAAGTTTTACAGTCATCTGAATGGGACGGAGTCCAGGTGGCGCGTCAAAGGTCCCAGAGCTTGGCGACAAACTTGACGACCATTTGGCGATTTTGCGACTTTGGCGCCAAAATAGATAATACCCGAAACTTCGAGAATTTTCCCGATCCGTCCAGTAGGAACCGAGATACGCCTCGAACGTTCCTGATTGGTTGAGAGGTTTCTAGCCCCGCCTCCTGAGACCTATAAAAGGAAGCGGCCGCCGCTGCCAAAAGGGACGACGGAGTAGTCCGAAGACGGAGCGGAGAAGCCAGTAGTCCGAGTTCGAGAGCAGCGAAGTAAGTCAAGTCCGAAGACGGAGCGGAGTAGGCGGAAACGACGGTGAGCAGCGACGGAGTCAAACTTGTGCTGAACTGAGCTGTGCGCTACTGTCTGCAGTAGATTCTGGTTGTATGCTGCTGTTGTATGCTACACGTCTCGGCTGAAGATAGTCGTCTCTATGCTGTATATAGTTATCGTTTTTGCTGTCCTGTGTGTCTCCGTGTAAAGAAACGTCGTTGTTTATATTTCTACTACCGTCTGCTGATTGAAAGTTCTACACACCATATCACTACCACTATCCAAACGAACCCCGGCAGAAAATTTCGCAACACTATGAAAACAACAGACACTGCTGAAGGTATTCTGCGACTTCCGGACTGCTGGCAATAGCTTGCAAACAATGTTGGTGACAACTTTTGATGGACAATAAAACAGTGCTGGCATGCATCTCCTTTCGGTCAGTTGTAAATAAATAGTTGCCGCTATTCACTTTTTAGCCTTCGTAGACCGAAAGAACTTTTGATGGATTTGCTCCAATCTTGGCCCAAAATTTGGTAAAATGTATCATATTTGTCTTTTGATCCCACACCCTGTTTTATCCTAACAGCTGTTTGTGTTTTCTATTCCAAAATGCGTGTGCTCAAAAGCAGAAACGTCGAGGACATAAAATTCAAATTAAAATTTCGAAAACATTTTTTTCTTTCTTTTTACGACTGTTATATTTTCTCTTTGTATATTTCGTAAGCGATAAAGTAAAAATAATTACGAATTCTTTTCACTTCACTTTCGAATCATCTTCTAATAATGCTGTTCCGATCATTCCCTCCACCAAACTGACAACAAAGCTCTGTTGGCAGCAATGGATGTCGTCGGCTTCAGGCCACAGCAAACCTTCAGTCAGCCAGTTTCGTCATTTGGGGTGATTATGAATTAGAAAAGGGAAGGAGTTGTTTTTCAATTATTTGAAATGTAGGTAACCATTTTCCTCTCAGCCACCTAAAATCATCCTTTTTATATATATACTATATAATGTGTGTGTATATATGTATAATATATATGTTACCGCTAAAGTGCAAAAATCATTTAATCAAATGGTTTAAAATATTATTGCCATTAGGGAAATTGACATAATGTCATTTATTTTTCGTCATTTACAGAATCATGCCAATACAATCGAGCAAACAACAACGTTGATAGAATCATTCATCAACCCATCGAAACCCTATAATACAAAGAATCAAATGGTTTAACATATTATAACGATAAAGAAAATGGATTCTTGAAACATGATAAAGTGATGCTTATTTCTTAGTGCAATCTAAAGATGGGTGGCACTTTGAGTAGCATAGCCATTGGTTTTTGCGACAATCACACCTATTTGTGGTGTGCAGTCATCATTTTTGATACCCAGCCACGGAAGAAGGAAATGAGAGAAACAAACTCTTGATACGGAAGGATATACTTTTTGGATGTGGAACAAACACAACGATACGGAAGCTGCCAACGTGCGCAGTTATAATGCGGAAAACTCTTGCACTTTCCGTACTTTAATGGAGCAAATCAGTTAATCTGCATATTAGCGGTTTTCGAGTTTTAACGGCAATGTATGTATATATATATATATATATATATATATATTCTGCATATTAGCGGTTTTCGAGTTTTAACGGCAATGTATGTATATATATATATGTTTTCTCCTTTAAAGCGAAACTTATATCTAGTGTTCTTTCATTTAGTAAATGATGCATGCTTCTGTGTTTTAAGCTTTTGATATATGACTTCTATAAAGATTTGATGTTTCCATGCATTTGAGTTTATGTTGAAATCATCTTGAAGAAGCAAAAGTAGCGCTGTAGGACTTTTCTTCGAAACGAGCTCCACGAGCTTAAAATCTTAAAAAAATATTAGGATAATTTATATACGTTCTGCCATCTATTAATTTAATTTAAAATTAAAGAAAAAATGTACTACAGTGATTTTTCGTGTTCCTTTAACATATCATGCTCAATTAGATAATTACATAATGACAGCTATGATATTTCGTAGTTTTGTATTATTTGTTCGTCAAATAACTTATTTTTCAAATAAAATTGTTTCTAGCAATACTTTTGAATTCTACTACAGAACCGTAAAATATTTATACACATGCTGCCATCTATTGTTCACTCATATATCAAAATTATTTTCTCTTCTAATATTGGATTCTTATTTTTTAAGCTGAACATTAGAAAGTCCATATACCAGTGACGGATTTTGATAATATGAGGCCACAGGTGCTTAAATATTTTGAGGCCCCTCCTTGTGAATTCTATTGATGACAACAAAGTAGCATGGATAAAATTATTTGAGTTTTCAACTTTATCTTCATGCTTATTTCGTGATATCGTTATACAATTGAAAGGCAATTCCTAATGCATTTATAGCTTTTATTTTTAATTTGCGCAGAGAATATACCTTTTGTCGACACAATTTATATACTATGTCATTTTTTTAATGTTTCGACTCCAAAGAATTTTGTATTATGTTATAAATGTATATAGATACTTAAAAGCAACAGTCATGAAGTTCTTTTTTGATTTTTATTCTTCATCATTTCAAGGAAATTGTTTAATTTTTGTATCAAGATTATTTGTCCAAATCCTGGTGACCACACTGTAGCATACAACTTGCAAAGCAGAAAATAGGAAAGAAAGGCAGTGACTGAATTTATAAAGTTTTAGAAAAGCGTTTGCAATCATTCCGCAAGAAAAATAAGAGTTTGTATAGCTGTAAAATTACAAATGCAGTAAAATCAGAACACAATTGATTACGAAATTATTACATTATATATCTTCGCTCCGTTTCTTCATCTTGGTTACGTATGACATAATCGAACAGATAAAAATAAAATATAATTCTTTACTGCCCTTCATTTTTATTTTTTAGGCTACCATTTTTTTAAAAAGTAAAAGAATAAAGTAACAGTCATTTTCTTCGTTCTTTGGGTCTTCGTAAATCGGATGGACATATCAATGTACAAGTATTCGAATTTTATATGAAATTAAAAAATATTCTTCATAAATATGTCCTTTTTTCCTTATTTAATTTTCATAAAGATATTCATAAAGATCTTATTTCATAAAGATATTTACGTTTTGTAGTTTTCGTGTTCACTTGTTTTCGGACGGGCAGACCGATAGGTTTTAAGTCAATAGATTTCGTTAAATTTTGATAGAAATCTATAGATTCGATGAGGACCACGCACCAAATTTCACCTATACAGCTCAAGGCGTTTTTGAGTTATTGTATTATTCAAATAAACAGACATAATCCCTAAACTGCCCTTTACGAATTCGGGGAAATCTGAGATGTTGTCTAAGTGATGGATTCGAATTTTTTTGGCGATGAAAATATTTTCTCTTGATGCATTTCATTATAAGAGAAAATAAAAATGAGCTCATAAATGGCTAAATGTTTAATGAATTATGATAAATGTTATTATATACAGGGGACTGCTAAGGAAAAATTTTATATTCTTTCTGTTGGAGCTAAAATAAACATTGCCTATAACTTGAAGACGGAGCAGCATTTTCTACACTTTAGCGTATTTTCTGATCAAGAAAATAAAGGTAAATAAACATTTTTGAAAGAAAATGATAGGAATATGAATGCCAAATAAATAAAATTAAATTCTAGAGAGATGTAGAAAGGCGCATAGATTAAATTTATACTTTTGACAGGTAATGAAAGAAATGAAAGTAAAATTTTGCAAACATAGAAAAGATCTATTCGAAGGCGTCAAAACATCACTTTTCTTGCTTTCATTGGGATGACTTGTTTATAATTTTTTGATAATAAATAAGCAAGACTCACGTTATTCCTCAAATAATTCGATTTAAAACAGGAAAGGATTTCTCTTGATTTTTATAACCAATCAACTTTTACTAGATTTAAATGGCTTTCCTACAAATAGCTTTCCCTTGAATTTTAATTTGGAGAAAACTAAACAAAAAGCAAATATTATATTACCGTTTGTAAGATTATTCCCACTAATTAAAAAAATGTGCGATATTGTTCTCACTCATTTAAATGATATGACGTTAAATGAATGCACGAAATGGCAGTATTCGGCTCTGAAAGGGAAGTGCCCGGTTTGAGCAATAATGTCACTTTTGGAAAAAAAAAAAGAAAAGAAAAGAAAGACAGACTCTAATACCGGCAATTCTGATTCTAGCAGAAAAAGAAAAATACGACTACAGCACCAGAATTCGATAATTAATGTAAATGATTACTACTCAAAATGAATCCCGTTCAATTGAACAAAAGCCTAATCAATATTTTTTTTATACCAATAGTTTAAAATATAATAGCCGCCTTCGGTAGCAGCGGTTCACGCAAATAGTAATAATTTAACTATATAAACCGTATTTTACCATATAAAATTAAAAATATTTTAAATCATTCCTGAACAATAAACATAAGCTGACATAATCGGTGGACTGAATTATAATTTTATTTTTCGATAATTTTCGAAATAGGAATAGTAGGCTCATTGGTGACTTATCTATCATGATCTTTCATGTGGGATAGAATCTGGCGAAATCGTACCTTTAGCTGAGACTCAGTGACTGGTTAATTTTTTCCCTTGTTATTTTAAATAGATTGCTGATTTAATAATATACAGTTTATTTTTCACATTTACATCTCCTTGAATACGGCTTTCAAAATTATTTACGATCTGTTTTTTATCATTTCCATCATCAGTATTTCCCTCCATCCGAACATTTCATTTTATTGTTTTTTTAATCAGTCATTTCCTTTCTTGCGCACATTTCTTGCTTACAAGAAAAAGTAAAAGGAGATAAGCGGACCGAAGGGGAGACTGTGAACAGTTAAATTTGCCACCGGCTCAGCATTATGATATTCGTCGAAATAGATTTCAAGGCACGAGGCGACCGCCTCCACCGCCTGTGAGGAAAACTGACACTGCCATATACAACAAGATCATTAAAAAAGAGGACACCTTAACCAGTTTATTAAATTATCAATAATTTATTTATTTTATATATTCTTTTTCCTTCACACTTTATGCCTGAAGACTTTCTCAAGGGTCACCCTCAGGCAGGGATTCAAAATAAGGGATTTTTTTCTGTGAGGAATCCAGACTTTTGTCCAACAGTATTGACCCTCGTGAACCGAAAATCCCCTGAAATTCTTATTTTATTTGTTTTAATTTTGATTCTATTTTCCTATTAACTTGTTAACTTGGATTTTATTAATAATTGTATATATATATATTCCTATTCTTAGCATTCGTTCCTATTCTTAGCATTGTGCTTTTAGACCAGATTCCCACCGTGTGTAAAACTTCAATGGGATAGTCGCATTAGGAATCTTAGACCCCTCAGCTGCTCTCGGGATACGTGGCTTAGTGGCTATATAGGCAGGGCGTGTCATTAATTTTGCAGGACTTCAGTTCGAGTCCCGAAATCGACAAATGGTTTTATATATATATATATATATATATATATTCAGTTTTTTTATTTAGTTTGGGTATTATTCTCCATACTAATCTTACAGTTCCTATGACTTATTCCAAATCATATGCTTCAAAAGTAAAACTTTACGCCAAAATATTTCTATATTTAATTTAAATTTTAAAATAAATTCAAAATATCAATAAAATTAACACAGTGTTATGATTCCACCCGTTGGGCATGCGCAGAAATGGATCCTATTAATAGCATTGTGCTTTTGGACCAGAAATCCATTTTATTTCAATCAATAATTGTTTTAACGATCTTGCCAG
The DNA here is from genome assembly GCA_026543865.1 of Argiope aurantia. Lineage (NCBI taxonomy): Eukaryota > Metazoa > Arthropoda > Arachnida > Araneae > Araneidae > Argiope > Argiope aurantia. The sequence continues at coordinate 356,784 of JAPMOR010049054.1, read as the reverse complement.
CTTAACTCTCCCCGACCCTCGGAGACAGTCGTGTACAGAAGTGTTGTATATTGAATCGTGGAAAGAATCAACGGCGAATAATTGGATCAGTCCAGCGGAGCTCAAGCGATTGCTGAATTGAGCTGTGTGCCCTGGAATTTATTATAGAAGCATCATCGAGTCGTGTGAGGAGTAGCCAGTCGTGTAGTAGTCAGTTGGATGCAGCTAAAGCGAGGAGACAGCGGAGATTTGCAGGCATTTGGAGAGACCGTAGAGAGTAGCTACGAAGATTCCCTCCTCCTGCTGAATTCTGTCTGGCCGTTTTGCGTGCTGTGGTTGTTGTTACTACCGATTGTGGGCTACTGTTTGGTGTAGTGCGCTGCTGCGTGTTGCCAGCCTTCGCCTCGACTGTACTTTTGTTGTCTGCGCATTCTTGTCTTCAAGTTAATAAAAGTCGTCGCTGTCGCCTGTTGATTGTGTTTCGTCTAACAAGAATAAAAGTTGTTAAATTCACGCCTGTTTCACCAAAGAATTTTTTTACTTTCATATTGTAAATTTTGTGTCTTGTTTCTAGAGATCTTGTTTGACACCAGGCTGGTGGCCGAGTGAAATAATTACAAGGCCAGCTCTTTAGACTGCGATTCAACCCTTCACGAAAAGCAGCAGTTTAACCTTGATGCTGCGCCATCGTAAGCACTTGCTGCACCTTGAACAGATGGTTAAGTAAACATATAAATATCATATCCAGGAGTGTACACTGAAATAAAAGGGTTAAAGTCTTTTGATGATTCTGGAAAGCATCAGCTGTTGGATCTTTCCATTTTTCAAGGACTGGGTGAGTTTGCGTTCTTGAACAACGATGAATACATTACACTAGACATCCTACGCACCTGCTACACCTTGAACAGACGATTATGTAAACATATAAATAGCATATTACTCGAAGAATGAAAAAGAAACTTAAATCTGTAAGAAATATGTTTACCAATGAAACACCAATATTTAGTTCTGATAAGAGTTCAGGAACTAATGATCGAAATAAGGCCCGCGCATTTTTTGAAACTTATAGCAGCTTCTCCATGCAATATCTATTCAATTTTATTTTAATTTGCCGTCTATAACATTTATTTGTATTATCTAAACAAAAAGTTTTGGATAAACAACTTGAAGAAAAAAATATTATCAAAAAGGGGGGAAAAATGCGAAATCTGAAAGAAAAAAAATTTCTAAATACAACAGATGTCTGTGAACAGCCTCTCACATTAAACAGGGACCATTTCGTACCGTCATCTGCCAATATGCTTTCAATTTATGTAAGTTTCATGCTCCTATGAACTAGTTTGCCGTACCTGATGCTTTTAAATTTTTCCAACTTGATTGTTATATGTTTTCCATTACTTTTCAACAGCAAGATACAAGTCTTAACATCAATGCTCTGAGTCATCGAAAGATCGGAATGCGTTCAGCTGTGGACGTAACATGAGCTATTGATAAGTGTTATTTAGATTTCTGTTGGATCAAAACATTTCTGGCTATCAATGTCCGTTATTTGACTTTTTTGTTTTTCGCCAACGACATTCCAGTTTTAAGAACTTTATTGTTATAAATTCGATTCACTTTAAAGAAGCTCAAGATATGGAAAATATTATTGTAACTTTTATTATTTTTATGCTTAATGATATAACTTAATGTTTTTTCACCAATTGGAGAATCATCTTCTCGTGATAGTTGAATAATATTAATTTTGTTCTCCCACAAAAGAAATGGGAGTTTTATAAGTAGTCGAAAAGGTTTATTGAACCCTTATCAATCGCATACAGACGCTAAATATTTAATGAGCTGGCATGCTGCTGTTTAGTGGTCAAAAAAGTTTGTTGGTTGCATTTTTTTTTTTAATTTTCTGTTTTAAAAATCTGATGCTCTTACTTTCTGATTGTTCCAAAGCAATCTGTTAAATTCAAGTTTTTCAAAACATAATATTTAGAATCATTCATTTTTGTTAAAACATTTGGAAGTGTTTTTGTAAGCAAGAACTTCTTCAACTAGATGATTTGCTTTTAAAGGGGTGGGGTGTGCTAAATAATGTTCAGGAAATATAATCGAAAATTTCATAGTTTTAAAATTCAATTCTGCTGAATAATTCAAAATGCCTGTTTTGTTAGTTACGTGAAAATATCGGAAAAGACCTATAAAAAAATTCAAGTGTTTAACCAAAGTTGTTTATCTCTATCATAACGTTATCGAATTTTTCTGCCGCTGATCGGACTGCGAAAAACGCGAAGGAAACACGGCAAAGATGAAAGATGATGTATGCATTTTTGCTAGCTAATTTGTTCTAAAGAGGGGAGTGTTAGAAAATTTCGCTTGCAACACAATTTCTGAATATATCCGCGTTCATGTTCCCCGAAATTAGCTATTGTGTGCTTAATTTTGAATTTAATAGAAAAACATGCTTATGCATGCTCTACATGGAAAACCGCCCTACTGCACATATTACTGTGATTGTGTATTGAATGACGAGGTTGCTTAGGTGAATTGAGAAGTGAAGAAATAAAATGGGAATCAGAACTGTGTGTTTCGGAGCCTATTCTGCGAATTAGGGGTGCGTTTTTAATTTGTTTGTTGAATGTGGAAAATGCAACTGCTGATTTTTAATGAGTTCCAGTTGTATGCAGAGTATTGATGTTTGATTTTAGAAATGCAGTGTAGATGCTCTATTAAAATTTGTCCTATATTGAACATGGACGTTTGCAGCAACAGAGTGGAGACTATTACGAAATGGGAGACTTTCCCATTTTATAATTTGTGGAAGTAGAATGAAATTTTCCCGAGCTTTGTTGTATTTGAACATCGCAATAAAATGCGATTTTCATGGAATATTAATCTGAATGGAAAGCCCCGTTCAAGTCTTGTTCCAGAGCATAGTTAATTCATTCCATAAATTTATGTGGTGGAATTAAACGTGGGATTATAGGATTCAGAATACTGATAAAGAGCGCATGATTTATGATATATTATAAGCCACTTTTAAGAAGTTATCAATAGTCAGATTTGAATATCTGTGAAACCGTATCATGGTAAGGAATTGCACAAGAAGATATACATCAGATTAAGTTCTATTTTCATCCGAGTTAATTTGTTAAAGATTGCTTTCTGATCTATCGTAAACAGTACAATTGTGTATCATCTTCTCTGGGCAATTGTGCATATAAGTTTGTGTAGTACTGCTTTTATATTAACATATTGTGTATGGGTCACGAGATTTCTCGTTTTTAGCAAGTTGAACGTTGTGGCCGGGTCACGAGAGATCTCCTTTTCATATTTTTTTCGGCTAAATCGATGCATAACCAACCCAAGGCAAATATTTAACACATTTAGGACCGCAAAGAGCCGGCGTGTCCTGGCATAGGGGTAGCGCGTCTTCCCTGTGATCTGGGCGTCAAGGTTCGAGTCCCGGTTTGGGCAGGGTTGTTCTTACGTTGTTCTATCTGTGAGATGTGGAATGTGCCCTCCTATAAAAAGGAGTTGTGCAAGCGAATGAGTGATGCGTGACCCCACACAACCCAGAAATCCATGAAATCATAGAAGCTTTTAAAGAAATCATTAGTTGAATTCCCAGGACTCCTGAAAATAGCAATCAAAAAAGAATCCAAGTCAAAAGAAAAACGGAAACTTATCCTCCTGAATGCTCTTCTTGACTAAGTCACAGCTCTCCCGCCCACCTGTATCAAGCCAGCTTCTGATCCGCCGCACCTGAACAATAGAAAATCAACTACCCTGGGAAAACTCATATTGATCAACACTTCTGCCTAAAACCTCCATTCCCGCCCACCAGTTCCTGCTAACTCTGATTGGCCAATTATGAACAATATATTATCCTGCTACCTTCCCCCGAGAAATAGATGACTCCTGATTACCCACAACCACACACTCCCTCTCTCTCCTACGCCCATGCTCACTGACTCTTCGGCTGGTACTCTGTTCCAATTCACAAGTAATGCTCAAAGCCAAGAGCATTATACGACGCCAGGTTTTTACGTCACCAGGATCATGGAGATAGCCTTGCTCCGCAAGGCGGGTTCTCCAGAAATTCTTCTATCTCGTCGAATGAGCGATGCGTGAGTAGCAAAGTCGTACGCTTGGCCCTAGTTGGCGCTACTAAACAAACAAGAGACGCTCCCCTACCGACTTAGAATCGCTTTCTTCGCAACAGCGGGCTTGTCCATGGCAAATGCCGTAAGAAACAATAAAAACAGGACCGCAAAGAAATCTGTAAGACATACACGTGGAACAGCACGTTCTGAGAAACTAGTACTTTCTAAAATCATCATTACCTTGTTATTTATGAAGTAGTAACAGACGGGACACGAATCACGAGAAAATTCGTGAGCGGTCCTTAATGTCTTAAAACAAGATACTGCTGCAAATGATGCGGAACACCACTGCACAAGGGAATATACTTTACCAAATATCACATTCAAAAGCATTATTCAAGTCTGTGAAATAAATAATATTTATAATGTAAAAATTCTTATATAATAAATATGTATGTATAAAGTACATGGTAATATTTAAGAATACTTTATGTAAATATAATGCCAAATGCAAATTAAAAATGTGCATATATACATCCTATTGCTTGCCAAGCATGCTTCAAGGGCGTTCAAAATTGTGAGTGCACTGAGCCCGTACGCAATTTGTTAAGCACTGTTCCGCTATGGTGGACTCGCCACTACTCCATTTGAAGACATTAAGGACATTTAAAATGGAAAGGTTAAGGCATGAGAGGTAAAAGGTTTGGTTTTTGCCTAGGTTTCAAATGGATGTGAAGGTTTACCTGTCGGATGATCATCTATTTGATTATTATGCAGAGCATACTTTTAGTGATTGGTTAATGGAAATGTCATAATATTTTAATTCTATTGGCTATATTTACTAATTAAAGCTTAATTTTTTTACGGAAGAGAAACACCTCGATCAGCGCAGCTTTCAAGAGTCGAAGCAAGTTTAAATAGGATGCTTTGTCATTGCGTTGATGTGCTCATTAAATGTGAAGCGCATTTTATGGCAGCTATTATACAGGGTGTCACAAAGGTATGCAGCATCCAATATTTACAGATTCGGATATAATACGTCAAAACGAGTATTTTGATGTATAACATGTGGGGTCCCTGAATATATTCATTAAGGTGCGAAGCTTGTGTTCTGAAAACTTCAAGAAACGGGAACAGAACCAAGTAAAATTCAATACTTATTGAGAACTTTCAATGCAATAGATTTTAGACATGTCGGCCGCTCGAACAAATAAAATTGCGAAATTTGGAATCAAAGTTTGTTGTTGTTTCCTCCAAAACATCCGTTCCAATTTCCTTGACCTCGGTTTCAATGGCTGCTCTCAAGTCATCCAGCGTTGATGACAGTGTGAGATACATTGTATCTTTCAGACGCTCCTATAAGAAATGCCGGACGGGTTATGATTCGGGGAGGAAGGTCTCTACCATTACCTGATTCGTAATGGAATCTAACTCAAATTTCGGAAAAATTTTCAGCTAAGAGAGCGGAGTTTCGAGAGTGCGGTGAGGTCTGGCAGCATCTTGCATAAACCAATAATCGTTTATTTTGTCTATGCCATGCAAGAATGGGATGACACTGCCATTTAAAAAGTCAAAATAAGCTCCACCGGTGACACTTTCGATAAAAAAAAATGGCTCAATGATGTCTTCGGCAGATAACGCGCATCAAACTGTGAGCCTAAGTGAGGGCATTGGCCGAACTATTGCATGATGAGTGGCCCAGAATCCCCACTTCAGTTTGTTAGCATCCTTGGATTGGAAGTGCGCCTTGTCACTGAACCAGGTCCAATTAAAATAAATTTCGCCACATTCGACTCTATTAATCATGGAGTGTGCAAAATCAAACCTTCTGAAACTCTCCAAATCGATCAATGGTCGATTGATTTATATTTTGTAAGGAGACAGAGCCGCATCCCTCCTCGTTCTCCGACGTGCCGTGCTCTTGGACATGTCCGTGCCCCTGTCGCACCGATTATTATGGAATTGCTTTTCGCACTTCTTTCACTTTCTGAACACTAGTTCCCATTTTGTACACATCTCTTTTTTCCCCATCACCAGCACATTGCCCAACACAGTGCCGGTTTCTTTAAATCTTTCGCATGTTCTTTTGATCGTCGTGCCGTTTATATTATGGTAATTGCAGAATTTTTTCACCACACTGCGATATCATTGCAATTCATGATAAGTCAGCAACATGAAAACACGTTCAATCGAATATTTGTTCATTTTAGAACCCCAACGAATACGCACAGTAATTTATTAGCGAATAACACGCAGCGCATTCTCATCAAACCTGTTTTCTAGCCTTAAATGCCGCAGTATATTCACTTGCAGACGCACTTTTCCTCTCACAGGTTTTCCACGAATTCGCATAGTCTCCTAGGGACTGTGTAAATTCCACGCTGTGCAGTCATCGCATGCATCGTAATTTGGAATAAAAACTGTCGAATTCGTAATGAACTTTCTTTGTGTAATTTTCGTGTATTCGGGGTCCCCACATTTTATAGATCAAAAGGCTCGTCTTAATGTGTTCTATCCGAATCTGTAAAAACACACCTTGTGGAACACCCTGTATAAGAGCAGTGAAAATTTGTCCTGATGGATAAATTTCAATTCAATTTGGAATGGGATCAGGTTTCTGAATTTTCTTGGAGGAGAGTTACGATTATTCTCTATGGAGGCGTATTTTATCGAATTATCTAAATTCTTTCGGTACATGTATATTTCGATTAGAAAGGAAAACTCTCAATAGATGGCTTTATAGTTGAGAATAATTTCTGAAATCGAACAATAGGCTTTATGATTACACGGATTTCAATTCTGATTGAAAGAGTTTTGTATCTCCTCCACAAATGGGCCGTAACACATTATATGAACTGTAGCCCCTCCCCTTATCTTCTATTTAATTATATCCCAATGAGATGTATTGTTCCCCCGTCCCCCAATGGCAATCCCAATTCATTTATTTGGAAACTTTTTCTTGCATACCTGTTTAAGATGAATAGTTACTCTCGAAGTTCTAGCAAAATGGATTAAATTAACTAGAAATTCTTTTTAATATTGGTAGAGGTTGTAGAGTTTACTAATGAGAACTGAGAAGAAATGCAAACCTTAAAAGTCTCAAATTTATTAGGTTTCATTACCGAGTTGTAGTAATAGGGTAGTACATGGCACGGTAGTAGTTGTAGTGTTAAGTGTTCCTGATGTTTCCTGTTATATATTCGGAAACTTAAAAGTGCTGAGAGTTTAGTTATATTAACGTTCCGTTTTAAAGCAACGCTGGTACTATTTTGGGATGGACTTCGAGATTCTGAGTCGCAGTCGGGTGATGCCCCTCTCCTAGCTTTCGCGTCAGCATGGGGGTGGTATGGTGCCGGTGGGTTTGGCATGCACCGGGCCTCCCTGAACGATGATCCTTCTGAGGAATCGAGTCTCGAACTTGAAACCCTCCTGTTCCGAAGCCAAGACATTGCCACTAGGCCACCGTGGTCCCCTTGACAGTATTAAAAGAGAGACAGAGTTGGAAACTTCTCAAATGGCAATTGAAAATATTCTGTTTGCCTGCTATTTTTTAGTTTTTGAGCTTGACAGCTTCCATTTTGTAAAAGCTATTTTTTAAATTTATGTTTTATGAGCAAGTTTTCAAAGGTTTACAAATGTGAATTAAGGGCTATCTTGGTACCTTTCGGTTTTTGTTTATGGTTAATATTGTTGTGTCTTCTGAATGCATGCCAGTTATGGCTTGTGAGTTTAGATAATAACAGTACTGCAAAAAATATTTATCGAGATATCGCATTTTTTTTTAAGTTACTGGAACCGTAAGTAGCCTAAAAATTTTAATTTTAACATTAACGTTCCTTTTAGACCGCGAAAAAAGAGTCACTCTTTATTTTTTTAAAAATTAATCGGTTGTGCACACAAGGATCTATATTGCCTCGACCTGCATTTCTCTTTGCTGTTAGTTTATTTCCCATCTTATTTTTGTTTAGTTTTTTTTATAGATTTCGTTTATCAGACCCTCGAGATTGACAAAGTTGATAAAAATTACATTGAATGAATATCATAAAATAAAACAAAAACATACAATACAGTAAATTTAATAAACAAGAATAAGGTAATGATATAGTTTAAATACAATAATTTTTTAATTGCATGGAACATGTTAATTACATATTTTAGAAATTCAAAGCATATAATCAAAAATTCTACTAATATTTTTTTAAAAATTAAAGATTAAATCTGATCAATATATTTTACAAAAAAGAAGACAGTTGATATCAACATTAATATTTTTTTTAATTCTACAATTTAATTTCCTGTTATATTATGCCTTACTGTAGGCCAATTTCATTAAATTCTGCAAGTAACTTTGTTAGTTATGGTCCTTTTTGTAATTTTCTTAAATTTCAGAAACCAATGTTTATTGAAATCGAACCATATAGCTTAGCTTTATATTTTTTTCTTATGTAATTATTTTTATAAATATTGAGACTTTAATGTTTTCAGTTTGCTCAGAGGAAAGAACATGAAACTCAAATTAGTATATATTGAATAAATTATGTTTACAATTTCAAATTATGAAATATAAAATGTATAGATAACTTTGTTTAAATATATGTCACTTATGAATCAATAATTTCATTTTAATTTGTAGAAATCATTAGAGGAGCAATTTCGATTCTAGCCGCGACTGTTTTTATTAGTTCCTTTATAGAAATTAATATAATGTGTAGGTAATTTATATCAAATATGATGATGTACAGAAAAAAAACTGATCCATCTTTCTTAATTATCGGAAGGTTTTTGTTCTCTGGGAAACTTCTGTGGATACTTTTTATTTATTTGCATTAACTAATTGAATAAACTTAACTGTTCCTAGCACAAGAAGTTATCAGCATATCTTCTTTTAATTAACTGAAGTAGAATGTAGGCGATTAATATCTATAATTATTGACTTGATGTTAGATCTGACTTCTCTAAACAACATCGTTCACTTTCTGGATAATCTTTCCAGTTCTTTTAGAACTACGGGTTCGAATCTCCATCTCCAGACTTCACGCCCTCTAAAAGTGATCTGTTGTTTTAACAACGTATTATGTCTTCATCCGTACTGGGCAGATTGATTCGCTATCTAGTAACCGCATATATGGCTTTGCATTCTTCATGTATTAATTCGGAGAGGAAGGCACGTTACTTTGTCATCCAAAAGAATATCGACCGGCAATAGCAGCATTGGACCCAAAAGCATCTCTGGTAGCATCCATCCTGTCACTTCATGAGCCGCGTTGCCATTAGCCAGGAAAAAGTGGCAAATGGTACTTTAATTGGTTCAATTCTTGGAAGCAAGCACCGAAAGATGATTTAAAATCGTTCTGTGAAATCTCTTGACAATGCCATCATTTTCAGGATGTGTCAATGCTAATCAAATCTTCAGTATTTCCAAAGGAAAAAAAAAAAAAAAAATCCGTTTCATACTTGGCGGAGAACGTTAATGGCAGATTAATCGACGAAAGTGGTGCAGATGAAACTTAAATGCCATGCGCAGAAGTTCATGACATGTGACTTTTACGTCACATGAATTGACCCCATTATATAGATAAACGGCGTCAATTTTCGCCGACTGGTGTTACTTATGTACATCCCTACCACCATGCCCTTAGTGCTATTTATCCTCACTGCGCCACTTATATCGTTGTGTGCAAAGAATATGTTATGCTCCTTGAAAAAATAAGGAGGGGAAAAGTTCGTGATCTGGTAGATTATAATGTGTGAATTCACTTTAAATTAAATAAATATAAGATGTTAAAGGCAGAGCCACTGCTTTTAACATAAAAAAAAATAATATTAACAAACACTCACGAGTAAAGGATATATGGAAAGAAGTGAAGTAAACTATAAATAAATAAAGTACTGTACCGAAAGCTAACTTCGTTTCTTTGAAAATATTTGTAGACACTTCTGAATATCAAATAAAATAGAGAAATTATATATTGTTTAACTTAGACGCCATTATGCTTTTTTTCCTGTCGTGAAATACTATGAATATATATTTTATTTCCTGAAATGCTATACTGTCATACCCATTGTTTTTGAATGGAAGTGTCAGAAACAAATTGCGCAGAATGATAGCTTTTTATTTTTCAAAATAGGTGATTTTGTGTGAAATAATTAAATATGTTCTTATTTATTCTTTCCAGCATCGGTGTCGTGCATCATGAAATATGAGCCGTTTGAAATTTTTGACCTTGGAATGTAATTTAATGCTCTTTATATGTCTTATTATAGATTTGTTTTTTATATACATAAAATTCTTGTGAAGCAGAATTTTTACCTTTTCCATTTTATGTTCCAAATTCATTAAAGAAACAATTTCTGCTTTGAATTATGACTTGAATTCTTTAAATGCTGTAATAAATATGCATTATGTATATAAATGATCCTCACGAATCTGATTATTCTCAGGATAATTTTCTATCCAATGTGAATACTATCTTTCACAACATCTCTCAAAATTCAGAAAAAACCGCCTTTTTAAATGTATCTAGCCACATGGAAAATGTAACCTTAACTGTGTTGGAAACACCTCTTTCAAATTCCAGTGTCTCAAATGATTTTTGGATACATTGCCTTGGTCAGTGGTTGCCACCCAATCACATTTTATTTCAAATTGCAAATGTTTTTTTATTTTTATCCTATTTGGCACCAGTTGGAATCTATGGTTTACTTTACTTGAGAACATGCTTAATGATTGGTTCTATATTTTTTGCCATTTGGGGATGGATAATATTATGTGCCTTGGATACATTCATTTGGAATGCAGTATTCACTTTAATAAATTTTATTCATATTGCAATACTTTTGTATATGCTGAGACCGGTTAAGTTAAGTAAAGAGCTTGAAGAAGTTTATAAAGATCTCTTCAAACCCTTGCAAGTATCACGACATCAGTTCAGAAGAGCTATTAGCTGTATGAGAGAAATTAAATGCTTGAAACCTCGAGAGCCATATTGTGTGGAAAATGTTACTAAAGTGGATCGTTTGTCTCTTGTACTTACCGGAAGGTAAATATTTCTTTATAATTTTTTTTCATCTCTTGATGCAAAGCTTATAGTCTTCTTTTTTAATTAAGTGTTCAGAAATTAACATTTTACTTTATAGTAAAAATTATTAGAACTTTCCATTAACGTAACAACCACCAAGATAATTCTAAATATACCCTTAGTTTACAAAACTTCAGGTTCCTTATAATTGGTATATACAGTTGTTTAAGTTACAAAAAGACATCGTATGTTAAAATAATATTTAATGGTAGATATTATTGTTACTAATATATGTTAATCGTGTATATAGTAATCATGAAACAATGTATGCTTTTAAGATATAAATCTGCTGTTAAATCTTTAAGCTTATGAAGAATGTTAATTATCTTTAAATCATTGACTTAATGTAAACAGATAAAGCAGTGTCATTTTTTTTCACTTGTAAAAGTACTTAAGGTCCTCTTCAATATTAAAAAAATATCATAATTTCAATATGGATTTTATGTTTTTCTGTATCAACTCTTTGGCATCAATTATTATGCACAAAAGCTTTGCATTAATGAGAGTAGCTATGCTGAATTTTCTTGGTTTTTTTTTTTTGTTGTTGTTGTCTTGCATTGTTTAGTGGAGAGATGTTTAGTGAAATGAAATTGGTATGCTGCTCTATCAACTGAATCTTAAATAAAAACTACAAATAGATGTAGATGTTTCTTACAATAATGTATGTTGGCATCTAAACAGAATAAAGTTGGCATTTCAGCTTGGTGAGCACTCAAATTCTTTAACAGAAACACACCAAAGTTTATATATATTTTGGTTGTTATACTAATTAAAGCATACCAATTTCTCCATACATCAAACCTTAGTATGAATAATGAATTTGAATTATAAATTATGCAGTCTTAAGTTCTATGCTTACATTTTGTTATTTTTTTTTCCTCTAATAAAGACTCATTTTAGAAAAAAAATTTTTGGAATAAAAAAAGAAAAAAAAAAACTGTCAATATAATATCTTCTTTTTTAGGGTTTGTTAGTTAAATAAACATCATTGGTACTTGTACATTAGCCTTGGGCCATTGACAATATTTTGGCTTCATCGTATGCTATTGATGAACTTTAAACTCAACTGCATATCAATGATAAATATAGTAAGAAAAACATGAAATCTCTGATAATTAATTACTGGTTGTAATGAAAATGTTTTGGGTAATATGTATTGTTGATTAGACACTTAATATTTATGCAGTCAATACACAAGTTCTGTATAATTTTTCTTTATTTTAATTAACAGTGAGCATGCAGAAGATGTAACAGTTTTTCAAAACTATTAAGTAATGTATTAATTAAATAAAATGAAAAATCATTAGTTAACTGAATTAAAATTGCTTATAGGATTGAAGTTTACCCCTATCCAGATGAAGTAAATAATTATATGAAAAAATTAACACAAATATTCATATGAGCATAAAAATATCTTCAAAAATAATGCTGCTTAGAGACTGAAATTTGACATGTTCTTCAAATTTGTAAGAATAAGTGAATACAGCAAATCGAGGATTTCATAGGTATTCATTTTTAAATTATGTGATTTTAGCTAAAAACAAGTTTTAATTAAAATTTCGTTGATCTAAATTATTTAACTCATTTAGAAGTATTTTCATTTTTTTAATTGACATAATTGATATTATTTGAGCTATTAAATATGAAACTTGATGCCAATATTATTGTGAGGCATTAGGACTTACAGAAGAAAGGTGCGATGTTGAAAATTGAGTTCGGAATGAGATTTAGTGTAATAGTGATATACATTTAGAATGCTCATTCTAAAACATTAAAATGCAATAGGCAGCTAATTTCAAGAAAATGATTCTCAAACTTTCAGAATAGCATATATGCTGATAAAGTGCAGCCGTTGCCCAGATCAGAGTAGTGTAGCGAATAAAGCGATGGCATAGTATTCACAAGACCCAAGTTCGGTCCTGGCTAGTATTCTTTTGCTTTTTTTTTTTCATTTGTTTTATTTTTAAATTACTTCAAATTAACTTAACAATTTACAAAAAGTTTTAATTAATATTTTTAAAAAAATTTTTATGCAAAAATAAATATTTATTTCCCCGATTCTTGGATTATAATTTAATTTTTAGAAGAAAAATAATTAAACATGAATGTTTTTTTAAACATTCAAAATTACTTAAATTGGCTTCAGTTAATATGATACTAATTTTTGTATAGATAAATCAATTTTTTTCGTCATACTTAAATTATTTTACTATTTTATACTATTTTTTAAAAGAAATTCATTGAATTTTAATAAGATAAATTATTTGTTATAACTCAAGGAAGCTGTATTTATATCAGTAATTAAAGAGAGCTGCTGAAATTTATAAAATTATTTCAGCAAGCATTCTCAATATTAATAATCTTAAAGAAAAAGTAGGAAGCAGGTGTTAAATTATGGAATGTAAAGACAGTTGGTTCAAATCTTTTAGGAACATTATAATGGTATGCTTTGTACAATGCTGGGTTTTTTTAAAGAAAAATTTTTAAAGGTAAATGAAATCTGTTCTCTAATTCATTTTTTAAAAATTTCTCTTAGGAATTATTATTATTTATCAATTGTGTAAGACCTCAAAATACATCTATCTTGTTTCAAAAGTTTTTACAATAATTATTGTTTGTAATAAATTAATAAAATATTTTTGTGATGTCGTAATTTTATTAATATTTATTATCATTTAAGTTTTATTTGTATTTATTTTTTGCTTAAAATTAAAATTATGATTCGAAAATTAGGTGAAAGAACATTTATTTTTGAGAGAAATTTATTTTCAGAATATTTATTTTTGATTGATAAAAGAGTTAAATATTAATTAAAACTGTCTGTAATTTTATTTAAATAAATTTTTTTTAAAGAAAAATGCTTTTTTTATCTTTAATTTTTTAAAAGAAATTATAAGTCAAGTATGAAGAGAAAATAAATTTATTTTTCTTACAAAAAAAAGAATATCATATTAATTGAAACCATCTTTAAATTGTTAATTTAAGTAATTCTGAATGTTTTAGAAATAATGCTTTACTGTTTTTAATTATTTTTTTCTAAGAATTTAATATTAATCCAAAAATCAGGGAAATGAATGTTTATTTTCACACAGAAAATAAAAAAAACATATTAATTAAAACTCTTTGTAAATTGTTAAATCAATTGGAAGTAATTTAAAAATAAAACAAATGGGAAAGAAAAGCAAGGACAAAACTCGGTTCTCGTGAGTGCTATGCCATCGCTTTATCCACTATACTACTTGGGTCTTGGTAACAGCTGCACTTTATTAGTATATAAGCTATGCTGAAAGTTTGAGGCCCATTTTCTTGAAATTGGCTGGCTATTGTACTTTAAATTTTAAGAATGAATATTCAAAATGTATACTACCATTATACTAGATCTTGTCCCAAACTCAATTTTCAACATAGTGCCCTTCCTTTGTTAGAAAAATCATCGATTTTGAAATAAAAATTTTTAAAAATCATTAGTTACCAAAGTAAATATATTGAGAAAAACACTCTTTATAACTATAAGAGTTTAGACAGTAATACATTTTTAAATTGATTTGATAATAATTCCAAGTAATAAAGTAGTGGGTTGTTGTTTTTTTTCATCTTCAGTTCTCTTTTTCTTAATTGGTTTTGTTATAATGCATTTCATTGTAAACATAGCATTATCTAGAAGTCAGTCCAGCTGAAAATTCAATTGGAACTACTTAATTCTTCTTAAAGCTTAATGACAAAGAAAGAAAAGAAAATTATCTGTATCCTTTCAACTTAACTGAAAGAAATCATGGGAGGTAAACATAAAGATTGCGGACAGGTCCTTTAGTCAATACTGTTAAGATTAATCATTATGTGTCTTTAAAAGAAAAGGTATTAGCTTATTTATAAAACCTATCCTTTTTATTCTTCAATCTGCTTTTTCAATTTTTACTCCTTTTTTATTACCTGTGTACATGCAGTATCTTGCCAATTTTTAAGATGTTTATGGCTATAATAAAAGAACCCTGTTAGAGAAGAAAACAAAGTTACCAATTCTTTCTTTCCAGTAAAAAAGCAACTGTAAAAAATTTATTCTATTATCAATATGATTTATTCATATAATGAATATTGCAAGAATTTTAATGCATTGTTGAATTATCAGTAAAGAATTTTGGGAGTGGAGGATTTTAATCTAAACATTTTCTGCTTATTTATACTTTTTAAGATGTTTTGCAGATGGTAAAATACTGATGACATAATGTTATATATAAATGTTATAGTATGCTCCTAAATAGCCGAGTAGTTTTTTTTTCAAGTGTATTTCTTTGTCTATTTTTTTAATATATAGAATAAAATCTACAAGACAGAGAGGAAAATAATTTAATTATTGCAATTTTTTTTATGCATGAAAATAAAGTTTTTTAACAATTATTTCTATAGAATCCAACAATAATAGAAACTGCTTTCTTTTTTTCTAATTTCAAAGTTTTAATAAATAAATCTAAAATTACTTTCTTTTATTACTTTGAAAATTTAATGGGCATATTCTATTATATTTTGATAGAATTGAAATTTGCATTTATTTCAAACCTTCTAAATCTTGTGAAAAACTGTCTTTTTTAAAGTTCTATTTCTTATTTTTGCCAATTTTTAAAATCTTTTATTCTTTATTTTTTAAATATACTACTTGGTATTAGATAGTAGAACTTGCAGTTATTTGCTGATAGCTAAATAAAAGAAAATTTAAGTCAATATACAAACAAGTATATTTGAGAAAACTAGTGTAAAAACCTGTAAAAATAATTATTATTATATTGTTATAAATTGAAACATCATTTCTATACTGAATAATGTGTATAAGTTTGAATCTTAAATTTAAATAAATTTTAAATATGGGAATATCTTCCATTGGCTGCATAATAACTGTATAAACAGTAAAAAAATTGAACATTATCTGTTGCTGAAGAAATAATTTGCTTATATATGGGCTAAGAATGTTGTAAGAACTACTTTTATTAGAGTCTTGTGCATATCATAATTTTAGGGAGAGAGCTGAGTTAAATTATAATTAATCATAAAAGAGTTTTTCTGTGAAAAGTAAATATTTTTTTATTATACTTCTATAACAATCATATGAGATAACAAAATGCTTGATTTAATAAACTTAAAACTTTTTTAAAGTAAAAATGTGACTAGATGGTTTTATAGAATTAATTCCTTGCTAATATTTTGTAGAAAAGGAAAGAAACAAAGTGGAAATATCATATCTGGATGGTAAAGTTAAGAATATCCAAAGTTATTGGTAGACACTTTTATTAATCATTCCTTGCTCTGTTATTCTGAAGAGGTGGATAAAAAGATAAGAAAAAAACCTTCAAGTAAAGAACTACAGTAAAAAACTGAACAGAGTAATTATGGAAATGATGTATTACTGCGGCTACTGCTGAGGGTAGTCTCATTTTACATTTCATATCGTCAGCACTATATTGATAAATCTTATTTTTTTCTGCCCTTTCATAAATCAAATATTGGCAAAATCTTAGATATGATGTTGCTATTTTTATATCTGCCAGAGACTTGTAAAAATTTACTTATCATTAATTATTTTTTCTTTGGTATTGATTAACTTTTCTAGGAAATTTGTGTAGTATTCTAATTATTAATTTTTAAGCTAAATGTCAATTTACAAGTGAAATGAATTAATACTTATTTTGGAACAAGTTGATTGCAAACAGCAGCTAGTTATACTTATCACTATGTATTTGTACTTGTTAGAATTACTGTATTTCTGTAAATTGTTTTAAAAAAATTTTTTGTACATTTTTAGTATCAAAAATTTCAATTCAAATTAGCTAAATTTTCTTATGGATTAAACTAGCTTTTTAATTAAATACTGCTGTGTTATTTCTTATTTGAAACTTACTCTAAATATTTTCTTTACTGCTGAATTGCATTTTAAAATTTTATAGCTCATTAATATTTATTGCTTCCTTCCAAATCATTAATGATTTAGTTTCATAAATGATCATAAAATTAAAACTGTCTTTTTAGGCTTGTTGTATCTCAAAATGGGCATGCTCTACATATTGTGGATAGCAAGCAGTTCTTAGATTCTCCTGAATGGTTTGGTGTGTGTACAAATGATGCTTATCAAGTAATTTTTTTCATTTTATTAAATGTCTTTAAAGATTCTTTTTATTTTTTAAAAGTTGATATTTATTATTCTTGAAAGTTGTCAAATAATATGTCAGCATAAGGACAACTGACCTTTAGCATGTCCTATTAACTTTAATCAAGGAAATCTCAAATTCTCATGTGTTATCATATAATCTGATTAATAATTTTAACCCTCCAAATAGCTGAATTTATCTTTTCTGCTTCCAATGTTACAATCTTAGCAGCAGATGTGTAGAATTACCAAATATTTGTATTTTTATGTCTCTTAGATAATACCTTAAAATTGCATGGGCAGACTATCTTTTAGATGCAAAGACTAAATTACCTGTAAAAAAATGATTCATCTGTTTTTAAATGTTTTTTTCTCATAATTGAATTGTATTTGATCAAAATAATTGTTTGCTTGGAGAGTATATCCTATTATTTCTGTCTCTTTGCTGCAAATTTTGTTTGGAAGTTACATTATCAAATCTGTTTTGTTAGCTAAAAAAACCTCCGCCTTAGCAAAACATCCCTTTTTACTCAATTGATAAAGCCAACATATAATAATCCACCTGTTGGGAAGATTAGCTTCAAATTATAAGATGAAACACACATTGCATTTCATCTTAGCAATTTTGTGTCTACAGTCATTTGTGTTTAGCATATTCTAATTCATGTTTCTTTTTCAAACATAGGATATTTTTTTGTTATTGACCTCTGTAGAATCATGTCTTTTTTGCAAAAGCTTAAGTTCGAAAGCTTTTATTTGGGTTATTCTATTTCCTGTATACATGATATATTATAATTTAATTTTTAAAAAACCCCACGAAGAAACTTTAGAATCTGGATATATTTAAATTTGCTAATGTTTCTAACTTGGTGATTGTTAAATAAAAGTATTATAAAATCACAAATGTAAATTGGGAAGAATAAAACATTTAAAAAAAAAATCTTTAGAATGCTTTCTGTTGAAAATAGAGTTGTATATTTTATTAAAGTGATATGTTTCAATATTTGAATTTTGAAAGATTGGGGTTTAGTATGGATTGTGACCCACAGTGAAGAAAAATCTTTCTTTTAAGAAAGAGCTTTTATTATTTCCCTATAAAAAAGAATAATGATCATGACATCAGTGTTTAAATCATCCTTCATGTTAGAGAAAATTATTATATTTCTACTGCTAAGGGGGAAAAAAAAAACTCTTATAAAATGATCAAAATAATGAATTCACTGTTATTGACAAATATTCTTAATGAAAATATATAGTGCAATTCATTTTCTGTGTCAAAATCCTTTATACCTAACATTTTTTTTAATGTAAGTAATTACAATGTATTATTATTAGATTTGGGTATGTGGGGGAAAATTTTGCAATTTTCATAATTTTATAATTGTATTGCTTTAGGTGCCTTAGTTCAACAGTGAAAAAAGGTTCTATGAAAAGCGATTAGGAATCTAAATTGTATATATGTTTAGAAAGCAAAGTTTTTATTGCATATCATGGGGAGATTGAACTATTATTGGATTTGGATTAGTCTTCTAGGCCTGTTCTTGCTCTTTTTTTTTCTCCCCCTCTAACACTGCACAATTTTTTCTACTAAAAGACATTCAACAGACTCTATTTTGAAATAAGTTCATATTATTTTTCAAAGATTTACCATTTTTTTTACTTATTTTATCTCTGTGAAATATCTGTATTAATGGATTGTGTTGGAGAGAGGTGAATTTTTTCATAGAGTATAGATCTTGTCAATCTAAAGAATCATTGAATAGAATTAATTTAACATTTTGTAGATTATGTTGGGGAACTTAAACTTGGTAAATTTGAAAAATGTTGTTTTATTTTTGAAGATAAATGTGAATTACTTTTAAAAGAATGGAAGGAGCATGGATTTTGCTTGATTTAATTATCTCTTGATGATAATAAATTTAACAGCTGTTCTTGCTTTAACTGAAACCCAAAGAAAACTTTTAGAATTATGTAGTCAGATGTTTAAAGGCAAAAATATATATGAGGCAATGTTATCTTGTGTGTGTAATAAAAGTAAAGAAGAAAAATGTTGGGAAATTTTGCAGTTACTGGAAAATTCTATTATTAAACTATTAGGCTTTTGTAATTGTTGCATCAGTTTCTAGTACAACAAAATCCAAATAAAATTATGAGTTATTAAAATATTGGATCATCAGATTTTTTTATTTCATAAAAAACATATAAGGAATAAGAAAATTTACTGGTGTAACAAAATAATGCTCACACTTGCTGAAAATTGACTTTAATTAGATTAATATTTACAAGATGAATCCTTATATATTTCCTGAAATTATTGTTTGTATTTGTACCAAAATCATCGAGATGAATTGTTTAAATCGAATCACTTATGCAACATTTAAAATTAACTGTATTATATTTATTTTTAAACTAATATCATAAATTAAGTGCAGTATTGATGTATATTCTGAATTAGGTGCAGTTTTATAATTTTCAAGGAAATATCAATTCTTTTTATTAGTCTAAAAATCTTTCCCTGTTGTTTTGTACTCAATATTTAAAACTTGAATTAAAAAGCTTATAATTAAATTTTGTTCTAGGTATCCATTACTGCTCTAGAAGCATGCCGAGTTTTGGTTTGGCATCGAGACAAACTTAAACTGTCCATCAGTGATGATATTTTTCTTCAGGCAGTGTTTGATAATATTTTAGGAAAAGATGTTGTCAAAAAGTTACTTCTAGTGTCGGAATCATCCTGCAATGGTGTAGGCTTTTATGTATGTGATGATGTTGTAGCTGAGACTACTAAACTCCTCTCTAAAAATAAGCAGGGCCAAACTGGACTAGGTGTACTTCTTACAAGACAAGTAAAAAGTATGTATAGTGTAATGTAATATTATTATCTTTCACTATGGGTCATTCTTATTGAAATGATACCAAAAAGTTTGGAATTTTATTGCTATGCATTTTAACAGTTTTTGAATCAGCAATAGAAATAAATCCAGCATATATATATTTGTGTACTGTTGCTTCAAATGTTCTATGCTTATATATATATATGTGGGGGTGGAGCAAATAGAAGAAACTTTTGAAATTTTAAGCTTTATTTTATTCCATACCAATAGGCATAATTTATACAGATAAAAAACAATAAGGGATACATTAATCTACTTCATAGTGGAAGAGCAAATGTGCCTGAAATTTCCCCGTTTGGGCATTTTACTATGAGATTTTGATAGGAATTTCTTTGACACGTGTAGTCTTAGGAAAAGAAAATCTAGGTATCTTTAAAAGAATGTTTTAAGCATTAAGAATTTTTATTCCTTCAATCAAAGCATGAGAACCTGCTGACTAGTCTAACCTGAAGTTAGACTTCCAAATGTCATTATATATATATATATATACATAATATTTGACAGTTACATGGCCAAAGAGACTTTTTGAATAAACTTCAAATTACTTTACTTTTAGAGGCATAACAGAAACAAAGACTGGGTACTGAGTCCGGCAAAAACAAAAGAAAAAAGACGAGAGCAAAAAGTGATAGAATTTTTCCCCCTTGTTGGTTTTATTACAAGATACTGATAGGGATTTATTTGACATGTATCGACTTAGGAAAGGGAATTTTAGGTATCTTTGAAACATCTGCATTGGTGCAAGGGTCTCTTAAACCCTTTTTGCATGCTGTGAGAAACAAAGAAAAAGGAATTTTTAGAATGCATATTGGCATTAATTAAATAAAAAAAAGTAGTATTTGGATTAGGAAATAAGAGAAAATTTTAGAATAAAATAGCATAGATTAATTTAAGATTTTTAAAAAAAAGTTAATTAGGATATCAATTAAATTAAGACATATCATTAGGTATAAATATAGTGATAAATTTTTTAAAATTTGTTAATAATGAAAAAAAAGTATGTAGTTGAAACTATTGATTTCTATCATTAAATAAATGTCCTTTCATCTAGACTGCTATTTTACCAGTGATTGGTTAACAAGAAAACATTTTTAGCTTAGAATATAAATGATTTTTCATCATCACAATTTTCTAGGTTTTTTTTAAAAAACTAATAATAATAATTTATGCATTAGATTAGTAATTTTGCTGTCTTCGAATGATTTATTAATTTAATGGAAATGTGATAGTTACATCTACAGTGTATATACTTTTACATATGTATAATTTCTGAAATTTCTTTATTTATTATGCTGCATCTTTCATTCATTTTTAAAAATTTCTTATTTCTTCTTGCACATTATTTCTTACGTGGCTCTTGCACTAATTTTAATCTTGTACTTAAATGTATGCCATTTGAAAAGAAACATTAAAATTATTCAAATGTTTTTTTTTTTACTTATGTAAGATTGAGACAAACATTCTGATTTTCTATAAATAAATAGTAATTTATATAATGCAGCATGTTTTCAGATTTTATTTATTGCAATATTTAAATTATACAAGAAAATGTTGATGTTATTCTAGCATTTTATATTCATTCAGAAGTCAAAATAAGATTTCATCCTTTTTTTTTTTGGAAGGAAAAGACAAATGTTATAGATTTATAATGAAATTTCTTGAATAATAATGGAAAGGATGAAATTCAGTTTTTGTTGAGAATAAGAACAGTGCTTTAATTTGCTTAAACAAAATTATTTGCAAAGAATAGTTGTTCATTTAATTGAAGTCAAAATAAAAATACCCACAAATGGTTTTAAAAGTCCCTTATAATCTCTTATCTTTTCTGTAAGTATCAAATCTATAAAAATGTATACGTTGTTTTTTTGTAGTGAAATATTTTTGTTTAGCAAAAGAAATTCTTACAAAATTTTATTTCCTACGAATTTAAAATAATTTCAACACTCAGATTGAAATTTATTATTTTTAATTTATTTGCTTTCTGCCCTCATTTAAATATAAAGTTAAAATATGTATAATTTTATATTGACAAAAATAGAGACAATATAGCATATTAATGCTTCATGAATCTTTACAATTATTTATTTTTATTTATCTATTTATTTTGCTTGTGCACGAAATAAATATAAGATTGTATCTAGATAATTAAAACTATGTATGTTTATTATGCTAAAAATATTTAATATTTTGAAACCCAAATTTAATTTTTTTAAATTCTGTTTCTGATTATATACAATGTTGTGATAATAGTAATTATGGTGATTGATTTTTGTGAGAAATATTGAACACATAAAACAAACATCAATAAATTTAAAAGCAAATTCTCCTTTTCTTACTGTACAATATGGAATTTATTATTTATTAATTATAAGAAATAATTTGGTCACTGTATTTGTAAATTTAAAGAGTTGTAATCCTACAAAATGTATGTTAGGAAATAAAACTTTTTTTCATTCACTGCTTATATTCTATAAGACACATTATATAAAACTGCCTAATAAAAGTAGAATAGTAGAAATTTTAGTTTGTCTCAAGGACAAATAACCTCAAAAAGATTTAAAATTATTGATTATTAATAAAATATTATGGCATAAGAGCATTTTTATTCTTTACTGTGAATTCTTATTGTTAACAAAAATGTATTATTTATTATTTCATCAGCATGGAAATACTTGGTTCAAGCATTGCATAATAAGAAACATTTAAAGCCCTCCCCCCAACAAAAAAAAAAGTTGTTAATATTTTAAAAATTGTAAATGCATTCTTCAGTGCTTCAATATCAAGACAATATAAAAAGTTTAACATAACAGAAAAGCTACTCATTGGTGTGAACTGAAATTTTGTCTTTATAAAACAGTCGTTCCATTGATTTATATTTAAATTTGCCTTACTTTTTGAAAATTTTTAAACTTAAATTTTTAAAAATTATATCAACTGTTAAAATTTTTTGCTCTAGCATTACAGTATTTCCCACATACCTATAACTACTATTAGCAGTTATTTTAACCACTTGTTTTCCAATTAAAAGAAAAAATTTCCTTTTTATTAATATTATGTAAACAGTTTGCTTGTTTAATAAGTAAACATATATAAACAAAGGATAATTAAGCATTAAAAATAGCTCAAATATTTAAATATTTGAGCTATTGCCCATTCTAGATGTTTTTAAACTTGCTATATGTTTAAAATAAATACATAAACATAAAAAGGTCCAAAATAGTTTTTAAAAAATCATTCCAGTTATTTTAAAACTTTTCAACAGTTTATAAATATTTTCACAGTCTTTCATTATGAAAAAAAATATTAAAAACTTTATAAATATATTAAATTATTCAGTTTGGCAGGTTACACAAATTACAGATTTCTTAATTGTACAGAATCTGCAAATGTATTTGTTACAATTTTTAAAAATATTCAAAGTTTTTTCAATATAAATTTTCTTTCAGTTAGAAAGTTTGGGTGAATTTTGATGAAATGCATATCTAGTTGTCTCTTTATAAATTTTCCTAGCATTTATCACAGCCAAATCAAGAATTTTGTTGTTGTTTTTTTTAATTGGCCAACTTTAGAACAGGACCACATGGAGTATTTTTTGGCCATCTGGTTCATTGTGATGAACTTCAGATTTGGTTAAATCATAATTTTATAAATTTGTGAACTTGTTTGGGATTCTCCTCTCTTCTTTCTTTCCTTTCTGTGTAATA
This sequence comes from Argiope aurantia, assembly GCA_026543865.1. Lineage (NCBI taxonomy): Eukaryota > Metazoa > Arthropoda > Arachnida > Araneae > Araneidae > Argiope > Argiope aurantia. The sequence continues at coordinate 332,901 of JAPMOR010049054.1, read as the reverse complement.
TTTTCCCTTTCAGTTGGCTGTATTAAATATTAATTGCTATAAATAGGCTTTGCATTAGAGGAATTGGATACATTTATTGCAGTTTTAGAAAAAATCCAGTTTTTGTCAGTCATTCTATACAAATTTGCTCTTAAAGTTGAATTTTGGAACCCGAATTATCATCACAAAAACTTTCAGCATCTTTTCTTTCATTGAATATTTTCTGCCAATGCTTCTATTCAACAGGTTATAAGATCTGAATGTAGAAATTCTTCAAAATGAAATTGGATATATATCGCAAATCTGCAATCAAATGGCTTTCAAAAATTCTATACAGGTAATTTACTCCCCCCCCCCATTTCTCATCTCTACACACTCCTGCTTTTGAACATACACAAACATATACCTTTGCAACAGGTGCACCTATTTATCTGTCAGCATAAAAAATAGATAAAACAACTATAAAAATAAATTTAAAAAAAATGAGAATTTTAGGATAAGATCAAAATGATCTGTAGCCATAATTACTGGTATGCACGGTAATATTGGCAAAAATAATTATTTAAAACAAATAAAAATAAATTTGTGTAATATTCATATGTTTTTAAGAAAAATATAAAAGAAATTTCAAAATAACCACTGCCATAATTCTAGTGTTGATAAATATGTGTGAACAATATCTAGAATTTCTTATATTCCCATGATTAAAAATTATTCAGTTCAATAAGTATATTATTTTTCAGGGTATAAATAGATTTCATAACAAATAGATCTAGACTTTAAAAATTTAATTTCCAGAAATAATTTTTGTAATTTTGAAATTTGAAGGGAAAAAATGATTTTGCCATTGGAAGTTTTGAAGTTTGTTCTTATTTCAGTGGATCGACAGACAGATCCTTATGGAGTTTTTGTTCAAATATTATTGAGAGTCTTGATTCCTTCCAAAGGATATCTTTTTTATCATTGGTGGATTAAGGATGATGGAATAAAGTTGGTGACTTCCTTCTTGGTTGTACATTTTACATTTCTGTTTATATATTTTAATGTTGATACTAAATCTGTCCAAAAAGAAACTAAATTTTTGTAAGAAACATTTGAATGCTGCTTATCACTTTCAGAATATTTTATTTATATAAGGCCTCCATTGTGTCTTCAATTCTTGGTGTGTGTTTTGAGAGAGAGAGAAAGAGGAAAATTTATGTTTTTGGTAAATTTTCCTTTTTATGTTTAGTTGTTTTAAGTGATTGTTATTTTCAATCAAACTTTTAAAGACATAAGGCCCACAAGGTCAAAGTTGAAGTGGTTTGATCCACATTTGAACAATCTTGACTTGTGACTTAATTTACACTTTATTCTGTCTTACTAGAGGAGGCAAGGCATAAATTTTGCTGTAATGTGATACTTCTGCTGACTGTAATTATAAAATTATTGGACGTTTGCTATTACCTATATCTACAAACATATATGTAATCTGCAATATGTGAGCATACAAATAATGGTTTGCTCAAATTAAAACTTGTATTTTCTCAGCATAAAAACCACTTGATTTCAAAAGCTGTCCAATTTTTATATTGCCTTTGGCAGATGTTCTCAAATTTTGTTCATGTGTCTTTTTTTAAATTTTACTTAATTTCAAAATATTTTCTCGGGATATAAAATATTGTTGTTATTTATAAAATTGGGACAGGCTAAATTCATTCCCATCCCGAGCTTTTTGCAAGGTTGCAGTTAAAATTAGCATTATTAGTTAGCAATTTTCCAATTTTATGCAAAATGTCTCCCGAGTTCAGAGCTTTTCTATTTTCTAAATGTAAAAATAAATTAATAAAGTAATATTAAAAAAATATATATGTGAAAAATCTATGCAAGCTGAAGGTTAGTGGTATGCAGCATAACTTGGGGTTAACAAGCTAAATATTCTAATTGAAAGCTGCTTATCTTTTTTGACTGGTAATTTATTAACTTAGCCTTCTTCTTTACATTGTTATTTTACATCAACTTTAGAAATTTTGTTATAGGTGTTTCTATAAAATAAACTTTCACCGGAAGCTTCTTTTCAAAGCAATTGTATATCTTATTTATAATGAAAAGTATAATTAACAACAATTAATTTTATCATGAATTTGTTAGATGAATTCAAAGGAAAATAATATCAAAATTGATTAAAAATGGAATTTTTACATTTTGAAAGAATATTATTTTAAACAAAAGTAATAGGAAGTTAATAATACATACAGAAACATTGACTTTTTTTTATAAAATATGTTCTTTACATTTTTTTCTTCTGTTCAAAGTGATTGAGGGAAAGGGGGGATTGTGGATATAAGTTATTAGTTTTCTTTGCTATTTACTCTCTTAATGAATTTCTTACAACATATCAAGCTGACTTTCATGAAATTTTAACAACTTTAAGGAGTGAATACTTTACTTATATAGAGAATACACAGTAAAATATTCTTTGTGTTTGTTGTAAGCTGAAAGGTTTTTATACATTTTTAAAAATAAAGAGTAATAAACTTATTAATAGGTAAATTCTTTAAGATTGTATCAAGTACAGTCTTGTTTTTGTTCTTGGCTGGTTTCGATTTTATTGATAAAGAAGTCTTTTTTGGATATGTAATTTAAACTTCAATATTAGTAGCTGCAAAGATTTGTGAGAATTCAATAAAATATATAAAAAAATCTAAGCAGATAAATACCTAAAAACAAAAATCCTGTCAAGAAATGATGAAATAACCTATTGTTATCCATCCTAAAGATATGATTTGTGGTTCGCTTTGATCAGTCAAAATAGCCTTAGTGTTGCTTTAAAGTTTTTTTTATAACATTTTACACATTAACATTTTTATTTTGGACATTTATATAACTAAATTAAACTAAACCCTTTGATCAGTCATAGAATTGATTTATTCTCTTCCATTTTTAGAAATTATACTGCACATACAGTTCGTAAATAAAAAAGGTCAATAAACCTATCTGTTGAATGATTACAGGTTAATTCAGCAAAGGAGTCAAATGCTTATAAATTAGTACTCATTTATTGTATCAGTTGCATGCACTTAGGGAACAGTTCTGTTGGTACTATTTGTTAGAAAAAAGTTGAAACAATTTTTATATAGGCTTTTTTATGGCAACTAATGAATGATGCCCATTTTTTGCATTTATTTAAGTATAAAATAATGAAGGATTAGTATTGTGGCTACTTATTTTATTATTATTTTATCAGAATCTTTAGAACTTAACTGTATATCTTGTACTTATACAGATTGAGTACAAAATTTTACAAATTCAAATATTTTGTATTGTTTCTTACACTTCATTCTGAATTTTATTCTTCTTATTTTGAAATTTTTGAAACCTAATTAATTTACTTTTTAATTGTGTATATATTTTCAGTACATATAATTTACTTTAATGTAATGTGATCAACAACTCTCCATTTTATTCAAATTATTTTTAGATCGAGACACTAATGTATGGAACCTTGCTAAAAAGGCACAGTCAGAGCAAGATCCTGAGACATCTGTTTGAATATCATTTTTATTATTTTTAGTCATTTGTATTTCTGTATTGCTGATAGTATTTGCATGATTAGTATTATTTAGCCCAGCATTTTCTTAATAAGAAGAATGTAGGATTACCATAGCTCTTGTGTTAAATTTATTTGTTTTTATTTATTTGTATAAATTAATGAATCTCATATTTTTTTGTTATCTTGTGAAAGATATTTTGATATTTTTGTTGAATTAATTTTTTTTATGGATTTTATTATTTAGTCATTGCTTCAGCTTTAATGCTAGCATTTAATGTGCAATTATTATTTAAATGCAAATTTATATATTTTATTTGACTTTTTATTTCCTTTGCAATGTTATAATGTTTGTTATGATATTCCTTTTTTAAAAAAAAAATTTTTTTTTTCTTCACTTTATTGAGTTAACAAGTTAACGGCTTAAAAATGCTTAACCAAAGAAACTTATTTGGCTGAAGATTGAATGATAAATCAGTTGAAAAGAATGGACTTTTATTTTTGCTAACATAATTTTTTATTTTAATTTATGTAAATTTCAAATTCTATTCAATGTCCTGTTGTTTTTTATTTATGAAATCTGAAAATGTATCTCAAATTAATAAATATGTATTCTCTTCAAGATTTTAGTTTCTCATTCTTCTGATATGTCTACATTTTGTACATAATATTCATAAATGATTATCCCAACTTACTTGGCTATTAAAAGAAAACAAAGTGCAACCTTGTTGCTCATTGGACATTTAAAAAAATAGCAGTTGAAAGTTTAAATTCAACACAGTTATACACCATTCAAAGGACTTATATATTACCTTGTTCATTATGCGAGTCCCTCCAGAAACAGGCAAAATAATAGCTCATTCCGCACCTTTTCCTAATTTTTTAAAAAATTAACTAAACGTAAAGGTTTTCGGATAGAGGATTGAAAGGTATTGTTTTTTAAACATTTCTTATGGCAGCCTATATATGCTGCCCTGACCTATGGAAGAGCTATTTTTCTGAGAGGTATACCTACGGGAACTGATGAGGATAAATATGGGTATTACTGGAGAATTAAGAATTCTTAATTTTAAATGATTACTTTACAAACAAAATTTAAAGAATCTTTTTTCTTTTTAAACATAAACAATATAAATTGCTGTTTGAATATACAAAAACATGTAAATTTCTGCAATTTCAAAGGAAATTATATAAACTAATAATTTATTTTACTAAAAAATACTAAATATGTAAGGCATGCACTATATAAAATAGTATTCAGGCGAGTTGCTCCTTGGAACTTGTTTAAATAATTATAGCAAAGAATATGTGCAGAATTGCTAATTACCTCTCATTATCTCAAAAAGGTGGTTTTAGTAAAAAAAGGTTTAATAATTACTATGAATGCAATATGAGAGAACACTTTAATTATGGATATTTATATAAAAATTTTGAGTGTATTTACCACAACAAAGCAAGCAAATCTGAATGGAATTATTCCATTTTGTGTTCAGTTGTGTAACTGCTATGAAATATACATCATTTCTCACTTTGCAATTTTATGGAGTACTTGAAATTGCAACAAAAGTTATAAATTGAGTCTATTGAGAATTTTAAAGCCAGCCAGCTTTAGTGGCACCACCAGGAGCTACTTTGGTTATATAATCATCTTCACTGGAATCTTGATCTGAAACAACTGCAGTTGCAGGAAGTTGAGTGTTTGTATTTTTATCCTTTTGCAGAACAATGAATGGTAATTTATCAGAACTACTGATTTCCTAGGAATAAAGTCTCTGGAATGGTCTTAATTTTTCCCCTTGAGCTGTTCTTACTTTGGCAACTATTGGATGTCCATCTGCTCCAGGAAGGACTTCCATTCCAAGAATTTTCCATCAGTGTCAAGGACAATTACATCTCCAACTGTCCAAGATTTTTCTCGGTCGTGATTTTCTTTATGCACTAACATTGCTAAGCATTCATTGCAAAATTTCATTCTAAATTATACTGCTTTGCAAGAAATAAACAGGTATTAATGGCCTTTGACCTTCGAAATTATCTTCACTATATGTGAGTGGCCTGGAATTTATTGTAGCTTCACAGTGACAGATACGAGTTTCCATTTCTTCATAATCAATACTCTTTCTGCCCAAAATTCTCCTTAACATTTCTTTTAGCATGTGGATCATCCGCTCCCACGATG
>JAPMOR010049054.1:254992-327204 GCA_026543865.1 Argiope aurantia | reverse complement strand
AATCAATGAATTATTGTTAGCAGTGCAGATTACGTTAACTCGGCCTCTCTTGGCAAAGATACTTAAAGCCGTTTTGAAAGCATCTGTGGACAAGGAGGTGGTTAATGCAAGATGAGCGGCCCTATAAATAGCGCAGGCCCATCCACATCTTTTTTTCAATGCAAAAACAACGGACTTGCCGAATCAATCTCTGTGACTTCAAATGTTGCAACAACTTTTACTCTGTTTTTAAGAAGTGCTATAGGTGTCTCAGTAGGTTTGGCTTTAAATCTTCTACAAGTAATACAATAAGAGCTTATTTGTTTTGCTATTTTGCAGACAGAAATGATCCAGTAATCGTTCGCTCAAATTGGAAATGAGAGTTTGAAATCCAGCATGCTGAAACTCATAATGCACCTGTTGTATAAATTTTATAGTTACCTGCCAACAATACTGAGCATTTGAAATTCTCATCTTCATTTCCCAGTATGAGCTTTGTTCTAATTTTAATATCATCGGAATCATCTTTGAAAGTTTGCATATTTTTCAATGCTTTCATTTTGTTTCCTGCAAAACTTACCTTTTAAATCAGCTTAACAAACAGTTTTCAGCTGATTGGACTTCTTCACAGGTTGCTTAAATTTTTCCTTAAGGCAATAGTTTTAATGAAACGTAGTATCCAAGCAAGCAAAATTTTCGTATATTTCGAGAGATAAAGAAAATTGTCAGTAAAAGGAACTGGTCCATGTCCCTCACTACTGACTATTGCTTTCCTCTTCACCGATTCAATTGAATTTTCATCAATAATTTGTTTCTCATTGAAAGGCCAGAATTCTTGTGATTTCGGAAACTATTCTGGACCTCTCCACCAATTGCTCTTCAATGAAATCTTTGCACCACAACCTCTTGAAGGAAAGTCTGTCGGATGCGTATGACCTGGTACGAAATGCCAGTTATCAGAATTGGTATGTTTTCTTATTTCTGTGATTATGTTTCTTACAAATGTATTCCAAGAACTATCTCGTTTGATCCAAGTTAAGACAACGGCCGAGTCAGTCCAAAAGTATGTTTCTTTAAATTTTACCTCAAGTCCATCTATCACCTGACAATATAATCGGGATAATAGAAGATCTCCCGATAGTTCTAATCGTGGAATTGTTATTTCCTTTGTTGGTGACACTCTTGATTTATCTGCTACTAACTGAATTGAAATTTTCTCATTAGGTGCAGCATGTAAGAAAATACATGCGGTATAAGAGACTTCATTGGTGTCTCTGAAATAGTGAAGACTTATCTGAAAATCTTTAAAAAGACTTGAAATGAGTTTTCGTGGGATTTAGCAATCTTTTAGCAAATTTATATGTTTGCACCAGACTACAAGTTCATTTAATATGTATGGTGGAAACACATCATACTAATTATTTTTTCTTTTCTATGTTTTTTGTAGAATGATCTTTGAAATCTGAATAGTTGGACTCGTAACTTCAATTGGGTCTTATATTCAAAGAGCAACAGATACTAGTGTTGGTTTGAAATATTTTCTTCGGAAATTTTAACAGCACTATTACAGGAAAGTCCTTGTATTGGAATAGATCTCTTTATTTTTTCTACAATTTTTTCAGAAGTATTATAATCTCGAAATTCATATTTGGCTGAAGACATCAGTTCCTTAGCTTCGGAAATAAATTTGACTTGACTTTGACTCTTTCTTGGTTTCTAAACTGGTTATGAAATTATCTACATAAAAGGATATTTTGAAATTGAAGAGCTGTTTCCTTCCTTCCATCTGGAACATTCTCTAGATGATGAATTAATTGTTGTCTCAAGTAAAAATGGACTAAGAAAAATATCAAATTGTAAAAAAGGCCTGTTTAATATCTGGCGTTATGCCAATAGCATTTTTGGGAAATTTCATTATCAATTTTGGCACTAATTCTAATAAATTTGAACCTTTTTCTAAGCAATTTACCTTTTGTTGAAGCATCAACAACTGGGAGGATATTTGTAGTTGTATCCCTTGTCTTTATTACGGAATGTTGCAGTGAATAGTGTCCTTTATCTACAATTTCAGTAATTCCCCCTTGAATCCACTCATTAAATACATCTTTATATTCTCTTAAATGTCCTGATCGAATAAGATTTTTTGCAGTTGACCTCAAACGTTTAGTGGCTAATTATTTATTGATTTCTAACTCTGGATGTCCTCTTTTCCACGTCAAACATACTTCATTTCTTTTAATAGTTTCACGTTCAACTGTTTCTTCATCGGCTACCTGCCTTGACTTAACTTCTACAGGATCTCATATACCTGTGGCGCTAGCTTCATAAGCCAGTTAACGCCTCTAGACTTGAGTTATTACTTTTGTCTAGTGGTTACGTTACTCGGCTACGGAGCTTAGCGTCGCAGGTTCGATTCTGGCTCATAACAGTTTGCTTCATTTGGTCACCCGGACGTAATGATGTAAAAACCGTTCCGCAGTGGAGAGCCGCCACATGACTCCCCCGGCAGTCTCATGAAGGAAGACGAACCTTAACTTTTTCTTTTACCGTACCTTGTATGGTAGGGCTAATGTTCTTGCTGCATTGATTCCTTAGATGTGCTCAAAATGAAGGCAGGCTTAAGCCGATCCATAGAAACAAGTCTATCTTGCCCTTTGATGAGGATGATAAAGTCTTTTGGAAGACGTCATACTACTTTGAAAGGACCTTCATTTGGAGTCTGTAAGGATTTCTTGAACGGAGGTCGGCGCAGGAACACATGGGTGCATGTCTCCAGATCTTTTGGAGCGTAGATTTGTTGAGAACCATAACGAAGAGGAAACGTTGGGTTTATGGTTCTGAAGAGCCGCTGCAACTGTGCTACGTAATCAGGACATCTATCAATACTTTTCTCCTCCAACAACTGTCCAGGCAATCGAAGACTAGATCCATAGATTAGTTCTGCAGCAGAAGCATTGAGATCCTCACGGAGAACAGTACGGTTTCCGAGTAAAACCAAAGGAAGTGCGTCCAACCAGTCAGCTTGGTGACAGGTCAAAGCCTGCTTCAATGGACGATGAAGACGTTCCACCATTCCGTTGCACTGTGGGGTATTAGATGCAGTACGAGTTAAATGAACACCAATAAGTTTTGAAAGAGTCTCAAAAAGCCCCGATTCATATTGCACACCCCTATCACATGTCAACCTCTGAGACGTGTCGAATGGAGAAACCAAAGTAGTCACAAAAGCTCTACCCACGGTCTCTGCCTCCATGTCACACATTGGAGCAGCCTCCGGCCACCTAGTAAACCTATCAATCATAGTTAGACAGTATTTATAACCACGCACATGAGGTAACTTTACAATATCTAAATGGACATGTGCAAATCTCACATCGGGAACAAGGAAATTTACCAAGAGAGTCTTAGTATGCAAGTGAACCTTGGACTTTTGGCAATCGATACAAGCCTTGCACCACATACCTATGTCTACCTTTATTCATATTACGCCAAGTTTATTTTGAAGCAACAAGGTGTCTACTGCCGCGTATCTCCGGATGTGATAGCCTGTGTAATTCGTCAAATACTTTACGTCTTAATTGGAGTGGTACATAAAATCTGTTTGTGCCAGTAGAATTATCAGCATATAAAGATATTGATATTAACTAGCATCTGTATTTTCAGCAAATTACCACTGAATTTTATATTACTTTCCAAAATCGATTTTAATTATTGATCTGAATCTTGGAGATTTGCCAATAATTCTAAATCGGACAATGATGAAAATTTTATCTCGCAAATTCTAGATAACATATCTGCCACAACATTACCCTGACCAGGTAAGTACTTAATGTTGGTAGTGAATTGTGATATAAAATCCAACTGCCTTAAACGTCTAAGTGGAGCCTTTTCCTGTTTCTGCGTAAACGCAAAAAAAGGTTTGTGATCTACATATAAGGTAAAAATGCGTGCTTCTAAAAAGTGCCTAAAAGGTTATATGGCGCTATACACCACTAATAACTCTCGATCATACGTTGAATATTTACTCTGAGCATGTGAAAGTTCCTTCGAAAAAGAAAAAAAAAACAAGAGGTTTAGGACCATCAGAAGACATTTCTTGCAAAACTCCCCCCATAGCAAAATCACTGCAATCTGTTACCAACGTCAATTCGGCATCAGCTGATGGATGGTATAAAAGCGTTGCTTTAACCATAGCGTCCTTAATATCTTGGAAGCTTTTTTGTGTCTCATTCCATTGAGCCTGTCTCTTGTCACGTTTTTTGCACCAACTAAAAGTTGATTCCACGAGGACAAAATGGTTGCAATGTGTGGTATGGTAATAATTAACCATATCCAAAAACCGGCGTAAATCACTAATAGTAACAGGTTTAGGGTACTCAAGGATTGCCTTGACCCTATCGCGATGCGGAGTGCACCCTGTACTATTAATTGTGTGTCCCTGAAAATCTATTGTGCTCTTTCCAAACTCGCATTTAAATTCCTTTATTACAATACCGTAATTTCTAAATCGGCTAAAAATTTCCTTTAAATGCTGTTTATGCTGGACCTGAATTTCACTGGTCACTAAAATACCATCAAGATAAGGGAAGCAATAATCGAGTCCTCATTGAAAAACCTTTGCGTGGCAGACCAAAATTCAGAAACGGAAATTCAAAAAGTCCGAATGGTGTAGTAACTGCAGTTTTTGGAATATCTGGTGGGTGTCTGATGATACGCACGTCCCAAATCTATTTTTGAAAACGCTTTCCTCTTAACATATACATACAATCTTGAATACGGGGAATAGGGTATTTATCAGGTATAGTAATACGATTCAAGGCCCTATAATCACTCGTTGGTCGCCAATAAGATATACCTTTGGAAACCATATGTAAGGGGCTTGCCCAATTACTTTTAGATGGTCTACAAATTCCCCTTTCCAACATGTACTCGAATTCCTGTTTAGCAATTTTGAGTTGCGCTGGGTTTAACCGACGTGCTCTTGCACTTACAGGTGGTCCAACAGTCGGAATGAAATGTGCAGCATCGTATTTGATTGCATTTTTAGGAAAAAAATTTACTTGCATAATTTCCTTCAACTTCCGTAAAAGCTCCAGATACTCCGAATTACCTACAATGGTTTCACCACAAGGATATCACTTAACGTGGATTTACCTTTCGCTATCAGATTAATTAAAGGATCGATCAAACAGTGTTTTTTTAAATCCACCAATAAACCAAAGTGTTTCAGAAAGTCCGATAATTGGTTTAGTAACCTCTGCTACAATGAACGGCGCGGCGACCTGGCATAGAGGTAGCGCGTCTTCCCCGTGACCTGGGCATCCTGGGTTCGATTTCCGTTTTGGGCATGTTTGTTCTATCTGTGAGAAATGTGAATGTGCCCTCCTGTAAAAAGGAGTTGTGCAAACAAATGAGTGATGCATGAGTAGCAAAGTCGTACTCTTGGAGCTCCTAGAAAAACAAGAGACGCTACCCCACCGGCTTAAAATCGCTGTCTTCGTAACAGCGGGCTTGTCCATGGCAAGTGCCATAAGAAACAATAACACAATGAACGGTCATTGAAATGTGCGCCTTAATCATCAATTTGTTTCCAAATGTTGCGATTCTAGTACCATTAGCTGCATACAAAACAAAATCACATTTTCTCTTATCGTTAACCAAAAATGACTTGGGAGAGCAAGAAACATCGCTACCTGTATCGATAAGGAACCCAGTGCGAGTGTTTGAATCATTTACATAGCTCATCAAATGTAGCAATTGAATGAATGATGAACGGATTTATCGCGCCAAGCGTTATGGCGAGCGGCGGCGAGTTGCTGTAGTTGCATCAAGTGAGTCTGACGACTTTGGTTGATGCGTCAAGTGAATCTGACTCCAGATTAGAAGGTTGCGTGTTCAAATCCCGTCCGGGTCACCAAATGAAGCAATTTGCTACGAGCGAGGATTGAACCAGTGACGCTAGCTGTCGCAGCCACTTAACATAACCACTATACAAAAGTAATTACCTCTGTCCAGAGGCTGTTAACTGGCTTATGAAGCTAGCGCCACATACCGATGGTATATAGGCTCCATAATTCAGTCAAATCTATATTGGAAGCATAAAAGTAGATACATAGAGTAATGAAAAAAAAAGAAAAGAAACTGAGGCTCACTGTCTTAGAAAAAATATGCAAAACGAGATAATAATTGATTATCAATCTATACTTGAACAATTTAATAACTCCTAAGCAGTTATGATACTATTCATGATATGCTCAAGAGACAAGGAAGAAATTTTGCAGCATCAAAGTATAGAGTCTCATCTGATTGATGAAATAAAGCAAAATCCAAATATTTTTATATAATTTTAGATTGCACTCTTAACATATGTATGGCAGGGCAAATAACTCGTGTAGTCAGATATGTTTCAATCAACAAATTTGATGCCAGTAAAGTTGAAATAAAAATCAACTGAAGCCTTTTCAGCTTTCTACCAGTTAATAGATTTGCAAGGAAACAAATGTCGAAAATTGTGATTTAAGAACTTAAAAGCCTGGATTTAAATTTGCTGGATGTCAGAACACGGGGATATGATGACGGGTCCAATGTAGTAGAGATTTTAAAGCCTTTAAAATTCCCTTTGGGAAATATTAACGACGCTTTGTTAAGCACTTATAACAACCAAGAAGTTGACAATTTAAGAAAGGACCATTAAATTGTATTAGAACAATCTAAATTTTTGTGTTCATTATTCATATGGTATAACATTTTGAATTGCATTAATACAAAAAGGAAATCAATGTAAACAAAAAATTTTGATATAATACCCATACTTGATCTTTTTAGCTGCAAAATATTCAAGAATCTTGGATCGAAGAAGTCCTTCAATGAAACTATTATTGATACCAAAGAATTTGCTACGGAAATTGACATTCAGGTTAATTTTGAATAGGCAATAACACAACACTGCGTAAGACGGAGGAAAAAGTAACTTCCTGTAAGAAGCGTGATCAAAAATCAGAAAGAAAAACATAAGATAGATTTTTTTAAAAAAAATTATAATCGTCAAGCACTAAATGCATTCGATGCAAAGTTTGAACAATTTAATCGTCATAGTAACTCTTCTATACTAAGAACCAAGATGAACGTGGCGCCTAGACTGTTTGAGCAAGAGCTGCCAAATTTGACCTTAGAAATTGGTAATATGCACCTCAAAGTAATTTTTGACAACTTAATTAGAATTTTCATTATTCAAAAGGTAGGCCGAATTTTGATGTTTTCCCGAGATAACTATAGAAAATATTATCGCCTTCTCAAAATTTTAAAGAATTATCTTTTTTGTGATGCCAATTTAATAGGCATGGGAATTTTTGCTGAATTTTGACATGCTTCTGGGACTATGAGCAATTCTCTACCATTATCGTATTTGTATAAAACTCCATTTCTCACAATGTGTTCACCGTCTTCTTGCTTATCTATCAAAGCTTTTAATTTCTTAAGGAATTCGTCCTGATTTTGAGCATTGGCTACTTTAGTGGTCACTTCACTATATGAACGAGTAACAACAAGTACTGCGTTTCGACTAAGAGAATCTACGTGTGCCATTTGTTTTCCCGATCTGTGAACAATTTGGTAATCAAATTCCTCTAACTGTAAAGCCCATCTTGAAACTTTTGGTGTAAGATCTCTTTTACTCATAGTTTGTTGAAAAGCGGAACAATCAATCACAATTTTAAACTTAGAACCCAGTAAATAATGTCTAAATTTTTTCAACGCTTCGATTACAGCCAAAACTTCTAATTCATAGTTGCTATATATTTCTTGTTGTGGAGATGTTTTTCGACTAAAATAATGAATAGGATAAAACTTATTGTCGGTTCCCTGTTGCAGCGGCACTGCTCCGAATCCCTGATTGCTAGCATCTGTATGGAGTTCTAAAACTGATCCCTATTGATAGAGATGCAAAATTGGCTCCTGAGTTAAAATATCTTTAAGTTTTTGAAAAGCTTCCTTTTGTACAGATTCAAACTTAAATGCAATGTCTTTTCTTAGTAGATCACTAAGCGGTTTTGCGATTTTTGAATAGTGTGGTATAAATTTCCGGAAATAGCTAGTAAGACCTAAAAAGCTTTGTACTTGTTTAACAGTTTGTGGTTGTGGAAATTTTTGTACAGCTACCGTTTTAGATACAGAGGGCTGTATAGTTCCGTTTTGGATTCTATAGCCTAAAAATTCTGTTTGTGGTTTTAAAAACTGACTTCTTAAAATTAAACTCCAAACCGTATTCTGATGCAACCTGTAGAACACGTTGTAATTTTTCTAGCTCTTCTTCCTCGGTTTTGGATGGTATAATAATGTCGTCCATATAAATCAGTACAGTTCCGTCTAGCATCAAATTCCTGAATATCACATTAATGTAACGCTGAAATACACTCGGACTATTGGAAAGTCCAAATGGTAGTTTAAGAAATTCCCACTGGCCATGATGTGTTACAAAAGACGTAAATTTTGTGCTATCTTTCTCTACGTCTACATGAAAAAATCCGTTTTTCAAGTCCAAAGTAGTAAATATTTTTGATTGCTCAAGTTTGTCAAGCAAATCTTCTATGAGGGGTAAAGGGTACCGATCTTTAATCCTCTCTTTATTTAGCTTAAGAAAATCAATGATAACCTGTAACTATCATCTTTCTTCTTGCATAAAACCACAGGTGAAGAGTAATTTGAGCAGCTGGGTTTTATTATCCCTTCCTGTATCCATTTATCAATCTGAGTTTCAACGAATTTTTGATCTTTAAAAGGCGTTTAAAAGTTCTTTCGAGGGTTATGACTAATCGGAATATCAACGCTCAGTATTATTTTCATTTGTAACTCCGTACTTTTGGTTTTGTTTGGTGAATACTTATTTAAAAGACAATTTATTTCCTGTCTCAAGGTTTTTTTTACATGACTCATGTCGATTTCATCATAGTTTATCGAATCCGCTACATGAATGAAGTATGGGAGGGGATGTGTATTTATTTTATTGCAAGTCTCAGCAAAAATAGGTGCCTGTCTGTCTCTTTTCAGCTCCGAGGAACGTAGTGATACGACCTTGACCTCATTTCTCACCAGCTCGTTTCTCAAAATAACTTTTTTCCCATGAATGGTAATTTGTTTTTATTGGAATGAAAAGCTTAGATCATTTAATACGTCCATGCCGATGATTATTTCGTTCGGCATTATTTCTAACACATACACATTAGTTGATATTATATATTCATCAATTAATATATCACAATAAAAAAAACCTAGAGGAGTAATGCTATCTCCACTTATACCAGCTAATTTCACATTATCAGTCGTTAAATTAGGTTTACCAATTTTCAAATAAAAATCATAATTAATCATAGTAATATCACTTCCAGTATCAATTAATGTATCACAATTTACACCATTTATTTCCACATTTTTACTAAGCTTATTTACAGGTTTTGGAGAGTTACGAATATACACTTTATTAGAGAGAGACACTTTAAAATCTCTTTGCGGGCAGATACTGGCTTTGTGGCCAAAGCTACCACATTGGAAACATTTCAATCCTTTGTTTTTAAACTTGCAATTAATTGATTTATGGCCAGCCTCATTACAATTAAAACATTTATTATTACTCTTGTTATAGTAATTATCATCAGCATAATTCTTTTGAGCACGAACGAACGGCAATTGTGAATTTTTAGCTTCTTTCGCGATATCAAATTTACTTCTGTTTTCAGAAACACGTCAATTTCTGTTTGTTTCCTTTTTAAGGTGACTTCGTGCAGCTTCATATTCGTCCAGTTTATTAACCAAATCTTCTACTTTCTTTATTTTTGGGCAAATCGTCGAGAAAATGATCGCGTACGTCATTTGGTATTTTACTCTTTAACTGGTCAACGACCATTAGCTGCTTTAAATCTTCAAAATCGGTTATTTCTAAACAATTTATCCATTCCTCAAAAAAGTTATTCAGTTCAAAACCGAAATCCCGCCATGAAGAAGAAGAATCTCATTTGTGAGTAAAGAACTTCTGTCTGAGTTGTTCGGAAGTTAATTTAAATCTTTTAAGCAACAGTTTTTTTATGTAATCATAGTCATTAGCTGATGGATCAGGTTCACGAGCAATTAAATTGACTATATCTAATGGTAATAACCCAAGTAAATAAGAAATCCAGTTTTCTTTTGCAATGTTAGCCCTACTTATTTGTTTCTCAAATAACGAAAGGTAAACATTTATGTCTCCGCTATTATCATAATTCTTCAGCAATTTTAATATATCAGTAAAATATATTAGGCATATCTGATACAGTTAAAGTATTTTCTCTACTTTTTAACTCAAGTTCTAACTTTTTCAAAGTATATTCGCGCTCATTCTTTTCGGCGTCGGCTTCGGCTTTGGCCTTTTCGGCTTCGGCTTTTTCAGCATCTAACCTTTCGCGCTCCTGAGTGATAGTTAAAAGTAAGTTTTTTACGAACTCTTCGTCATAGTCTTTCGACTCTGTTATCATTGTAACTAACTGTCGCACTTTGGCATCCTGTGGTGCCGTTAGTTCTAATTCGTCTACTAAAGTTAGTAAGTCGCTCTTTCGTGCTCGTGCAAGAAATGCCATACTTGAGAATAAATCAAAATTGTACTCACAATTTCTTCAACGTCGATCCACACAAGGAGTTGGTATCCAA
The DNA here is from genome assembly GCA_026543865.1 of Argiope aurantia. Lineage (NCBI taxonomy): Eukaryota > Metazoa > Arthropoda > Arachnida > Araneae > Araneidae > Argiope > Argiope aurantia. The sequence continues at coordinate 316,551 of JAPMOR010049054.1, read as the reverse complement.
GAGGTTTATTGTAGAACGTCAAATTTCACTCCTGTTTAGCTCTTCTTTCGTCTATGTACCGGTCTTCATTAAAATCCGGGCCGAACCCCCATATTTGTAGGACTCAGGAATCACTACTATTTAGAATCACGCACATTTAATTACATTTAGGAAGGACAATTACAATAACATAAAAGAAATGAACATTAAATAGATTTCGTCGAATACGTCGCAGGATTAATTCACATGTTACGTCGCGTCTTTCGTTCAGAGACCCGTCTCGTCTCACACGTCTTGACTTTCGTTCAGACCCATCTCGTCTGCACTCCGTCTAACAAGCATCAACAACTGTTGGCCAGCAGATGGCGCTCGTCATCAGGCGTTCGTCACTACGTCATATATATATATATATATATATATATATATTGATCTCCTAGTTCAGCTTTTTTTTCCCAAACAGAAAGTGTTGGTAAAATTTCAATTTTTGTCAAACCATGACGAGATACGCCCCAAAGAAATATGTTCCAGATTTCCAGCAATTGCAGAAAATACACCTATTCTTTTCCTATTTCATTATATTTAGTTGTCTTCTCTAAAATACATTGCACTCTCGAGTATCCTGTTCGCAATTATCCGGCTTTCGTACTATCCAGCCTGGTTCTTCAAAAACTAAAATCTCTTATGTTTACCCTTTCATATCGTTTATAAGTGAAGAATAAAATAAATTTGAGTCCATTTTCTTAAGGCCTACGATTAACGTTAATGTTTTGTTTATGCTTCCTGCATTTAAGTTTGGGCATTGTAATTGATATCCTTTAACTTAACAGAAACTTCTACTTTAACTCGACACGTTTCCGGCAGCGGCTTCTGCGATTCACCGGGCCTCGGCTGTGTTTACATTGAGATAAACGGAGGACTTACTATTCAGTAAGAAGCGAGAAAATGCTCATTACAACAACGAGTTTTGGTATAAAATCTATGTCTTCTAGTACTGGTGGGCAAAGAAATGAGTTCATCCGGCTTTTGTTATCCGGTCTGCCCTTCTACCAAATGAGGCCGATTCATTTTCACGGATCCATCGATGTCGACGAGATTCCCGAAAAACGCTGCTTCGCTCTCACGGGATGCGCGGGTCTGGATAGGCTGAAATTAGCTTAATACACAAATATTCAATTCTGGTTTCATCCCATTCAGCTCTTTGTGTAAAAGAGCTGAATTCGTGGAATTAATTTTGGTACTTTCAGAAAAATTGTAACGAAAAATACATGTTTTGCTTGCTTATTATCTTTTTTTAAAGCAAAGCTTAAACTTGCATATTGTATATACATTTTCTTATCAAATTGTTTTATCCAATATAAAATTTTAAATAAGAATGATACTCTTGAAAATAGCAAATCTAAAGACATCAAGGAGGGGAAAAATGACAAGTATTCCGAACGTCCATATGTTGAACCGATGCATCGAATTGAGTTGAACTGTTATATTAACATATATTTATCACATATTTCATCCTATTAAACACTATGCCGTCCGCACTTCAGGTCGGAATTCTCTTCTGTCGCTGATGTTTTTTCGGGAGATCGTAATTGTCATTTTCATAAAATAAATAAATAATGAGTTAAAATAACAATCATTTTCATAATATATGAAATAATTAGTAGTAAATAATTAAAATTAAATAAAATAAATTGTGAAATAAATAAAAATTCGTGTTGCACCCATGTGGTGTGATCGGCATTTGCTTGATAGTTTTTGCATGAGACCAGCGTGTTGCCATAGTGTTAAGATGCTCGAATATTTTTTTAAAATCGAAAAAATAATCATGAGAAAAGCAGTTTCGGTCAGTCACGACGAATGATGCCGAAAAAGGCGCCTTTGCTTAAATGCAGTCTGTCCGTCTAGAAAATTTGGAATATCACATTTGTCTCATTCCAATTTCACTCTGCTAAGCTGTTTCACTATTTTTACTTTTTCCCATGCGAAGTATGCGGAAAGTATTGTCGTCGTCAAAAAATTGAAACTCGAGATTTTGACGAATCCTTTTGTTTTAGACCTCCCTGAGTTTGAGAAACACATATTTGCCATTATGCCTGTCTGTGACAAAGATAGCTCAAAAATGCTTTGATCTAGAGGAATGAACTTTAGAATACGGCCTTTCACTAATTTTATAGATTTCATCAAATTTTTAGGAAACATCTATTCAATCTCTCTATCTGGCTGTTAGAATATACGTTAAATACAATATGTACGAAACGAAGATAGTGTGGAGAAAATTCGGAGCTCGGGTTTATCAACTGCAGAGAAGATGCATGTCAAATTCTGAACCAAACACAACGAAGAGTTGAACGTTGGCTGCCACTCTCAGAAGCACATAAACGCGATAACTCAAAAACGTAACGTCTTCAATGTTTCAAATTATCTGTTGTTTCAATCTGTTGGGGAAAAAAAAAAGCGTCTAAAACACAAACTCGCCCTGATTAGAGAGAAAACTTTGGGGCGGTCACTCTCGCCGGTCTTTAAAATGGAATTATATTTATTGAAAAAGCAATATTGGCGATTTCTAAGGAAGATACCTTGAAATACACATTTTGTTTTATGCATCAGAATCCGATGAATTCTCTACTTCAGTTACCGATCTCTTTCATCCTAATCCTGATTCTCCCGTTTCCTTTTAGCAAGCTCTTTTGCCGTTTGTCCTCCCTTTGAAATGGCATTCATACAAATGTAAACTGATAGTGAGCCATTTCGTGATATACTGAACCATTCCTTTTCTAAAATTTGTTTCTATCGATTTATTCCCCCTTTTTGGTGGGAACCCATTTAATGTGAGCATGTTTATCTCTCTCTCTCTCTTAAGTACGCTTGAAACTACAATTGTGTTGCCGAAGGACTTTCTCGACCACGAAAATGAGCAGAATTTCGGTTGCAAATAAAAGGGATTTTGTTTGCAAGTACATTTTATAGCCGACAGAAATTTAGTGCATATAAAGCGATTGTTTTATTTTAATTATAAATCAAAAGAAAAACATTTGTTTCTTAAAGGATTTTTTTTTTCTTAAAAGGCAAATCAAATATATGCAAATCGAAATAAAATTTTTTGAGCTCATAACCACAAATCCGTATGTTCAGAAAATGTAATTCTGAGTGAAATCATTGCAAAATAAGCATCATATATGAGCATAGATTTAATAATGACAGTGAATTTAACTTAAATATGCTAATAACAAAAATTTTAAAAAATAATTTGTAAATATAAAAAATGTATATTTGTATGATAACCTCCAAAGATGAATAATAGTGTGCATTAAAAAATAAAAATGGGTTTAACTCATGGATAATATTTGTAAATATTATCATAATGAATGGAATGAGTACCGAAATTTGAAGAAAACATGATTCGGGGAAAAAGCAAAATAAACCTTTCTATCATAGAGGATCCTATTAAATTCATTATTAACTCCCTGGCTGTTCAATTCTATAAAATCACTATTTAGATGCGATATTTGCAAAGAAGTTCAAATATTTTTCAAAGAATGTAAAGTGACAGCATATGTTATACGATAAGAATATAATATAATAAAATTCTGTAATCATAAAAGTAAGCACTCTAAACTGAGAGAAACGTGGGATGAAACAAAAAATGGACTGATTGTCAACCCGTGGAAATCGAGGGACATGCAGCTGTAGGGTTAGCCTCTTCAGTCGGAATTATGAAACATTGAAAAATTATTTTAATTTTATATGCCTTATTTCTACTTCACAGAGTATCTTATAAATAAAATTTCAAGTCTGTACAAAAAAAAAAAAAAAAAAAAAAAAAAAACATTTCCGGTATACCGGACTTTCCGACAAAATAGCTATGCAATATTTTTAGAAGATAAAAAAATTGCCATTTCGTCAAATAATTTACTTTTAACTAAATTTTATCTTTTACAATTTTGATTTTATTTCACTATATTAATATATGACGTTATGAATTTTGCTGATATTATTTTCTTAAGGGGCTCCAGCAGCCTGGTGGTAAGGCCTTGGCTTCGAGTTCGAGACCTGGTTCCACCAGAAGACCGTCGTGTAAGCGGATCTGGTGCACTCCAAATCCATTGGGGTCAAACGTTCTCTCACTGGCGTGGTGTGGAAGTTTGGAGAGAGTGTTCCAGCCCAGGTGCCGTCCTCGTCATCCTACCGTGGTTCAAAACTATGAGAACGGTCCCTAAATAGCTCTAATGTTTGTTTGTTTTTAAAAAAGAGATAATATAACTAAGCTAAATATTATTTACTTGAAAATAAAATATAAAAAATTGACAATAGAAAGACCTAAAATTGAAATGTTATTTGAAGATTGTATACATTCCGCTGTCGGATCTTTATGTGACTGGTATGAAAAGACTAAAGTTATCCCCAGTCGTTTTATATTATTGTGCAGTATATAAGACAGAAAAATAGATATTTTGATAATCTTTATTGTCTTCATTTTATTAGTATTTAGTTTATTATTTTTTTTTATAAAAGACAACAAAAAAATTAGGTTCATTTTTTTTAATTTGCAAAAATAAAATGCATAATTTGTAACTTTCAGAATATTTTTTTCAATCTAGTAAATATTGTAAATAGTTATTAAATAAATTTGGCACACATGGCATTTCAGATATGCTATTAGTCTTAGTTCGTAACTCAAATCAGAAATATCATATTTTCTAGAATTTGATAAATCAAAACTTAATCATACGGGTTCGAAAATCTAAAATACTGAGTTATTTCTAAAAAAAATTAAAATAGTTACATCAATATCAAAACGACACTTTAAAATATATAGAATATATTATGTTATGTTAAAAAAAGTTTTAATAGAATAAAAAAATAAATTCAGTTTTGAGCTTAGCGGTATTATAGCTGCTGGAAACCTGCACTGAATTGGACTGTCCGGTATGGAGCGTTTAGATTTAAATAAAAAAAGATGAAATAAAATTCATTATGTAATGTTCACCAAACAGTAATAAAGCATACCACAATCATATGAAATTGCAAACAAAAGATTAAATACTAATAATTACTAAAAAAGTGGAGCTCGTTTTTACTGGCAGAATATACGAACAACGAGAAATTCTCACAACATGAAAGTAGCGAATCGGCTAACAAGAGAGCGTGCCATTTGATCAATTATTAAATAAGTATCGGCTGTTCACAGTTGATGTCCGGACGCTAAGTACGAAAGGGTTAAAAATAATTTCGTCTTTTCAGAGGGTATATTTCTGTAATCAATGAAAGGCTCTTTATTTTATTAGATTAAAATTGAAAATCAATTTTTTAAAGTTACAGAAGTTTCCAATTGTCTTTATTTAATGTGCGAGTCTGAAAGTTGCTCAAGAATCGATCGACTTAGTTCTTGCCTCGTAAACAAATTTTCAGCGTACAACCCATGTAACTCGACAATCTCTCAAGAGAGGGCGCTTCTTTCTCATGTTTTATCGATCAACTGTCTGGAAATCCGATCATCGTGAAATCCTCAGTTTCTCCGCTCAGCACGCACGGATGTTCAAACCATCCCAAAAAGTACTGAAAGTGTCTTGCAAACTTATTTGGTCAGTAATAGAAAAGTTTGCTACGGTGAAAAATCTGGACGGTTTTAAAAGACAAATTGAAATTTTGGTCAAAATGTAAAGAACTATACCTCGACTGATCACAGCAAGGTGTTGTTGAGAGCGGTAAAGTTAGGAAAGGTATTCATCCGCGTAAAACAGCTACATGATCCGAACTCTCCTCCGAGGAACTGACCAGGTATTTATGTTTATTTGATTGTTTACAGTTGGCATAAACAAGGTGCCAGTTAGGTTGCATTTTTTATTTCTAATTATGATGAAGAATTGCAATTTTTTGCCTGCCATCTCCAGGAATTTCAGTATTGGAGAAATAGCCTAATGCAGGAAAAATTAATTAAGTTAGGATCACGCCATGAGAAAAACTTTCATTTTTTAGAAGAGAAACGAAAGATCTTGAAAAAAAAATTTCCTTCTGCCTAATTCATGCTTAATATATTTATTTTATTTTTTTATACATAAAACGCTGTGTTGGAGATGGAATTCATTTCGGCAAAATCAGTTAATATCTCAGCCTGAAAAAGTTTCATAGTTAGAAGGTGAGCTTTAAAGTATTCATTTTATCGTTATTACAACATTATTCTAAAAATGATTTTCAAAAAAAAAAAAAAAAAGTGGAATAAATTAGGATTCTAAGATGCTCGCTATTTTCTTTTCTTTCTGTTTTTTTCTTCTTTTTTGTTTTTTGAATTTGTGATAGTAAATTTTTAAAAGGAAAATGCTTTCACTGTTATGTTAATAGGTAACATGAACTATGTAAGCGTTTTACTAAAATTGCGTTATTGGAAATATCGATTCATTCGGGAAAAGTTCACTGAAGCATAAAAAATGTCCATTCCTTAGGGGCAAATAAAGATTCTTAGATTAAAAACGTGTTTATTATCGCTGCATTTTATATTCTTATTCTAAATATTATTCCAGATTAGTGCCGCCATCCATTTCGCTGAATGCAGGTAAAATAAACCGAATTCATCTTAAATTCTCTCTGTCTCTCATTAAAGAAATGTACCAAGAGAAAAAATGAGTTGTAGACGTGAGAAAATTCTATTTCGATGCATCCATGAATCCCCACCTTCCAAATCTCTCCGGCACACCGTTTCTGGAATTGCATCTGCAACGACTCAACTCAAAGTATAGCCGATAATATTCGGCGCGTCGTGGATTGCCAGCAAATGGTAGAGATAAATTCAGCTGCCCGCGAACTCAAAAAATGCAATCATTTCGATGGATAAAAGGAGGCTTACTTGCATACCCGTGTCAAAGTTTGGATCAAATCCATCGAACGGATGGCTCTCCCCCGGTGATAACTTAAAGATGCAGTTATTTGAATAAAGACACTCGATGGCCAAGGAACATAAACAGTGAGGGATACAGCGACAATCCCATAAATGGGTTGAGGAGAACTGCGTATTCCAATTTGCTATGGTAACACGCTATACTGGGCAGGAAAGTGCGAAGGGAGAATATTTCTATTGACCATTTTCAGCAGGAGTTGACTGCCCAAAAGTTTCTGGAATGCTCTCTAATCAAGGTGATAACCTCTACATCCCTCAAAAAAAAATGTGGACCTTAGGTAAGACAGAGATCACCTTTCAATGGCATTGGCGTACAATAGTTACGAAATATCAACCTTTTGGCTTCAATTTAAAATTTTTACTAAATTTGTCATGGAGTCCTTGGCGAGTATTTCTTGGATAAATCTCTGGCTTGAGGTTAATTTCTGATTTAGACGCGTTTTTCCCCAACGAATGAAATTAAAATTTGAGACAGATCTGCACTTGGTCACGTGCCAAATTTAATATAGTATTTATGTCATTGCGTTTTTGAGTTATCGCGTATGAAAGGACAGTCGTTCAAAATGTAGTTGGATTCGGCTTTGAAATTTGGCACTACAGATTTTAAATCAGCGTACCGTATTTTGTCCATCTTCTTTTTGTTGTCACCCTGCTAATTTGCATTCAAACAACCGGACAGACAGATTTCTGAATGCAAACTTTGATAGAAATCCACACATTATTGTGTAACGGCCGCACACCAATTCCCATCCCTTTAACGTCTTTGTCAGATATTTTTCAAAAAAAAGTAAAATATCAAAAATGTGTGTTTTCAGTCCCACGGAGGTAAAAATGTGGAAAATCGCCGACTTCTCCGAACGTTTTGGCGGTTACAGCACTTACTCTATTCTTCATAATAATAAAATGATTTAAAATGTCTACCGTATTCTTATTCACTAAAATGGCAGCAAGAAAGACAAAACTCTTTTTCTTCGATAGAATAAAAAAAAAAATGAAAGAATTAATTCATTATCATGAAACCTTCCATAGGGTTCGTAGGCTTTGTGAACAAAATCAAGAAAATGTATAACGTCATTTAAATTTCTATATCGTACAAATTATTTATGAATTTCATTTTTATTTACATCAATATGCAACCTGAAGCACACCTCAGTTTTTGCCCTTTAATATTATCTCAATCTTGGTTCCATTCGCTTTGGTCAAAATGTCATTTTTTTTAATATCCTCGCTTTAAGGTGCGCGATTATGTTGAAAAGTAGATTTTTTGCGAAAATATGACTTTTTAATTTAATATTTTTAAGATTTGCACAGTGCTGAATTTACGACTGAATTTTTTCCAAGTCCATTTCGGGGGAAGTTATACTGTGTTTTTATACTTTCATTTATATACGCTTTAATGTTATTTAATATATTTAAATGCTGTTTTCTTAAATTTTAATTTTTAGTAGAACTTTCTTAAGAAATAAATCAAAATTTGATACCTATTTTTTGCTCAAGCTTGGTAAATAATTTATTCGTATGTTCCACAGTTCTTGAACATATAGAAATATATATAATCTGTTCATTTAGAAATATTTTACAGTTATTTCAGTGCTTCACAACGCGAAAAAAAAATTGAAAGTTTCTTGCTATTTATCAGTCGAACTCCAATATTTAAAGAGTGGATAGAATGACTGCTTATTTTTTAGTTCAGGAACTAAAAAATATATATCTTTAAGTTATTTGTAAGATCTTTGGATAAACTTGTAAACTAAAAGATTTTTGCTTATTTCCCCGTTTCAGCTCTTCCAGAAAAAGGTTTTCAATTTTTGAAAACTTTTTGTCGTTGAACTGATACATTTTGATTCCATATGTTTTATCATTCTTTTTTATGCAAAAATTCAAGAATTGAATTATTTTTAAGGTGTTTTTTTTTAAATCATTCCGAACACAGTCATTTTTTAATATTATTTATCTCACTTTTTATTCAAATAATTGGCTTTGTTTTATCCATTCCCCTTTGAACTTCACCGTCTGGCTTATTTTTACTGTTATTTAACATCTACTATTTCAGAGAAGTCGTCAAAGTCGTGAAAGTGAATTAAGATCTAGTCAAGAGAAATGTTCTTTTTTTTAGAGGAAATAAATAAACTCTTTGATTAAAAATTTTTGCGTGGTTATTGTGGCATCAAATAGTCTTCATTCCCAAGTATTCATGACATAGAATATTGGGAATCTCATTGAATGCTGGCAAAATTTATTTGAAAGTTGATTTTGTACGCTTTAATGAAGTTTGCTTAATTGTTTAAGGATTCTGTTCCGGAATATACCTTCTAAAAAAGTCATTTTTCAATTTTAATCTCATAAAATAGATTCACTGATGAATGTATAGATTTTAAAAGCTTAAAGTTCATAAATTAACTTTTGCAAATATAATTAACAGGAAACCTTTATAATAGGAAGGTATATTTTTTCGTTAAAACAATTTTTTTTTCAAATTTTTATATGTATATATAAGATTATTTTTATTACAATTGGAGTAAATGATGCATCGTACCGGCCCTGATTTCTCATCAAATTACTTTCTTATTTATATCTGCGCAATCAAGAGGTTGTTTATAATGAAAAAAAATGTCTCTTAATTTTTTAGGCTTTCAAATGACTTCATATTCAATAGGTCATTTTTATTTCAAGTATATTAAAATCCAAACATAGTAATTATATTTTAATGTTTCAATCACTAAATAATAAATATTGTAATAAGTGGCATGATTGAGTGTTTATTCACATATTGCGCTCATTGTGGAGTCATTTTATTCAAATATTGATTTGTATTCATAAACTTGTAGATTATTGCTTCTCAACACATTTTCGATTTGCTTTTAACAAAAAATATCTTAAGAAATCTATTTTATGCTGTTTTTTTAATGATGTTAACCTCATCGGAATAAATAATTAGTTGAAAAAAAGACATCCTATGCTTACCAAACAATTTTTGCTATCGGAAAATGTTCCAAATGCCCTTAAGAAGGACTGGTGAGTTTTTAGATTGAAATATCATCCTTATCGCACTAAACATTCTTATTTTGCTTATTAAGCGTCCACTGAAATGCTGGAGATGACACAAACATCAGGAACGAAGTACTCTCTTATTTGACGTTTCAAATCAAAGATGCTTCCTATTATCACTATCGTTCCAATGAGTCGCACTGCTAGATGCATTTATTAAATAATTAACCAAAGTCTTAGTAAAAATAATGAATATCTTTTCACGGAGAAGCTTTCATTTGGTTTTTCATCAGCAAAATATAAATGTGAGGATTAAACCCAGGATGTGGCTTACCAAAAATGTCAGATTTAATGTCTTCGTTGTGGGTTTACGCACCATCTATTAAAGTAGTTCATTCCTGTCCATTCTTTTCTTGCTGTTTGCATTTTTATTTATTAATTTAGTGTTTTTTACTATGATTTAATAATATATTGAAAATGGAATCTTAGAATCGATTTAAATGGCCGATTTTTATTGCATTCATTCAGTTTAACGCAGTGTCATTTTTACATATTAATCTTTTATATTGTTCAGTTAGAATTTTTTTTTTCATGTTGCATATCATTTTATAAAGAAGTTAATTTGAAAGCCTTATTTTAATTTAATGAAGAAGTTTAATTATCATAGCATGATTATATTTTGGGCTTGATTTATCTGTCATTATGCATAGATATTTTTAAACAAATGACTCTTAACTGTGACAGTGATGACTCTTAACCGTGACTGAAGCTGTACGTCACACTACGGCAACATGCTTGCATATAAGCTCAGTAACTAGAACACAGAAAAAGGTTGTTGTAAAATATAGCTAAAATTATTTTGAAAAAAAAATTTTTTTAATGCGCAAAAATAAAATGATTATCACCGGGAAAATTATTTTTTAAAATTTGAAAGGGCTATCAAAATAGTTTTTGCGCAATAACCTCTTCAAAATGAGTGAGGAAAACATTAGCATTTGAATACATTTTTAATGGGCTAAAAATTTGACGACTCCTGTAATAGCAAGATAAAACGAAGCAACTCTACATGAAATGGAGCATCTCTAGATCCGATCATCTGCACGGCACTGCATTTTGAACTAGTTTCATATCGCGTATGTCATCACTCGCAATTTACAAATGAATATCCTACTTATAACACTTTGTGAAAATAAATTATTTAACTTCAATTTAAAAAACTAGAAAGGGTCGAATAATCGAAAATTAATTTTATAATATTTATTCGTGGGAAAAGAACATATTCGAAATTAAGAAAAGGGGGGAAAACCATCCGAATGATAAAAAAATATGGAATGGCTTTCCACTTACCCTAATGCACGAAGGATAATTAGAACTAGCCGTCTTTGGCGACCAGCTTGTTCGCCCAAATGATTGACTTCTTAGTCTGTTAAACGACTCATACGAAATGCTTTTTTTTTTTAAATTTCAGTTTATTGGATGCGACTTAGTGGCATACTTAAGTTGGCATTTCCTTCTTCAGATTATCATTTCTACCAGAATGACAGCCGATTCCTCGCCTTATTTCGTCATTAAAAATCATTTTAAAATGTCATTCCGTTGTTTTTTTATCTTTATTAATCATGTACGTTACTTCCAACATAATACTTTAAAGCATGTGAATATTTTTTTTCTAAAAAAAAATTCAGAAACAGAGCAAATAAGAATGAAAACTATTTTACTGCATTGGAAAATTCCTTCGATTCCGTACAATTTCATTTCCAATAGAAGTTATGAAAATGTCCATCTCTAATTATTGTGGGCACACATTAAAAGTGCGTGTACTTCGAAATAAAAGCGGAATCCCATTTCGGCATGAATGTCCGAAGAAAGCAATTTCTTTGAATCTTAATTTAAGCATCAAAAAAAGCAGGATGAATTTGAATTCCAGCAAAAAACACCATAACCTAAATGAAAAAGGTAATTTTTTTGAGTTTTCAAATGATGATGGTATGGAAACAAATTTTGTGTGATGAATGATTTATTTTCGCAGGTAAGTTGTAGTGATTATCCATCTAGTGAAGGTTAAGCCTACTTTCGCACCCGATTAAACTTTCTGTTTGAAGCCTTTTTTTAAATTTATTTATTTTGAATACCCTAAGTAAACGAAGTGCTAGAGCGGCGAGCAGTATTCATAACAATATTTTTCTTATCCATTAGCGAAAAGTGGAATGAAGTGCAGCCGTAAAAGTTCTGAATGGAGAGTCTGAAGCGTTCGTATATTGATTTGTTTACATTTGACTGTTGCCATTACACAATAAGTAATATGGGCGAATTCTATGCCACAAACGTTAGCATTTTACATATATGTGTGTGTGTGTGTGTGAACATATTTTTTTGCAGCTGCATAGCCGAATAGAAGACACTTTTGAATGCTTAACTTCGATTTATTCCATCCTGGGAGACATAATATGTACAAGGAAGAGTGGTAAGAAATACGTCAGTCTACATCGCGACACAAGAGCAGAAGAGTAAAATAGAGCGAAATTCTTCCTTCAATGGTTTTTACAATGAGATTTTGATATGGATTTCTTTGGCACGTGTCGATTCAGCATAGGGAAATTTAGGTATGTTTAAAAGAATGTTTTGAAACAGCATTCCGGATTTTTATTCCTTTCCTCGGAGCGTGAGAAAACACGGAAGTGAGCATTTTTATGGAGCGCGTGCTGAAAGTAATTAAATAAAAAATGGAATTGAATCAGGAAATAAGAAAACATTTTAGAGTGAAATGAATATGGGTTAAATGAAGACAAAAATTAAGAAATGAATTAATATTTAAAAATTATTTTTAAATTTCATTATATATATTACAAGTCACTCGAAAAATTTCAAATGCCCGTGGTATAAGTTTCTGAAAATACAGAAAGTAAAGACAGAAAAATTTAAAAAAAGTTTAAACATTAAGTTAAAAAAACATAAAAGTTAAACAAGTTTAAAAAAGTTAAACAAAAAAAGTTAAACAAAATGACCATGCTTGCAAAAATGACTTTATTTTGCATGCACTTATTGGATGCAGTGCCGATGGCGTTATCTACTGTTTCCCATTCAGCTCATCATGAATATGCATCGCGACGACTGAACTGTGGAAAACATCTCGTCGTTTGTCTTTCTCCCCGATGAAGAAAGTGTTGCAATCATCGTAAAGTTTGACTTCGACGGTTCAGACCCCTCCCCCGAGTTGTAGAAACGTATTTCTGGAGTTATGTTTGCCTGCGTGCAAACAGGGTTTCGCAAAAAATCCAGAAAACTAGATGGATGAAATTTGGAAACTACAACAAAATTGTTCATTTGTTTTAAATTTTAAACGCGTGCTTGTCCATGTATTCAATACTTGAAGACTCAAAATTCCTAAGAAATTTTGTGTATGATTTTGCCTACAGATTTTTAAAGCTGTATCAAATTTACGACCCAATCGATGCACAAAAACGCAGTCTGTTTTCTGATTCGTGTGGTGTGAACGTAGTAACTCAAAGGCATAACATACTATTTAAATGAAATTTGTCTTGTCACTGAGATTGTAGATCTGTATACACTTTTGGAAGATTTTGACTTCGACCTCAGATTTGCCTCAGGGAAGAAGAATAAAGTGCACACTCATTATATTATTCATGCTATTGTCATTGGGTTTTGTTCTCATCGCAGTGAACAAGCTGCTTCAGAAGCACACAGAGGTGAAAATCTTTCACAGTTCGCTCATTTCTAAACACTGCTATTGTTTTCTGAAGTATGCCTTTATGTATAAAGATATTTTCGCGCTCTTTCAAGAAGTTTCGATTTTTTTTTTTATTTTAGAACACTGAGTGTCCCACTGGGAGACGCACCTCGTCATGGAGGAGGAGAAGCTTCCGGCACGGGGTTTGATTCTCACCACTCTAGTGGGAATACAAAAAAAGTGGGGGTCTGGCTCCTCCCAACGATGACGGGACGTACTTCCCAAGGGAAGGGTTGTACCGTGGCCGGTGATACCCCTTAAGACTCAACCACAGTTCCCACCCGTGTTGCTGTTTCGGCGGGCCGCCCGATTTCTTCCGGCGTTTCGGAGTAGCCAATTTGTGGTAGTTAGGAACGAATCGTTTTTGATTACGAAATATTTCACTATTAAAGGATGCTACTTATGACATTCCCGTATTCATGAGTTTCTTTCGATTCCACAGGCAAGTGATTAGTTTTCAGGATCAGACATGGCTCACTTCAGATTAAAATTCAAGTCATTATTTGAAGGATTTTTAATGACATTTTCATCCCCTCCGATAATGAGGAGGTATCGCTGAAAATCGATTTTTTCGGCCAAATATTAGAATTTATTTCAAGACCCGTGCTTTTAGGTTCCTAAAACTATTTTTATTTTCTTTGTATGAGACCCACTGTTGTCTTTTATGTAAATGTCAAAGGCTTAAAACTGTAACCCGAAGTTCCTTTACATTGTTACGAAACTTTCTCTACGAAGTCCGTCAAGTTCGCTTGTGATGGGTGTATGGAGACGCACACAAGAAGTCTCGAATAGACAGAAAACAAATACATAGCCGAGACGTACACATGCAATTTTGCTGTTATATTTGTTCATTTTTTAATTTTAATTATGAAAGATAACTATAAAATAGCAAAATATGGAATAAAAGTAATATAATATAAATGAAAGCAATTATATATGCTGTTATGGATTTGGGGTTCTTTAGATTTGTTAGTCGATGAAGAAACACAATCATCAGGCCTCAGTAACAACGACGACTTTTATTAACTTGAAGACAAGAATGCGCAGACAACACAAGTACAGTCGAGGCGAAGGCTGGCAACACGCAGCAGCGCACTACACCAAACAGTAGCCCACAATCGGTAGTAACAACAACCACAGCACGCAAAGCGGCCAGACAGAATTCAGCAGGAGGAGGAAATCTTCGTAGCTACTCTCTACGGTCTCTCCAAATGCCTGCAAATCTCCGCTGTCTCCTCGCTTTAGCTGCATCCAACTGACTACTACACGACTGGCTACTCCTCACACGACTCGATGATGCTTCTATAATAAATTCCAGGGCACACAGCTCAATTCAGCAATCGCTTGAGCTCCGCTGGACTGATCCAATTATTCGCCGTTGACTCGCTATCCGAATCTAAGCTTCTCGATGAATTTCTCTACGACTGTCTTCGGCTTTTACTACCGGCCTTTTATAGTTCCTGGAGCAGGGCAGAGAAGGAACATTCAAGCATGGCTCAGATTCTATTGGCTTTATCGCCAAAATTCTATTATTTATTTTGTCGCCAAATTCGTCGCCAAGTTTGTTGTCAAGCCCCGGCATCACTGATTCGGCATCCAACAGAGTTGATCTTAAAACGGTCTTTCAAGTGATTGAACTAACCGTGCTGGGAAGCAACATTGCAGATTTGTAACTATATTGACCGGAAGTGACAAATGAGTAGGAATTTTCTATATTTTCAATCATATAAGGAAATATTCATTAAAATTTTTTTGTTTATGGTAACTATTTATGTAATAATTATTTTTAAAGTTTTCGACATCTGTCTTTTTAATTTTAAATACAAAAGTCTGGGAGGAAGACAGTTTTATTGAAAAACGTCATCACTACTAAGGGGTAGTCAAAATAAAAACACAAATAACATTTAAATTCAGTTTAAAATTCTGAATAGGCAGCTTTTTTCCATTTGCTTTAATAAATTTGTATCTATGCTTGGTCAGAAGGCCGAAACACTTGATGCAAACATCAGTGTGCGCTCGCAACAGTATAAAATACCAAAATAAACCTAAACGGTTGCCAAAAATCCTAATAAATATATCCGAGAGTGTATATAATTGTGATCTATTTGATTGTGAATTTTAAACTGGTATTTATTTTTGAATTGAATGCAGAATGTAAACGAGCGATTCTGTGGAGATACTTTCCAAAAGAAACGGCTTCTGACTCAGACACTGGGCATAAAATGGCAGTTATACAGTTTAACAAAGCCTTTAGTAGATTTAAAATTTTAATTCCAGACTTAAATATGTCAAAAAATATTTTTAAAAACTGCTATAGGATATACTGTTCTGAATCAGAAGCGAATGAATAAACTGTAAAATCCCCTCATTGCTTCCGGGGGAGGATAGATGGACTAAAAAGGGTAAAATCACATAGAAAAGGAAAAAGAGGGTAAAATGTATAAATTTCATAATTTTAAATAAGCTATTCCATAGCTTTATATTAAAAAATATTTTTGCACTTTAAATGCATTTCTCTCAAAATCGAAAATTTCATGCAATTCCCTCACCCGCGACTTGAGTTTCTAAATTCTTTCTTTATTACAATTTCTGCATTTGGTAGATAGAGTTCACACATCATTATCTAGAGTACTAGAATTGCAATTGCGTCACAATTTGGAATTTTATATAGCCCATTATTGTGTTGATAGTTGTGCAAATATTAAGAAAATTCTGAATTATTCATTAAAAAAGTTTAGCAAAATATATTTATAAGAATTTTTACAAGATTCTACATCCTGGCACTAGACAAACGCGTTCAAAGCATCTTTATTTGCAGTTTCCTTTAGATTTTTGTGAATTTTTGTCAAATTTTACTATAAAATTTATTATAAAAAATCTGTTACTGTTAATTTTATATAAAAAAATCTGTTAAAAATTTTTTATAACAAAAATTTACCTACCAGCTGTTTAATACGTCAAACAATAAACTGTATTAGCTAGCACGTAGAAAAATGTTTCAATTTCAGAATATTTGCATAGATATATCCTCGCCAATTTCTGTCTGTTTTGGATTTTGTGAACACTGAATTAGATAATTTACAATAGAGATGTTAGATGGTATTTCAAGTCATAAAATAAAAAATGTATTTTCGAATCTTTGAGTCAAAAGAATGATCAAATTCGATAAATAAAAATTTCGCGTACGTAATCTGTTCGATAGCTTACCAGATCACTCATGTGGAAGTTACCTCGTTAGATTTGTCTTAAAAAGAAGGAATTAAATGTAATTATTTGCTGCCCGAATTTCTCGTATTTTTAAATATCATAGTTTTATGAAAGTAATCCAACAGATCAAGAGAAGAAAATATACACTTTTGCGACAAATATTGCAGTAATGCTTTTGATATTTCTATATTGTTAAACAATCTAGCGACTCTATATATTACAGGATGCATACGTCAAAACAATATTTTTAAATTTTGGCTAAATTATCACAGATGCTCGATATTCGACCCCTTTTTCGTTGCATGGCCTGCTGCATTAAGTCTATAACATAATGCTTGTTCAGTCTTTCGCATGTTTCTGTCAATACTGCCAGAAGCAACAGCGTTTTGAAGACAGTGACGTAAGAAGGGACATGCACAACTACGTCGTATCCTGTGCACCAGAATCGGGGTCAGCAAAGAACCAGTTTCATTTAAGAGAAAAGTTGGACAGAAAGAGACATTGGCATACATTAGACACTGGTTACAAAATATTAACTTTTGAAATGAATTTAGCATTTTTACTACTCCTGCCCTGTGATACGTAGTGAATTATTTTGCGATTAATCCCTGACATGTTTTTAATAAAATCGGAAAATCAAATTTGTGTTTGACGCGCATTTTTCCCAAATGATTGAAATAAAATTTCGACGCACAACTACAATCGTAGTCACAAAATCACGTACAAAATTTGGTATATATAAATCCTGGTGTTTTCGAGTTTTCGCGTTTGTATGTTTCTGAAAGTACAGACGGTGAATTCTGCTTTGGATTTGGTTCAAGATTTGTTAGGTGTATTCAATATCGATGTTAAATCTAAGCACCAAATTTAATCCATCTAACTGTCCTCGTTTTTTAGTTATCAACTTCCTTTGAATTTTTCTCAAAATTTGATAGATTTCTACACATTTGGTGTAAAGAACCATATAACAAATTTCATCCGTGTGACTCGAAGACTTTTTGAGTTATATTTATCATAGACAGACATTTTTTCAAAAATTTGTTTTTTAAACTCAGAGTGGCGTAAAACGTGGATATTCATCAAAATCTTTAGTTCGAATTTTTTGATGATTACATTACTTTCTCTACATTTCATGTTTGGGAAAGTAAGAAAAAAAAAGGAATATGATTTTTGCCCTTATCATTTATATATGACTTTTTTTTTGTTGAAATTTTACTCTTATGCATTGAAATTTTCAGCTTATTTTAGTTTTAAGCCACAAAGGTATGATAAATGATTTTATAGTTGACGAATACTGAGAATTAATTTTCTTTCGCTCACCCTTTATGAATTTCAGACATGTGGCGCTTTCTTTTCAAGATAAGATTTGTCCACTAGTGTATTTAAGTAATTTTGGGCCCTAAACTGTGGACATCATAAGAATCTCTTCATTATTGGTCCCTTTAGTTTTAAATTACGATAGATTCTTTATCAATATAAAAAGGATATTTTTTTATTCCATTTTTACTTTTCCTTACATAAAGTATGGAGAAAGCCTTGGAATCGTCAAAACATTCGAATTCAAGATTTTGTTCGAATCTCCATGCTTTAGACCTCTATGAGTTCAAAAGTCACATTTTTTGAAAAATATTTGTCTCTCCGTCTATTTGTAACATCGATAATTCAAAAACACATTGAGCTTGATAGATGACATTTTGTATATAGTCATTAATCCAAATTTGAAAATTTCTATGAAATTGTGTGCAAAATCTATTCTGAGGAAGTCTGTTCGAAAATATGAATCAATACGACGACTACAAAATGAAAAGAGCTAGATGGATAAAATCCGGAACAATGATTTAACATTTATAATGTTACCACAGGCACTGTGACCCACCAATGTCATATAATTGTGATCAGCACTGTATGAGGATGAAAAAAGCTAGCAATAGACAGCAGATGAGTCGTACGTGCTTCGTCGCCAAGCACGTACGACTTGAGTGAATAACTGTGTATAATTCTTTCGTAAAATGTTTTATTTTATGATAAGAAACTATTATATTCAAATGTAATGTGAACTGTTGCTCGATCCTCTCAGAGAATAATGCAGACGTCAGTGAAATGTTGAGCCAAATCCAAAAAGGCGTTGAACGTCTGTCCGTCTTCCCTTTCAGAAGTACATAAACGCGATAGCAATCATAAACACAACACATTGGGGATGTGATATTGTGACTGCAACTGTGTTTCCGTTCAAATTGTGGTTTGAATCGGCCGGGAAAGACGGCATCGAAGGCACCCCTTTATGAGAGAGTGTGCGAGAAAATTTTTGAGAGACCATTCCCTCTGGATTTATTTTAGCAGCTACGTGAGAAAGTATTTTTAATATATATATTATTGAAAAAATAAGTAAAATTATATAATTTTTGAAAAATTAACTAGTATTTTTATTTTCTTACTTTCTTTAATTAAAACTTTTAATTATTATGACAATTTACATAAAAAATTAAATTTTGAAAGAATATAATATAAAAATTTAATGTCTGAACCTACCAAGTGCAATGTCATTTCAAAAAATGAAAGCGTGAATATTATCATATGACATTATAAATAATTAATTATACTTAAATGAATGACATCCATCATAATCCTAATATTTTATAATTCAAAAAAATGTATAAAATTTTACAAATTAATTTATTTGTTAACTAAGCAAATAACAGTTTTGACGGCAGTGTTGGTCTCGAGACATTTTTTTTAAAATTATTCATATCCCTTTCTACTCATATTCTGAGCCAATGGGAGTGGTCGACCCAAAAACGTTTTCGCATACTCTCCAATGGACGCACAAAATGGTGGCAGAGAGCGTCCAGCATGACATTCGAGTGCAATAAGTACGAAATATTAATCTCCACAGGGAATTTAGCATTTTTTATGAGATCAGCGTGTGAGAGTCTTTAGGAATATCCGACAATCGAGTCTGTGTTTTAGACTCGTTTTTTTTCTTCTTACGGATTGAAACAAATATTTGACACAGAACTATATTTGTAGTCACAAAATCATATATCAAATTTGATATATTTATTTGTTTTTGAGTTATGCATGTTTCTAAAAGTGCAGACCCGTCACGGTCCACTCCTTGTTGAATTTGACAGGGGCCTAAACTATGGTTGTACCGAATTCGTCTCTCTCCGTTTTATAATGATCGAACAGCCAGACAGACAGTCTTACTCTGAGCAGAATTTGCTTAAAAATTGATAGAAATCTACAAATTTGGTATCAAAATTGTGTACCAAATTTCTTCCGTCGGGTTCAAAGCGTTTTCGAGTCTTCTATGTCAGAGATAGACAAATATTTTTTTCAAAAATGTGTTTATCGAACTCAGGGACGTCTAAAATGTAGAGATTCGTTCAAGTCTCGATACTTTCACAATATTTTCTCTATATTTCCTATACGAAAAAATAAATAAGGTAACAAAAATATAATTTAGAAAAGGAGAAAGTAGATGTTAATTCTCCAAAAAATTAAAAAGTTGCTTTCGCGAGGGCAACGGTCGTCCGAAAATAAATTCAAGCTGAATAAGTGAAACAAAATGCTAACTTCAAATTTGTATTGTGCTGCCCTTTTTTAATCGATTCTTTTGAGATCATTTGAAGACATTCAATACCTTTTTTAGAATAAGGTTTTATTAGTTTTCGAATTCTGACTGATAAAAAAGTATTTATAAGCTTCTTTTCGAGAATCCTGTTTTTGTTTATGTCGTTTGTTGTTGTTGTTTTTTGATCCATTCGAATTTTTCTTAAAATAATGCAGTTTTCGATTTTAAATTTTTATAAATGATTCCCTTATTAACTTTTAATCCGTACATAAGTGGGTTTCCAAAACTTTCGCTCCATTAAAACAAATGAAAAATATTTTCTTTTCAAATGTGCGCTTTTTAAATTGATTCCTGGCCCAATGAAGCTGTTATTATGTTCGAACCTCATTGTATAAGTCCTTCTAATACCAATGACTATCATTTTGAATTAAAATTTTTCCTTTCAGATCAACATGTTTTTATTTCAGCATCAAAATCCAGTGTTAAAATGTGCACTTCCAGTCGCACCTCCTCTCGACAACAGACTCGGCAGCAAAGCCCGTTTCGGATAATGCTTTCATCCAGTCAATTATTTTTTTAAACTTTCTGTTTGACGTCAATTTCTTATGTCTCTTCTTTCCTCTGATGGAATTGCTTTTTTATGCAGATGAATGATTTGGTCAGTTGTTATACCTTCTGTTTTTTTTTTCTGGGTATATTGAAGCACATGTTTTATGATTTGATTGGGGGTAAAAAGCACTTGCAGAAATAAATTGAATTGTTTCGCATAATGAGTTGATGTTGATATTCATTTCTGTTCTACCATTCTCTATATGCTAATTGTTTTATCAGCTTCACGTTTTACATTCTGATTTTTTCTTCTTTTTTTGCTTTTGAGAACAATATATTTCCTGATCATTAAATTATGAAAGATATTTTGTCTATATATTGCAACACGTTTCAAATCGGCAGTTGAATTTCATTTCTTTTTCACTTTAGCATTAAAACTTGAATGATGAACACTAAAATGACGAAGTGAAGCGGTGCAAGACTCGTGGGATAGGATGTCTGGGATGCAGTTCACAAAATATGAACTTTCTGCTCCTTTCTCAAAGAGTTTCTCGGAGCGTGACAATCGAAGGAATGTCCGTCGACGTGAAAATTCGCCATTATTTTTGAATGGGAGAAAGAAATGAAATCACTCAGTTTTAAAATATAGTTTAGTTGAACATACATCGCTGATGGAGCAGTGCTGAATGTTATGACATACTAATCGCCAGAGTATTTTATCGTTTGCATATAATACGTTAGTCGTCCATTTTTAGATGCAAATTTTTGTCCAAAATCCCGACAAACTTTCGTATATTGAAGCCTTGTTTTTTAATTGTCTTGCATAGGCTTTGTTCATTATGTATATGAACCATACTAAGGGAGACATCGTGGCGCTTTTAAAAACCTAAATGTGCCGGTCTTCTAAATATCACGATATTCTAACTTCACTTTTTTATTCGTTTTATAAAATACACGGATCCTTCTTGCTTCAGCTTTCGAGAATGGGAAAGAATCACGCTATCAAATATTTTATGAAACAATGAAATGGTTTGAATTTCAGAGAAACAGTAGAATTGATTGTTTTGTAATTGGAATAA
The DNA here is from genome assembly GCA_026543865.1 of Argiope aurantia. Classification (NCBI taxonomy): domain Eukaryota; kingdom Metazoa; phylum Arthropoda; class Arachnida; order Araneae; family Araneidae; genus Argiope; species Argiope aurantia. Next base: position 294,538 of record JAPMOR010049054.1, on the reverse strand, counting down.
AATAGGTTTTTTTTTTCGAAAATTTTACAAGGTTATTAAATGGACGCTGTTGTTATTAGTTATTTATTTAGCTTCGAAATGGTGTAAGTCTTATTCTTATATAATAATATTTTCGAAAGTTATCGTGGGAAAAAGCTAAAATTTAGCTTTTCATTAAAACTCTAACTAATTTTTATTCACGTTTTTAATGAATTGAATTAAAAAAAAGCTTTGAGGTGTTCTTTCCCGCCCTCCAGTTGATGTGCCAAATTTAACCAAAAGTTCTGGTTTATAAAGCGACAGCATGCACACAGATAGATACACATTTAACTTAATTATTATTAGAGCTAGAACTTACATAAAATTATTATTAGAGCTTTAGCTTATTAGAGCTTACATAAAAATTAAATTCAATCTCTGACTAACTCATTGCGGAATCTCACAAGCATAAGGACTCTTCATTTAACAATCATTACTTAGGTATACCAACTGTGGATATATTTTGAAATTTTTCTTACCTGTTCATTTCTTGCATTTAAATTTGGCCTTACGTTGACATTTGTTTTGATTTGATAATAAAATCCTCTATTTCGAATGCAAGCGCAATGAAAGATAATTTAATTTCATATAAATTTCATTTTCTAATAGATTTCGTTCTTATCAAGCCATAGGAGTGAAATTGCATTTCTTAATCATCGTCAAACAACCAAGTAAACAAGCTGGTCACCCAAGTTATCTAGTAATGAAGCATCTTGTTATGCTATAGTTTTAACTCCTAGTATAAATAGAAAATGATTGCTGCGGAAAGTTGTCCCTCTTTCCCAATCAAGCTTAGCACATGGAACTAGCATTCATGATTATTTCCATCAGTTTTCTATTGTCTCTTTTTTTCCTATCATTTTCTTTATTGTCTCTCTATATAAAACGCGAACGTACATGGAGTAGAAATCGCTTTTATTACGTATTGTCGAATGGCAAAAGTTAAATGTAAACAAATCGCTTTACGAACATTTCAAATAACTGCATGGATGGTGGATCATTTGAGATAAAGAAACTGAAATGAGAATTATCAAAACACTTTCAAACTAAATTAAAAATAAACTTCTTAATGGATTGCGCGTTGTTATAGCTTGCTTTTCATTCAACGCTTCGCTCATTATTGAAGCTGAAAAATATTATTTGCAATGTTTGAATAAGACTTGCTAAAAATTCTCACCACTCAGAAGGAAGAAGACGTCAAAGAAACCAAGAAATAGGCCTCAAACTTTAACTGAGCGCGAAACAGGCTTATGGAAATGAATGCCCCTATCTTCTAAAATATTATCTCACAAATATGGTTTTTGTATCATTTTAAAACTCAAAACAAATTACTTCAAATGATATTCGTTTCATTTCGTTACTATTTCTTTATTTGTAATTGTACCACTATTTATAATAATTTTTAAGATATAAAATTTAAATTCATCCGCAAAAACATTCCATCGCTTGCTTCTGCCAATGTTAGAATTTAGCGCTAAAAAAATGCCTTCTTTGGACATAAATTCTGAAATTGGATTTTCACTTCCATTTTTAATCGGCGAGAGATGCACTTTTGAATATGCATGCTTTTATCATTTGTTTCAACTTATTCCATTCAAATGTTTCAGTCTTATCAAATAAAAAGGTGAAATTTAACAAATCCATATGAATATTTAATAATCTAAAAAGTGAATAATCCAGGCTTACAAAAGGGTCGCCAAAGATGATTAGCTGTTGATATTCCGCACGTCAGGAGTTGACCTGATGACATTATAGATTGACTTTCACCTTTTCTTTTTTAGGGAGGAGGGGGCGCACCGAACTGCTTAAGCTGAAGGGTTCTTTTTTTGGCTCTCGTTGACATGTTTTGTCTCTCATTCCTAGAGGTTCACCGAAGACTTTTACCAATGTGTAGAATCCTAACATGTTTGTATTGTTGCGTTACACAGCACTTCAAAATTCATTCAGGCCTTGAAAAATATGTAGTGTGTAAAAGGACATAAATCGCCGAAAAAACTCCCTCCATGTAACAAAAAGAAAAGGCTTCCTATCCAGTCATCAAAAAGGCAAGAATAAAGAAAATACTATAATCAGAAAGAAATGTGAATTCAATAAAAGCGGCGGAGAAACAACGTTCAGAAACATTCCAGTGTTCAACGGTTTATTTCCGGCAAATGAAAATTCCTTGCAGTGGAGAGGAGGGACAAACATTCTTCCTTCCGCCATGCAATGAATGAAAATTTCAAAATATTCAGACCAAGACTGGATAAAAATATGTAAAGGAGGGAAAAACGTTTCTTAAAAATAAAAAATAAAAACATTGTGAGAGAGTGGCGTCCGCCTTCGTAAAACGCAGCTGCTTTTAGATCTGGATACAGCACGAATGATTTTGCGCAAGACGCCTTTTTAATCCGAAGACACTCCTACATTTGACCTTTACTGTCGGTTGTGACGTCAGCACAGGCATGGGATGCCCCCAAATCGTTATTGACGAATAGTTTCTCTCCGCTAAAGATGATTGTTTCGTAGCTTATCCGACTTAGTCTTAACTAGATCGCGCTGGAAGTCATTCCGATTTGCCTTAAAAGAGTGCCTGTCATTGAATGGAAGAGAGGAGAATTCAAGTGCCCGAGAAAACGTGAATCTGATGATGACTGTGTCTTTCCAGACTTTGAAGACAGAAAAGCTCCATAATCATCAAATATTTAGAAATAATCTGAAATTTAGAAATCTTAGTGTTAATTAAAATGAATTGTAGTTCATATGTGTTCGAATGATGATCGTCAAAAAATTCGAATTCAAGATTTTGACCAATCTCCGCGCTTTGGACTTCCCTGTGTTCAAAAAACGCATTTAAAAAATGTTTGCCTATCTGTGACAAAGATAACTGAAAAAGGCTTTGAGCTAGACGGATAATATTTGATCATTCATTCATATATGACCTTCGCACCAAATTCGCAGTGTAAACATCTATCAAATGTCCAACTGGGGGGTTGTCCCTTTCTCAGATTGTACCTTTAGAAACACATAAATATAATAACACAATGACTTAAATATATCAAAATGGGTGAGTGATTTTGTTGCTATATAAGTGGAGTCCTGAGTCAAATTTTAGTTACACTCGATTTGGATTAACGCGTCTTAAGCACAAACTCAATTTTTAGATAATATTAATTGTATGCCAGGGATGAATCGCCAAAAATGTCGCCAAGGTTCATTCAATATTTTCAGAAAAAATGCTGCATTCACGTCAAAGATTAATGTTTCACATTTATTGCACGTCATTACCATGCAAGGCGTTTTCTGCCTTCTCTAAAATCCACAATTTTTGCTACAGTTGAAAGACACTTTTATAAGAAAGTATGCGAGAAATTTCTTTGACACCACTTTTCTTTTGGTGAGGGGGATTTAGAAAAATTTATTTGTCCTAAAATAACTTCCTTGTTTTCATCTCATCCGAATAATGACTTGCTTGACGACTTCCTTCCCCTCTTATAAATATCTAGGGTGAGGTCTTAGAAATGGAAATCAAACACGATCACTAATGATAAGACTTCATTTTTGGAATTACTTTAATAATTCACTTTAAAATATTATTAGTTGATTTTAAATTATCTTTTAATTTAGAAGAGCTGATACAATAATTCAATGGGTTTTTTGTTTTGCATTTTATTTCACGCAACCTTTTTTTGTAAGTGTATTTTGTAAGTACTTTATTTTTGCAAATCTAACTTTCAGATCAATGGAAGTTCAGCTGGCACTGTTGCAGCCTCTCTTGTCTCAAGAAGGATTTTGAAAATGGAAACTTGTCGCGAGCCATTTTGAGAGAACTGGTTAAAAACAGTCTCAAAGCAGTACATAATAAAGGAAAATTTAAAGATCCGGGGTGGATTTGTCTATGATTATGAAATCTGCAATTTATCTGACGGACGAAGATTTTTCTATTGTCTTTTCTTTGGTTTTTATTTATACATTGATCTGTTGTTTGTTGCTTTCACTTCTGGAGAGTAGCAGTAATCGGAACACCTCGAGCTGGGGCCCTCTGTCGTTTTACCAATGTTCCGCCATTGTCTCTGATTTTACTCCACGTGAGCGTATAAATTTTTTTTTTTCCTGATTCTCAAGAACTCTCGTGATTTTTTTATTTGTCAAATTCATTTTAAATTCTATCGTCTTAAAATTCCCATTTATCTAGGTAAAGAATCTGATGAAATCAATTTTATGAGGAAAATAGTTTAAGCAATTATTATTTTCAAGAATTTATTGTCATTCGAAGCAAAAAATATAACATTTACATGTTACATTTAATATAATGTTTTAACGTAATTTCGCTTTAAAAAATAATTTTATGCGCAGTCATTATACGTCAGTATGATAGCTGTGATTATAACAACATACAATCTTTAATTATTTATATTTCAGCGTTAATATAAATAATTAAAGATTGTATATATTAAATTATATTGAATGTTAAGAGTCATTAAATAATATTAATATAACGTTGAATGTTCATCATTCAATACCATTAAATTATAGCGTTGCCTACTCGATTGTAAATGCGCAAAGAAGATTAAATGTTGATTATAAATTTCAAAGCAATTAAAATGATTACCGTTTTTATTATACATTTTCTTTCACTTGTTTTATCTTTTATTTGAAATTTTGTAATTGAGTTTTCATTGACTTCCTTATGACACAAGGGTTTTGATGAGAAATTCTTTTTTTTCCCTTATTACATTAATATAATTGGGTTGAAAAGTATTTTATGGTCCAGTTTTCATAACAAAATGGCTAATTTATCAGAAAATACGTAATGAAACTCTAGATTCGAAGAACTCTTGATATCTGAGAATCTTATTAGCCCGAACCAAAGCCAGCATCACTTGATTGGCCAATAGCAGATTATCCAATAGCAGTGGGTAATGAGTTGGAGGAATATTGAGAATGTCCATGAGATTTGAGCCTGCTCCTTGATTAATAGGAAGATAGGTGTGCGTGAAGATGAGGGGGATGGTCAGTGATCAATCACTTTGTGGCTGGGGGTCAACTGCCTCGAAGAGGACGTCAGTTTGGTGAATCGGCCGGAGTTATGCTAAAGACGGCAGTCGGCCACAACAAATCCCGTCGACACTGCTTCGTTCAGGGGTGGGCGGCTGTGCACAAGAAGAAGCAGTAGCAGATAATGGCAGAAGGATGCTATTCCTGATTTAGGGACTAGAGAAATGAAATGACATGCAATTCTTGATGCGTGGAGATATATGACCAGATCAATGGAGTTATATAACTAAACCGTAAATTGAAATGATATCCTGAAATATAACTGAAATCCTTTGGAACTAACTAGTACCAAAACCTATGTCTCTTGACGAATAGATTATCCAATAGTCGATAGCCGGTAATCAAAATGACGAAGTAGACGGGATCGCCGACTTCGCCACAGGAGCAAAAGTCATCCTCTGATAAGTGGAAGCGATGAAGAAAAAGGAAAATAAACCGTGTGCACAAACAAGATTTCTTCAGGAGCCCCGCAAAGTGATTGCAATTTTACTGTTCTAATGATTTCAAACAAAATAACCAGAGTTTCCACTGTGCCAAAGGTTTTGCTATATTTTTATGAATATTTTTTGGAGACGCTGTCGATGGCTTGACTCAAGTGATGACACTTTTCTTGGTAAAACAATCTAATTATGTTCTTATGGATTAAGTGACTAATTACTATTTACACACACACACACACACACACATATATATAAATAAATTCTAGTTTAAATCGAAATTTATTTCTAAGCGTTCGCACCGGAGCTCCTCCTTACCGGTATCAACCATCATTTCCCGCGCCACTCTTCTTTTCTCTTCGGTTTCAGCCGTGAGGCCGGAACAGCTGCGTGGAAGTTAGAGGCATCACAGATGGTCCCTGGTTTTAGGGCTTTCGATGGTGGCTGCTTTTGCAAGAATATCAGTTCTTCGTTACCAGTATGAGCTTCGATCCATCTTAAGAGGATGCTTGGATTTTGGAGGACTGGATGACTCGGACAAGATAATAAGGGGATATTGTATTGCTAGCGAATTTGAGAGACTGTCTGACCAAATTTTAATTTGTTTCACTAACTCATATAATAACTTTTTACAGTCCAATCAATTCCGCTTGAAATACAGTATGAAATTCCTCCATTTTTCCTTTCCATTTTTGGATACTTTAATGCCATTTTTGAATTCGAATATCCTGTTCTCAGCTCTGATTTGTACCCATCTGTGTAGAATGTCAGATTGTTTTCCTCTTTGAAGGATTCTATTGTTGCGGTTTGTTTTTATATTTCAAACAATGAAGAGTGGATAGTAATATACTTTTTCTTCAAATTCACTAGGATAATTCAATTCAAATTCACTAGGAGATTACACCTTCGAATTCTATTTCTTTCTTTCAGCATATGACATTTATATAAATGGCTCCGTGTTGAGCTTTCAAATGTACAGTGACATGATGCCTGTAATAACTTGCAAAGCTGCTGTTGATGTTATACGATATTACCATAGTGTGATATATAGGAAGAAGATCCTCCTCATAGATGCTAGATCATGCACTTACACCATGCAGGAACATCCTCTCAGTAACTGCTTGATATAGGGTTTTCTGAATTTTTGTTGTAGTCTCCAGCGAGGACCTGTTAGATGGCAAAGTTGATATTAGCTTATCTTGTATATGAGTGATCCAGTTTAGTTTCTCATCTAATGTTATTCCCAGATATTTAAGAAATGACGTTCTTTTTATAGGCTGGATGTTCCATCGAAATATAGATTCCCTGGACAGTTTTCCTATAAGTAAATATTGTGATTTTTGCAACCCAATTTGTAAATGTCTGTCAGCTTTTGATTGAAATCCATTCATAAGAAGTCTGTCTGTCTGGCAGTTAAGATACAAGTAAACTCGATAACTAGAAAAAGCTAAGAGCTAGGTTAATAAAATCTAGTGCATATATTTGGTATTCATTTAAAATATAGATTATTGAATCAAATGCATCAAACTATTGACCATCTGATATCTATACTTTTGCATGCATATAAGCACGGTTAGACGCAATGACTCATGTGTGTGGTCTTCGGTGTGTTATCTTATGACCCCAATTGCAGTTTTTGTCAAATTCTGGTATCAGTCGACCTACAAGTAAGTGTCAAAAATGCGCATTCTCGCGATAGATTCAGTAAAAATTCGATATTCCCGTCAAGGATTCATACGCCTTAACCATCACTCACCAACAGCGTACCCAAGATGTAAGATTTTATCTTAGGAAAAGAGCTCTTTTGGAGAGTATGCGAGAAAGTTTCGGGGACACATCTGATCAAATCTGAATTTGCGTTGGTTCGTCATGATTAATCAAGCGATTATGCCATTATTTGTACTCGCCACTGAACTTGATGAATGCGATCCATTAATGAACACTCATCAAATTGACCGGTTCGTTTATAGAATCCCAAATTCGTAATGAGGGAATGTAATTATAAGTCCATAATCCATAACTTTGCCAAAATTGATACAGTTTATATTATTATAACATTATATAAACTTATGTTATTATCTAATAAATCTGTTCCAAAATGTCTAATAAAATAAAAGGAGAAATTTTGATTTAATTTTTAAATTGAAATATTATTGTAAATTTTAGCCACCATGACGTTCTTTTAATTCTGAACAATGAAACTTTTTGTGTTTTTTGTAAGTAAGATTTTGTTACTCCTCAAAATAACTCGAATTTATTCCATTCCCCATTACTAGCTGATGGTTTTGAAAACGAATCGGTACATTTGATAAGTATTCAATAATTTATCACATTCACCAAGTTTAGTGGTGATTATGATGAATCGCCAGATTCATCTCATTTTCCGTAACACATGCATCAAAAGTGAAATGGTTTGTTGAAAAGATGGTTCATTTCAAGAATGACTGCAACGAAGAAAAACATTAAATTTGAATTCATGAACATGAAGTTTACGATATTTTTCCACCATGCCCGAAATCGCTTTCATTATACTTGGCTCCATATTTAAAACCTTGGCTCTATAAAAATCCTGAATATGTTATTGATAGAAAAAGATTATTAAGCAGGAAAGGCAGACGATTTTTCAGATTATCGAGATTTTTTTGTTGTTACAATATTTTGAAAATTATATAATTTTGTGCTTTCATTTAATTATAAAGGCGTGCGATCGAATTTTTTTACATTAATTTTGGTACGTTATTTTAGTAACTTTTCCTATCAATTACCATTGACAAGTTTTATACTGTGCTATTTTATAATTCTAAAATAAATGTGGAGTTTCATAATTAAAAAATGACCATTATTAAATACTTCGCCAGTATTACCGCTCGCTACAATTTTCAATCAAATATTTTAAGTAACTGATCTCTTAATAGATTCTCAAAAAAGCATTTTTAATCGTCACATTTTGATAGTCATACCAAACTTATACCGTTGTTTAGATCGTTTCGTTCAATTTACTATATATATTTTGCTAATTTGTTGTCCTTTCCGGTAAAACTTCAACTTTAATTTAAAGTGGAAATGATGAAATTGTAATTAATATAAAGATATTTTTTAATAAAACCAAGCGTTTTATTTTATTTATCATCTTTATTGTTAATTATTTATTACTAGCCGCCTTTGGCGACCAGCCGGTTCGCCAGTATTACCGCTCGCTACAATTTTCAATTAAATATTTTAAGTAACTGGTCTCTTAAAGGCTTCTCAAACAAAACATTTTTAATCTTCAAATTTTGATAGTCATACCAAACTTATATTGTTTAGATCGTTTCGTTCAATTTACTATATATATTTTGCTAATTTGTTGCCATTTCCGGTAAAACTTCAACTTTAATTAAAAATGTAAATGACGAAATTCCAATTAATATTAAGATATTTTTTAATAAAACCAAGCGTTTTATTTTATTAATCATCTTTATTGTTATTTATTAATTATTATTATTATTGAATATGAGTATTGCAAACAGAATCGCTCGGTATTTAAGTTTTATGTTAACTACAAAATATTTTTCATAGTTTATGTAATATCTCAAACAATAATTCAACAAAAATTTCTGAGATTCAGTATAAAATTCAGTTTTTAGTTTTGCTTTCAAAAGGATTGAAATGAAATCAATAATAATATTTTGTTCCTGCTTATAAATATATTTCAAAAATTATGAAGTCTAAATTTAATGCAGTAAGGTATCATATTCTGATAAATATTCTGGACACACCAAATTTTAAATAAATGAATGAATGTTTCTATTTTCCACGATCAACTTAGACTTATTTATGAAGTTTTAAATGTTAAAAATTTAGAAAAACTCACCATTTTCATAATCTTAGGCCAATTAATCTTCAGAAACCTGCGCGCTTATTGGCCTATTTTCTTTGAAACGATCGATGAAAAATCTGAAATTATCCTTTTTTTATTGAATAGTGATATTCAAATCTTCATAAATCAGTCAGTTTAAGTGATTTGAAATTAACTCTATGACCACCATAAAATCTGTGCTTTCTCTTGTGGTGTATGCATTCTCCTTAATATCCGATCGAATAAAACATCACATACAAAAGTACTACATAAAATAAACACATCAAAAGTAAACATTTCAATAGTTGCCAAAAACAAAAGAGAGAAAAATGCAATTAATAAGCAGACGATATTTAGAAAAGTACAGTATTTAGACTGGAAAATGAAATTATCTGAAATTAAAAACACGCGCAGACGATATTTACAAACGTAAAAATATTCAAACCTGAAAAGGAAAATATATTAGTTATTCCATCAATAAATGCCATAAGTTTGTTTACATCTTCATTATTTTATGATTCATTAAATATCAAAATGGATCCGAGACAGAATAAACCCCCTGTATAGAGAGTGTAAAAGATCATAAAATAAATTTTCTTGAATTTATTTTTTAGAAAAAATAATATTTCATATTTGTTTCATTTCTTACAGACACTTGTCGAAAATTATAATTTTGCAGATTTCATTTCTAAAAAGATTTAATTTATTTTCAGTTAGAGCTTTAATCAATGTGATGGCAACACTTTGAAAAAAGCTATTTTTTTCTCATGAATGCGAAACGTGCTTAATCCTCATTTTTATTTTTGACGAAAAAAATTATTGAAAAACATAGTTAAAATATTTATTTAAAAATTCATTAAAAATAGAAATTTAATTTTAAGATTAAAACAGTAGTATCATTTAAAAGATAAATTTTTTATCTTTAACTTCATGTAAAAATCTTTTTTGTGCGGTAATATTTTCGGCAGTTATAGCAGAAACACGTCAAAATTTCGCTTAATTTTTAAATAAATAAAATTCTAATTAAAAATTCGAAAAAATAACCCCCAGGTGCACATTCCCGGTCTCCAAGGTATACACGTGCCAAATTTGGTAGCTGTAGGTTGAATGGTCTGGTCTGTAGAGCGCCAACACACACACACACACACACACATTGAGCTTTATTATAAGTATAGATTATTATTATTATTCAATATGGGTATTGCAAGTGAGTGAGTGAGTGTGAGGTTTTATGGCGCAAAAACCAGTTTTGGTTATGATGTACCAAGCACATGGTGTATATATAGAAAATAAATGGAGGTTTAAAAACCCATATGATAGCAGCCACAACGTGATTTATAAAAGGCAAAATGACTCAAATATGATTCGTTTCTAAAACTAAGTAACAATGAAAGATGAACGAGTATTATTCTAAAATTCACGATAAAAATAATCAAATACACAGATCTCTGGATAAATGCTAATGTTTGCAACAGGTAAAATCCAAAAGCTAAAATTAATGTTAGCTTTTTTTCTTACTTCGATGTTTAGCATATTTCTTTTTAAAAGTTGGATAAAAGCGCGGATTAATAATTGTTCGACTGGTTGATGGCTGCTGTCTATAAACATTTATCATGTTTTCGTCTATATTTTTTTTAGGATCATAATCAATGTAATTATCTGATTCTGAAACTTCTGTATCATCAGAATATAAATTATCGGTTTCTCTCAAGGAGCTGGTTGAACATGCCAATTCGGCTCTATCTTGGAAAAATGTGTCATTTGACTCTCTATATTCAGAAACAAAATCTGTATTCTGGGATTTTGTAATATTTTCATTAAAATCAATGCTGGTATCTTGCTTGGCTCTTTTTTTGGAGGTCGTGTGACATTACAAATTTTATCATCAATGAGAGTTGAAACGGAGACTTTAGATGCACAGAACATGCTGGTAAAACATAAATCTGTTTGTATAAATCTTTCAGCTGTATCAAAGGATTTTCTTTGCTGAACTTTGGTTGCAAACGATGGAACAGATGGTGGCAGACACAATTTTCTTGCTTCTGTATATGAAATATTTTTTAATGATTTCAGCTTCTGAATTTGTTTTTCTTGTTGCCAAGTAGGACAAAACTTTGAATTTGATTCATGCGGCTGCGCACAATTCGCACACTTCGGCTCTGAATGACAGTCAGCAGAAGAATGACCAACTGATGCACATCTAGAGCACACAAAATTTCCGCGACAGGCAGCTTTTGAATGTCCAAACCGTTGACATTTATAATATCTAATCGGGTTGGGGATAAAAGGCCGTACACGACAATACAAGCAAACAGCTTTAACTGATTTGGGCAGTTCAGTTTTATTGAAAGTTAAGATTATGTTATTAGTTGGTTGAAATTCTGAACTCTTCTTCACAAAAATACGGCGGACAAAAATAACGCCCTGATCAGAGAAACCTTCCAATATATCCGATTCTGAAGTATTGAACAATCCAGGTTCAGAGATAACACCTCGAACAGAATTCAGAATTTTGTGGGGTGTTACAGATATTGGAATGTCGAGTAATGTTTTAACAATAAGAAAAGACTTTGTTTGCGTCGAAGACAAAGTTTCAATCAAGAAATCACCCGACTTTAATTTTTTAATTGATTTTGGTTTTCCACCAATGCTTGTAATACCTTTGTAGATTGCAAAAGGTGAAAGAGAAGAAATGTTTCTCGATTTATCAAAAGATAAGATTAAAAATCTTACGAATTTACTAAGATAGTCTATGTTGCTCGTTTCCAGATTAGAATTTCCCACACCAGAAAAATTTTGACAAGAACCCATGCAATGAAATGACAAAATTCGGGCCCTGACGGCACCGCCCACCACGGAGCCCAACAAGGGAAGGCAGCCACCGGCTCTGGATATAACCAGCCTCGGCACTTACCTTGATGCTAGCCAAGGCCTATACGCTCAGAGTCACCTCCAGGAACGTTGACCACCCTTAACGAAAAAGCCCCAGAGAATGAACCTTTCGCTTGATCCCTAGCAGACTAACCAAGTGGTTAGGATACCAGCCGATTGATACACCGGGGACCACAGTGCACCGCCCATCTAATGGGTCGCCACGCACGGCAAGCACGTGGGAGTATTTGCTGTCCATGAGAAGCAGGAAGCTAACAGAGCGGCGACAGCTTCTCATGGAGAGCTCCCTCGCCTACCCTCGAGGGAAAGAAGAATTAAAGCAAAAAGCAGAAGTCGTAGGGGAGAGTAAACATGAAGGGAGTACAGATCCCTGGGAACCTCGGGATTGGGACACCCGTACCCACCTAAAGAAGGTGGGCCCCTGAGGGTATGAGTATTGCAAATAGAATCGCTTGGTATATAAGTCTTATGTGAACTACAAAATATTTTTCATAATTTATGTAATATCTCAAAGAATAATTCAACAAAAATTTCTCAGATTCCGCATAAAATTCAGTTTTTAGTTTTACTTTCAAAAGGATTGAAATGAAATCCAATAATAATATTTTGTTCCGGCCTATAAATATATTTCAAAAATTATGAAGTCTAAATTTAATGCAGTAAGGTATATTCTGAGAAATATTCTGGACACCAAATTTTAAATAAATGAATGAATGTTTCTATTTTCCACGATCAACTAAGACTTATTTATGAAGTTTTGAATGTTAAAAATTTAGAAAAACTCAACATTTTCATAATCTTAGGCCAATTAATCTTGAGAAATCTGCTCGCTGATTGGCGTATTTTCTTTGAAACGATCGATGGAAAATCTAAAATTATCCTTTTTTTTATTGAATAGTGATATTCAAATTTTCATAAATAAGTCAGTTTAAGTGATTGATTTAGTTGATTGGAAATTAACTCTTTTTATTTAAAATATTAGTGTTTCAAGAACATTCTGTTAATCGTGATTTCCACAGCAAAAGCTTTATGTCAAATGAAAAATTCGTTATTTATTAGAGCATTTATTGAATCAAGTTACATAAAATATAATCATTGTCCATTTAGATCATTTTAGTAGATCAGTGTCTTACTAAAGGTTTACAAATTAGCTGTGTGGCCCTGATTTGAACGGATATCCTGTTCATATTAAACAAAACTTGCCTTAAAATAAAACTGATTTATTGGATTAATAATATCGAGAGTGTAAAAGATCATAAAATAATTTTTCTTGAATTTATTTTTTAGAAAAAATAATATTTCATATTTGTTTCATTTCCTACAGACACGTGCCGAAAATTATATTTTTGCAGATTTCATTTCCAAAAAGATTTAATTTATTTTTAGTTGGTGCTTTAATCAATGTGATGGCAACACTTTGAAAAAGTTAATTTTTCCCCATGAATGCGAAACGTGCTCGTGCAGCTTAAATTTTATTTTTATTTTGTACGAAAAAAATTGTTGAAAAATATAGTTAAAATATTTATTTAAAAATTCATTAAAAATAGAAATTTAATTTTAAGGTTAAAACATTTATATCATTTAAAAGATAAATATTTGATCTTTAACCTGATGTAAAAATCTTTTCTGTGCGGTAATATTTTCGGAAGTTATAGCAGAAACACGCCAAAATTTCGCTTAATTTTTAAATAAATAAAATTCTATTTAAAAATTTGAAAAAATAACCCCCAGGTGCACATTCCCGGCCTCCAAGGTACACACGTGTCAAATTTGGTAGCTGTAGGTCGAACGGTCTGGCCTGTAGAGCGCCAACGCACACACACACATTGAGCTTTATTATAAGTATAGATTATTTCGATTGCATTAAGGAAAGTCAAAATGTGTTGCTTAAAATTACTTATATAAAGATTAAGTTATAATCAATAAAAAAAATTTTGGTACTGGAACTTTGAAGAGAGAAATGAGATTTTCCACCCTCTAAGGGCCTCAAGAAGGTTTCTTCCTGCTCTAAATATCTAAAAATGGAACATGCAATTTTCCATTGTCTATCGATTCAATAATGTTCTGAACTTGCACATTCTTTTTCACACTCAGTTTTAATTAACTCGATGCACCGGACGGCTTCTCGTGTAGATCGATCCGATCAATGTAGGTCAGAAGATCCCGTTAGCACCGGGCAGAACCAAATCCCTTCTGCTTACTGGTCGAAGGAAACGCGGATCAATGCGAGTTGAGAGGAAACATAGAGCAAAAAAATGAACGGATGGCAGCAGAATCGTCTGAAATCCAAAGACACAGGAACCAAACCACGGTCTCATTAATGCGCACCTGCGTTTTATTCGATCCTTCTGGGCACGGCGCGAGCCTTCCGATTCCGTCTGTTTATTGATCTTGTAGGAATTTATTCCGGTTTGCACCAACAAGAGTGGAGTGAGAGAATGTTTTGAGATTGCGGAGGATGAAGATCAAGCACGGCTGCACATGATTTGTTTGAATTTAAAACAAAGATTGCTTCCATTCAATCATGGATTTTCTTTTCAAAATCAGCTCGATGCTTTTGTACATTTGATGGAAGTGTTTGAATTATGTCATGCACTCAGTACCAGAAGGCTGGTCACACACACAGCGGGCTTTTCCGACGCGGTTGATTCACCGTCGCCGCCATAACAACAGTATTGTACTGAATTATATTAGAGCTTACACATTTGGCGGGAAAATAAAGGCACGGTCAATTTGTCGTTTGCTGTGCAGACGTCGGCTGCCACTGGCGCCAACGGTACTTGGATCGTCGCAGTCCAAGTACTGGCGCACATAATCAAATGCAAGCTTGCACACACGGCGTTTTTTTAACGCTTAGAGTTGCTTTTTCATAGTGGGTTTTACCTTCCTGCGTGAAACACAATTTTTCTTTCAGCATCAATGGGTTTTCATCTATTATGAGCATGAATGAGTTAAATATCGATAGTGAAATTTTAATCGCTTTAATCCAAGAAAGGCCTGTTTGATGGATTTTTGAAGACAGAAACGCAGCGGTCGGCAGGAAATGTGTAACAGTGATTTATTGGAAGAAAATGACTAAAACGATTTATGGCAAATCTACACTTTTTCATATGCACTTACGAGGAAAAAGATCATATTTTGATATTCTAGAAATGTCAGTAGTAAAAGTCTCTACTTCCAGAGAATTTTATTTACATTGCACTATTGTTTCTAAACTAAATTATCAATACTTTTTTTTATATCTGAGCTGGCTATTATTAACAAACGGGTTTTTTTGAAAAAATATAAACATTATTGGAAAATTAGTAGCAATATTATGTTTTTCAAAAAAGTTTTATTATGCTTTTAACTTATTTCTAATAAATCAAAACTATATTACGATAAAAATAATTCGAAGAAAAATGTTTTTTTTTCCTTGCAATAATTGTTTCAAATAAGAAAGCTGCTTATTTTACAGTTATCTGTCGCTAATATGACATTAAAAATATTTTTATATTGTAGACGTATGCCAGGAAACCATGCCTGCATTTGAAATAAAATATCTACATAGAATGATTGTCATATTGTTTGCTTTGTAGTCTCCTCTTGCAATATCCTCTCCTTGAATACCTTTCAAACCTATAATTGATATTATATCCTCAATCATGTATCCATCTCTATCCCTAACATAATTATGAAGAATAATACATGCTTTAATAACATCATGCACAAATTGTGATAGAACATTAAAAGGACGATGGAATATTCTCCATTTATTGCTGAATATCAAAATATCAAAAGCGCATTCTATGCATCTTCTTTCAAGACAAATCGATATTTGAATATTTTATTTTCAACCGTCAAATGTGTTCCAGCATACGACCTTAGCAATTTTTTATGCAGCCCAAATGCTGCATCACCAACGAAAAAGTATCAAACATCTGGACTTTCTGTGCCTGACAAGCACAAAATAATTTGCGGTATTTACTGTCGGCAATGTCCATTAGCACAAATGAATGGTTATATTAATTATATAATTAATATATTAATATTAATTGTATATTAATTTCTAATTTTATATTTATGTGTAAAAATAGTATCTAAGGTTCTGTTCCTATTTGTATTTTTTTTTATGGAATTGCATCATTAAACAAAGGTACTTTCAAAACTTTATAATAACAATGTACGAAAATAATTGTAAGTAAAACATTTATTTTACACAATCCAATTTAATACTCTAAGGGATTTCAAAAGTTATTGCCAGCATTTCTACAGGCTGAATGGAATTCCTCATTTTGGTATTTTTGTGCTGATACCTTTTAGCCGCCCATGTAATCCCTCGAAGGAAGTCTTCATTCTGAAATAATTGAAAAATTTCAATGTAAATTTCTTTTGCCTCAAATCTTCAAATAATGTGTAAAAAGCTTCTAAATCCTCTTTTTTTCATTCATTTCATAAATCCAAATGAGTCTTTTTCTCTCTCTCTCTCTTTATTTAACGACAAAATAGCAATAAAGATGGAATCTACTCTCTATTCATTTCAAATTACACTTAAACAGTAAATAGTTTAAATAACACGGTTAAAGTAAATTTGTTTGTTGATGAAATTGTGCGGTAATAGAACTTTTGCAGCAGCGTGTGTAAACCTTCGACTTCTGTGAACGGCAACGATAAAATATTCGCAGCGGGAAAAAACGCTGTGTGTAACCAGCCGAAGAATAGTTATATTATATACAAGTCTATGGAATCGTTAAAAAATGGATGAAAAAATATTTTCTGTTCTACGGAATTAAATCCACCAGCAGTGGTCTCCCGAAAACTTCCTCGTATACTTTCTAATAAAGGGAATTTTGTGTTTTAAGTGTGTTTTTACTAACCGATTGTAATCAAAATTTGGCACAAACTCACAATTACAATTACTAAATCATATACAAAATGTAATCTGTTGAAATCATTGCGTTTTCGGTGTTTGCGTGCTTCTAAGGAACAGACGTTCAGCCTCCAGTTCGGTGCAGCTCCCAATTCGATCAGCATCCGCACTGTGTAAATGTTCAATTTGCTTAACAAATTTTATCCATTTTTATAACTTATATTCGAACAGCTGGACAGATGAGAATTTTGATGAGAATTTGCTCAAAATTTTAAAAAATCTACAGATTTTGTCTAAAGACCCGATACCAAATTTAGTTCAAAATGGGGTTGAGTTCGCTTCATCGCAGACAGACAAATGGGCATTTTCCAAAGATATGTTTTTCGAATTCAAAGAAGTCTAAAACTTGGAGCTTCGTCAGAATTTCAAGTTCGAATTTTTTAACAATACTCTCTCTATACTCCGTATACCAGGAGAAAATAAAAAAGATCAGAGTTTCCGAATTTGATGATTGCTTTTATTCAGCACACAGATTTCTGAGTTCTTAGCTTTTCGAGAAATTATTGTCCGTCATACATGAAATCTACTTTTGTGAAACAGCAGGAGTGGAAACTGTTGTTATTTCAGAAATGCAGAAATCTATGAAAGCGTTAAAGAGTATTGCAAAACTACATTCAAAAAACAAAACAAAAAAAATGTAAAATAATAGATTTAAATAGTGTAAAACTCTTCGATTAATTGATCCTTATATACTTCTGATAGTTCTTTAAATTTCAGAAGAATAAATCCGATTTCGACCTGACGTAAGAAGAAAAAAATTTAAGAATTTTTACTTTTTCGTATACGAAGTATTAAGAAAGTATTTTAGTCATTAGAAAATAGAGCTATTGATGAATCTCCTCATTTTAAAACTCCCCGAGTTTGAAAAACTCCTTTTTAGCAGTCTGCGAAGAAAATAATTGAGAAAGGCTTTAAGCTGGATGGATAATATTTGATATTTGATCTTTACTCCAAATTTATAGATTTCTATCAAATTTTGGAGAAATTCCTTTCTGAGGAAGTCTGCCTATCCGGCTGTTCGAAAATAAGTAAATAAACGACGAGAGCTAGATGGATGGAATCTGTAGTGTAGACAACTTTCACATTTTGAGCCAAATCCAGCGAGGAGTTTGAATTTCTGTCAACTCCAATGCCCATCGACTTGAATGTGCCACATTTGGTACGTGGTTTTGTGACTGCAACTTCAGCTATGTGTCAGATTTTAATTTCCTTCGGTATAGAAAACGCGTGTCAAAAAGACAAATGCATCCTTGTTATGATGAGGGAAATCTTACATGATTATCATGCTTATATCAGCACTTTCTAACTAACTTCTCGATCTACTGAGCTCTAAAACGTAGCACATTCGAGATTAGTGCGCAGTATTGTAATATTTAATGAATAGTCTCGTAATCGATCATTGTAGTTTGATTCCACACGAAAACTCCCCTAATAAAAGGACATTTTAGAAAGTTGTTTGATTCTGCCTGCAGTATATAAAGACTACATAGATGAAAAAACTTAAGCAGTTTTCCAGTAAAAGAAGAAGAATGCTCATCACATTATTACAATCATCACAAGATTATCAACACATTATCGCTGTAAGGCTTAATTGAGAAATCGAGCGGCTAAGATGTATTAGCTGTTGTCATAAATCCACGAATTGGGAAATGAAAGGCTTATAATTACTTCTCATCTTTCTCATCTCAAGAAAATTACTTTGCTTTTTCTGAAAATGAATGACTTTTGACAATTCAGCTTTCTTTTTTCTTATATTAATTAATAGTTTGTTAATAAGGTGTTAATCAATAACTAAAGTTAAATTTTTAAAAAGAGTACAAAACGTCGTTTTTATTAATCTATTAAAAAGCAGGAAATATTCCTTTATCAAAAATATTGATGTCAAGATAAAATCATAGAAAAACGAAACACCGATATAAATATTCGAAGTAAACTGGAATTTTAATCACATTTGTTATATATTAAATTTTTGATGAATCCTCAAGAAAGTTCTTTCTTATTCATTTTGATTTTATTCCTTTATAGCATTTTACCGATATCCTGAAGCGCATGTTTTGATTTTTAAAAAATCCATGCTACTAAGTTTTTTCATCATATCAATACATTTCTTAATTCATTATTATAATTACGATTGAATTCTACGATCATATTCTGCCCTTTACAACCAGGTAGCGCTACTCACGTAGTACCAAAATATGATGAAAATCAATCATTTGATAATTCAGTTCTTAAAATTATAACGTATTGAATTGAAAGTGTTGTCAAAGTTTTAGAATGCCGGTACATTAAGAAGTGAAGTGAAGCATCGTTTGTACAGCCATGTAACAGGACATGTTAATAAAAGCGTGTAAAAACGAACTGTAAGTATGTTATTTTCTTAAATCCATTTAAAATTAATGATATCTTAATATCAGAATTTTTATCACTCATGAAGTTCGAGAAGACAAGAATCTATTCATTTGTACTGAAAGAAGAACGGACACTTGCGATGCCATTTTGCCATCCGGTAAACTGCATCTCAAATGACCGAGAATAATCGCTTCGCAGGAACAATGATGCTCTTCACTCGAAACGTGATAACGAATGAATTTCGAAAAGAATGCGAATGAATGATGATCTGACAAATTGCGGAGGAGAGCCTGTGATAGCTTTCCTGAGCGTAATATCTCTGGGAAAATATGATAAATCGTTCCGAGGAAATGAACATAAACATCTTTCTTTTAATTTGATGTGTGTTCTAATTCTCATTTCACTGTCACGAAGTAAACATGTCGCTCCGCTCTATTGTTTCGATGAAGATAAAAATTGAAATAATATTTTTTTATTTAAAATCGAATAAAGTAATGTTTAAAGGACTCGATTTATAAAAAAATGACACAATTATAGAAAGTGAACATTAATTTTTAACAGTCGATTTGGAAAAACGTGTCTAAAGCACAAAAACGATTTTTAAATAATACTAACCTTATGCCAGGGATTAATCGCCAAAAAAAGTCGCTCAATAGGTTCAGTAAAAATGCTTAATTCACACCAAAGATTAATATTTCGTAACTGTTGTACGCCGTTGCCATGTAAGGAGTTCTCTACCTTACTCATGTTCTACATTTTTTTTTTTTTTTTTTTTTTTTTTTTTGCGGGGAATTGGAGGATAGAGACTTTATTATAGAGAACGCGCGAGAAAGATTTTTAAAGACCTCACAAACTGTACATTTGCAAGTAATATTCCAATGCAACAATAATATATCATGTATCTTTCAATCTTCACAAGAAGTATAGAAAGAAACTGTGGCAGGACACTGTGGTCTTTACATTTTTTTTTCCGGAATGTATTTCGCATCGCAGCAGGAACATTTTGAAGTACTGCATTTTCAACTAGACTCGATGTCCTCTTTCTGCTCATGTGCAGTAAAACAAAACCCCTTTCCTTTCCTAAAAAGATCTCTTGTCTGAATAAAGGACCACAAAAATTGCATTTTTGTAAACAAAGTTGAGACTTAAAATTTTTTCCATTGCAAAAAATTTTTTCCCGCTATTCCAAAATGTGGAATTAAATGGGAAAATGGAAAATAATTATAATAATAAAGAATTAAATATGTTTTAATTGTATTTAAGTTGAATGAATTTTTTCACGCACCATTTTTTTTCTCCAAATATTAAGAAATCTAACAAAAAGCACTTGAAGATCCCGCATTCCCAGTAGCTAACATGACCCAAGGTTAAAAAAGCCCATCTTTTACATAACATAACGCCATCCTGTGCCCCCAGTGCCTATAACACTAAGTTATCTAACCAGTTGGATGAGCACAAGATGGAAGGGGGGGGGAAAGAAAGAAAGAAATTCTTGGTAGAAAGAAAGAGACGACAGACCATCCAGGGTTCTCCAAAGAGAATCCCATCGGTGTCAAATCCTACGGGACTGTATTTAATTTTTTGGCGAAGTAATAACTGGAGGAGGGGACAAGAATACTTAAACAAATGGTCACTATGGGTTAAACTTAGAGGGAAACGAGATTACTAACTGAAAAAATTGATAAATTACATTGAGAACATCTGTATGACATGTATAAGCATATAAATAATCACTGAAGAGTCAGAAATCTGTAACATCCGTCTGAGTCCTGTGGTTTTGATTTCTTTCGTGAGAACTGCACTTTTGAGGGACTTTTGAAGTTATAATTTCGACTGATTTTGACAAGTGGCATTCTGGTCTCAGCTGTTGTATAATCTTGAAGAGGTCTTGGTATTTATGAATATGGTTTACTATGGAGTGGATCTTTCCACGTGGAAGGGTATTCGATGCAACTCTCCTGTGCCATTCTTCCTCGAGACTTGTTTCTGACTTTCTCATGTACCATGAGACAGTCAGTAGGCATTCGGTGGCATAGTGAATTGGGGATCCTATCTCCCCACAGCTACAGTAAGGAGAGTTGGCCAGATGGAATCTGTGTAGGTATGTCGGGAATGGGCCGTTTCCAGTGAAGAAAAGGACATCCGCTCTGTTCCAGTTGGCCGCGTAGAGAGAAACTTTTGGTATTATGTTGAATGTGGAGCGGCCTGTTTCGCCTTCTTCCCATTCCTTTTGCCATCTTGTCATCATATCGGTTTGGAGGATGCTCTTCAGATGACATCTTGGAAGCTTCATTACATTGCGATCTTGATTATCATTAGCCGCTGTTTTGGCTAGTTTGTCCGCCGCTTCATTCCCTTCATAGCCTACATGTGCCTTGATCCATGAGAGTTTAATGTGAGGATTTGCAAGAAGAAGGGTAAATGTATCTCTTGCTAATTAGCTATTGGATTTTGGAGAACTTGAGGCTTGTATACTTGCTTTATTGTCGACGTAAATAGTAACTGTATCTAATGTAGGAAGAGAGGTTGCGTATTTGACTGTTCTATTAAGTGCTAGTAATTCAGCTTGGAAGACCGTGTTTTCTTTCAATAGGCTTGTTGACCACTGGTGTATAATCACTGCATCCTACACGACACAAAATGCATCCCCAACATCTGCTGAGGATTTTGATCCATCGGTATAGATCCCGAGTACTAAATTCTGAGACCCGCCGTACAACAAAATTTCATGTGCTTGGAGATGTTTGGAAGGATGTGACGTCCAGCCCGTAGCTCTGTGTTCATACTCGTATGGGCTGATGTGTGGCATATCATGTGCGATTCCACGAAGTCTGTACAGTTCAGTCACTCTTGCCATCATCTGAAGCTGCAGATGAAGTGGTGGCAAGCCGAGGATAACCTGAAGTGCTACAGTAGGCGTGGTCTTGTATGCGCCCGTAATTGCTAACAGAAAGCTTCTTTGGATGGAAGAGAGCTTTCTTGCTAGTCGAACCGTTGGGTGGAGGCACCAAACTCCTGCTCTGTGTGCAAGCATCCTTTCAATGACTGTCTTATACAAAATGTTTCTGTGTCGAAGTGTTATTCCCCAGGATTTGACAGCTATTTTGAGAAAGTTGAATTGTTGTTGTTACGCTTTTAATGCTAAATACTTGAGATGGGTATTCCAATTCAATTTATCATCAATATGGACACCTACAACAAAACATGCATATAAAACACTTCTTAAAAAATATCTGTAATTTGACTCCCATTTAAAAACATTTTAGACACTTCTATATATAGATGCTGTATAATATTTTTTTTCTTTTCTTTTTCCATTTTGACAATTCCTGTAAATTTATCAGAGTCTGAACTCTTTTTTTTTTTTCAACTTTAACAAGAATAAAATGTGTTTTGGAGTGAACTTATGAGTCACAATTGCAATAATTTCTACTAACTGAAGTAGTACAAGCTTGCGTAACTGCTCAGCGGAAGTAAAAAGTTGCTCTTCGTTCACGAATATATAGAGCGAGATGATGCTGTGTTTGTCTTATTCCGCAATCCTAATCCTTCATAAAACATTTTTTTTACAATAAAAAAAACTCATAACTAAAATACGATAAGTGAAAACAATACTTGTTTTGTTGCTTATGATACTTGCCATAGACAAGCACGCTGACAAAGTCAGCGATTTTAAGGTCTGTTGTTCC
Source organism: Argiope aurantia (assembly GCA_026543865.1). Taxonomy (NCBI): domain Eukaryota; kingdom Metazoa; phylum Arthropoda; class Arachnida; order Araneae; family Araneidae; genus Argiope; species Argiope aurantia. The sequence continues at coordinate 271,369 of JAPMOR010049054.1, read as the reverse complement.
ACCCGGACCCGAGAACTACTCATGCGTCACATTTCATTCACAGATCGTAATTCAGACCTGAATCTGAGAACGATCACCTGTGATCTAGTGATATTGTCTCGACTTGGAGGACTTGGTGGCTACGACAGATTTATACGTGCACCAGCCACCATGTACACGGGGAGTCTTCGGGCGGCAGGGTTCGAACTCGCTACCTAAGGGATGCGAATCCAATACCCTAACAACCAGAGTATCCCGGTCCATGGATTATATTTGATTCGGTTGTTCAAAACAATAAGTTGGTAATATTAAAATGCATTTCTTTCCTACAGTTTCAACCCTCAACGGTTGCATTTGAGTTCAGAACAAAGCCAAGTATCGAGATTGGAAAACCCTCTCTGATATCTTAGAGTGAAGACTATCCGAGAATATTTCTTAAAAGAGATGAAAATTAAATGGCTCAATAACATCATCATGAAGATTATATTACTTAATATTTTTAGTTTCTTTTTCCTTTCATATAATTTTTATCGTTTAGAACACGAGTAATGAATCTCTCGAGCAGGTGAAACATTTAAAGAGTTATTGGATGTAATAATGGAAAGCTGTTTCTTTGAATTATTGGGAAATTCTCTTCCGACGTTACCGTTACCCCCTCCCCCCAATAGCTGCCATCATATGTGAGTGGGAACAATAGAAGCCACCACCTTAGGCGGCTAGATTGGAAAGGTTGGCCGGCAATTGGAATAAAATTGTCCTTAACTTAGCTGCCAAATAAATAAATTTGTTAAAAAAATAAAAATTTTATAAATTATAAAATGTTAGGAAGACTATGTATATTTATATAGAATTATTAAAATCATTATTATATAAATTGGAAAAATAATCACTTATTTGTTATTCATTTATATTCCATCTGTCTTCTTCAAAATAATGGCATTTAAGGATGTTTCTGTTTGAAGTACCTTATTGTCTTTTAATTTATTATAATAATTAAGTGTTTTTATCTATGGAGAAACCATTTAACGAATAGTTATGGTTAATTTTCAAGAACTGTACTACTTCAGCTATTTTTGAAGGATATACATATTAAAAAATGAATATCCTTTAAATCATATATACCGGATGTCATTAAATTTATCATCAATATTTGGTGGGGAGATGGGAAATAGGTGATAAAAAATTATTTCATGTAAGGAAGTATACGCGTAGACATCATGTAGTATGCGTAAGCGTAGACATGAGCACAGTTCATTGATTGTGGGAAAACATGACAAGAAACTAGTAAGAAAAAAATATTTATTTGTGCACAGTTTGTTCAGACTTACAAGAAATACTCTAAAGTCGGACCATTTGCTAGAATGCGTGACTCATAATGATGTTACATGGACAACTGGACTTACTGGAATATGCCCTGCATTTTTCGGATATTTGGCGGCAATTGATAAGAATACTCCAAAATCCGTAATACTAACTACAGAGACTTCGTGCACTATGATTTTCATCTTACCCCGTACAAAGAAATCAATTAGAGATAAATACGACGACCATGAAGGCGAAAAACCTATCTACCACAAACCAATCCATAAAACTTCAAAGCTGTTGCGCAGCTCTTAACTTTCGAACTGGTGGGTTTTGATCCGCTCATACGTGCGACTGATGTGTGGTGAAGATACTTTCCTCTCTTGAAATTGTCTCTATGGATCGGAATTAGTGTTACACATTATCCTATTTCGGACCGTTGTCGATGTCGTTTGATGATGGGGCACGCGATAGTTGGACTCATTTGCCTAGCTCGAAGACAGCTTTACTCTGCTGCACCGTAAATTAGATGCATCCCTGCAAGTTCATTCCACATATCCCGGTTCATGTTATTTCTGTAAAATCACCTTCTCGTATGACTGCCGGCTGCACATATCAAGCAGCTTTGCATGGGCAGAGGCAAAGCACTCTCCACGTTGCCATACATACGTTTGTGCCCATGTTTTCTTACGCGAAATGCTCTTCTTTTCTTGCTCCCCGTCAGATGATGACGACGAATTCAGAGATGCTCTGTGTATCCACAGAATTGCTAAAATAATAAATTTAGCTAAGATAAATTATTCGCGAAGACAGGGCAGGTCAAGGAGATTGCAATTCTAATTTTTTAGTAGCAGAGCATTTATTCGAGCACATATGCTTTTCCCATAAGAAAATGACTCTTAATTTACCAATTTTTCAATTACATCTATAATATTTACTTCTCAAAAATAGCAGCCCGGAGACTTTACTGACCGTACAGTCCAGCTTTCTGTGTCCTACTCAAGAAGAATATACACGCTGTATAGATAGATTCTTTATATTCGGATTTTTTGTTCTTGATTCGATTCATATTTGTAAAAATCACATTTTAGAACGGATTTTCCCCTCCCTTCCTAGTATACTAGAATTGAAATTTCATTTATATGTTATCGTTTGCACTCCATTATTTTAACGATTTCTTAACAAGCTTAAATATCGATTAATGGAATATTTTCATTTAATTTTTTCCACACTTCCGCCTCGTCTGGCAGTAAACTGAAGGAAAGATTGCTTCAAAACTCCGTAATATTCAAAATATTAACGAATTATGAACTAAAGACAAAAACAAAATAGAAGATGTTTAAAATGAAAATAAAAAGTTTCTTTGATATGCCAATAAAAGTGTATTGTAAACAGTGTTTTATTAAAGTTTTAAACTAAATTTTTTCTTCTTAGTTTAGTTTCCAAACTGCTTCCAAGAGTGCGGACAAAACTCCATTAAACAACGTCACTCAATTTAAATGACATCTTCCATTCTCCACTACCTCTATTTGTCCAGCACCCCTTTCGGAGTCAGCTAGTATCGAGCGAAACCTATCTGCCATGGAACGCCAGAACCACTTGTGACGCAGAGGAGCGAGATCCATAAAACCCTTCCAGGATGGTGGAAATGAAAGGCCTGGAGGAGAACCGGGGGGTGCAGAAGGGCATAGACAACGACGGATTCGTGCCCCCTCTCGAAAACAATTTGCCTCCTCGCAGGAATGGCCCCACCTCCAAGAGCGACATCATAGACAGTCTCTGCACCAACTTTAATCAGGACCTGTTGATCGCCAAGACCTTCTACTTCTTCTTCTTCTCGGCGTTCGGGTCTCTCTTCCCCTTGCTGGCTGTCTACTTCAAACAAATGGGCATGAATGCCACCCAGAGCGGATTTCTGATCGGAGTTCGGCCTTTCGTGGAGTTCCTGGCAGCTCCCTTCTGGGGCAGCATGGCCGACAGATTTAGAAAAGGTGAGCTCTTCTATATTTGCATAGATTTTATAGGGCATCCAGTCGGATCGAGAGCCGATATACTGATATTTTAAAGACGGACATGTACTACTAATTGGAAAACTGTTTTAAATAAAATAGAAAACTATTTTCATGTTGTTTGAATCAATAAAAAAACTACTAAAAAATCACAAAATTTAAATTTTTATACTGCCAGCTTGTCTTATAATCCTATTCGGTCAACAATTTATCGAGAAAAAATCCACTCTTCTGTGACCAACACTGATAGAATTGAATTTCATTATTTTAACCCTATCAACAGCAGTCTCAATTAAAAAGCGGCTATTCGTGGGCGGATCATGTTGGAACGTTTCATTGAAATACTCTAAAATGGCAAAAAAAAAGTTCCACCCTTCTGTGACCAATATTGGTTCAGTTATAAAGCTTTGAATTTCATTATTTTAAGTCAATCAATGGCAGGCTGAGTAAAAAGGTAACCGTCTAGTGGCGAATCTTGATAGAAGGTGAGCGTTGAAATGCTCTAAAATGACTGGATTCCAGAAAGCATTTTGTAATTCTATCAAACCAGATTAATCGTTTCTTCTCTACGGGAGTTGAGATGTCGTTATGGACGCTGTCTTCCAGATATCAAAAGTATAAAGCAATGATATGAAAAGTTGAATAAAATTTCAAGAAACAATAATAACATTTCAAGAAATAATGACTTTAAGAAAGTGATGCAAATACTGACCTCGTTTGTCATACATTTCTGCGATTGGTCTTGAAATTTGCATGTCCATAAAGTGCATATTGCGTTCCATCAAACAGATACAACCAGTCTCGACAAAATAAATGAAATTAAGGATCATTAAAACTGTGCATATTTTTTAATCTTAACAGCCCTTTGTGATGTGAAAGATAGTCTCTGTTCTTGCGGCAAGCTCATTTTTACTCGTCGCCTGAAATATTGTCACTGACAGAATATAAGAAATTATTTCAAAATGAGAATTTTATTTCTTAATAAATACTGTATAGGATCGTAACTATTTAATTTTTTAAACATAGTGATCAAAATATTTTTCTTTAGAATGAGCTCTATGTTCTGTAACAAGGAAAGGTAATTTATACTTACTTAAATTTATTGATGTTTGTTTCTGTGCTCAGTATTTCTCTCATAAAATTAATCTGCAGTAATTGTAATTATAACAATCTTGTATATTATCATAAAAAATATAAAAACTGTGGATCAAAACATTAACACATTTAATATAAATTTTTTGGGCGCAATAGATATCTTCCATTTATTTCTCATACATGCGAAACGAAGAATTTCAAATAGTTTTAATGATTCACAAAATATTGATTTATATTTTAGTTTACCATTATTTTTATAAAAATAAAACTGCGCAGTTTCTGCTTAGAATTTAAATGATAGGTTGAAGCTTCAAATAAAATTTTAAAAACAATAAATTCCAATTGACTTGAACGTCGAATTGAATAAACTTCTTGGAAAATAAAATTTTGAAAGAATTTCTCTTGATACGCAAAAGTACTTTATAACAAAAGAAAATCGCACAAAATATCGGACGAAACTCATTTTTTTGGTTAATACTTTTTTTAGAGATTTAATATATGCAAAGAATTTAAGAAATTGTAAGTGGCTTTTCCTTAAAATACTTGCGTCGTTTTTTATTTTACCTCATTTATATGAACAATGGCGATTTATTGAATAAATTTGTTTAAGAGCATTAATGTGTTATTCATATATCCTTTTGAAAAGAAAAAATTTAAGCTTTTAAGGACAAATTCAAAAATTATATACATATTACAAAAAATTATACATTCTAATATATATATATTCCATTACTAAATTGAATATTCCTTACAGACATCTTATGGAATAATTACTATCTTAATTATATAACTATAATATTCCTATAATTATAACTATTTTCAAATTTTTAATCGTACCAGAAGCAGCAAAACGGTGGATAAATAAGAATTTTAAAAAGTGCAACAATAATGAAAATTAAAGGTTTGTGTAAAAATTGAATTAATATTTAGAACGATTAGTGATTTTGGTTTCATGTCTATAACAAGCATAATCGTTTAAGCAGGTCTGGTGCACATTATATTAACCCCCTGGTGTGGTGTGGTAGTTAGGAGAGGGGGTGCCAGCTCAGGTGTCATCCTTGTCATCTGAATTTGTCAAAATGACGAGTTAATGTAACCAAGCTAAACTTGTAACAAGCATATCACCTCTATACGTGTCTTCACGCAATGAAATCTTTCGCGATCACAAAGCATTACTACCGAACACTGTAGATCTTGGAATAAAACTGATTTACATTTAATCAGCAAATGATAACATTTTTATATGCTTGTGAATTATGTGTTGTGTACTTTTTTATGTGGTGTATCGTGTCTATTTATGAATGATGATAAGAACAGTACGTACTAATAACGAAATACAAGAATAAAGCGCAAAAAGTTAATTTTTTCCCTCTATGATAAGTTATTAATTTTAACACTAAAATTAATATTTATTTTAAACATTGAAAATATATTCAATTTTATTTCTTCCCCTCATTAATGTATTAGCGAAAGAAGCAAACATTCCCATTTGTTGCTTTCAGCGTAATGGAGAATCAGACTCAGATGCAATTTGAGTAAATCTTTCAATCCTCTTGAATATTTCTTTGCGCAAAAGAATCGGACCTCTACTAGAAATTTTGACTATACATATTTTATAATGCACGAAATACCAAATGATTGTAGATTGAAATTTTAAAGATGCTTTTAAAGTTTCGCAAAAATAAAAATAAAAATGCTATTACGGACGTCCAGTGAATATATAAATATTACACTCATAATATGGAAACAACCCCTTAGAAGGAAACGTCGAATATCTCTCGATACATTCCTTTTATATCAACCAAAATGTGTACCGAGTTATTTTCCCGTGTGAAATCTATTCATGACCTCAGAACAGGGCGTTGTCATAAAAAATTTCAAAGTTTGTATAATTTTAAATATATATACAATCGCCTATGAAAATTGTAGACACATCATCTTTTAGTATGAGTTACTAGTTTTAAGATGTTATTCTTACTTTTCATATACTATGATTGGAAACGGAATAAATTTGGGTGATTTTTTTCTCTATAGTACCTGCGTGTATGTTATTTCTAATTACCAAAATTTATCAAAATGCGATGATTTTCGCGCAGTAAATGTTTGTAGTCGGGGAAAAATGTGATGTTCCTTCATTACAAAATGTATTCATCTCATATAACTACTGGCAGAAATGTTGTGTGTATGTGCATGTGTATGTGCGTTAATTTTTATTTGATATTCTTTTCAGGAAAGATAATGCTGCTGTTCTCGCTTTTATCATGGATAGTCTTTACACTGGCTCTGGCCTTTATTCAGCCAGCAGCTTCCTCTTGTGTCATGAAGAACGACACCCATCATATACTCTCCGTGCCGGACAAGACCGGGTACGGACGCGAGAAACGAGCCGCCCCGATCGTCGACCTTGACGACTACGATCCTCTTTACGAGGAGCAAGAGCTCATCGACCAGGCATCGACTTACGACGAATCCACAGAGGACATCAATGCCACTTACGAAGACGTCATCAACAACATGGATGAGCTCGAGGTCGGCGACTGGCTGATGGGAATTCGAAAACGAAGAGATCAACTGCTCAAGGACGATCCTAGAAAGCCAACGAAGGAAGACAGATCTGGAAAATCCAACGACCAGAAAAAGGAACCGAATTTCATTGTGGGAAAGTCCCCTAACTCTGTGGATTACACTCTGAATTATAACCAAGACGAACATGTTTCTTACGTATCCCCGCGCTTCAGCCGCATCGTCTACAAGGAGGAAGACGTCCGCGAAGTCTTCTTCCTCCTCGTCCTTCTCATCGTCCTGGGAGAATTTTTCAGCGCCCCCGCCATCACCCTCGCAGACTCTGCTACCATCTCCTACCTGGCGGAGAATGCTGATAACTACGGAAAGCAAAGGATGTTCGGGTCCTTAGGATGGGGGCTGGCCATGTTCTTTGTGGGAATAGCGCTGGATCATTCGACCGCCTTTCCCGACCACCCCTGCGGTCCCCACGAGCGAGAACGGAATTACACGATCTGCTTCGCCACTTTCTCTGTTCTGATGGGCTGTGCCCTGATGGCGGCGACGCAGTTCAAGTTCGATTACGAATCCTTAGATGATCCGATTCCTATGAAACCTGTTGCTCAGAACGGCACCGAACCCCCCGTGAAAGGAACCGGACTGCCCAGTTTTCTGACAGAAGGGACTGTTATGGATGACTCTCCCATTCCGCCTCCTCCTCCGAAAAAAACCGAAGAGACAGCTCCAAAGGTAAGATCAGCAGGTTCGAAAGTAGGTAAAATTTAAACACGATACAGAGAGAAGCTTTTAGTTTGTGCTTGGAATGGTAGATGTGGGTGATCTTAGCAGCGAGAGATTTGTACTTGGTCAAATGGCCATTATTCAATCGATATTTCGTTTCAACAATTTGTGAAACAACTTTTTTTTAATGTTTTGGTTCGGTGTTTCATACACACGTCACTTAATACAAAATATTTCAACAAGATACTCATGATGTTGTAAATACTTATTTGTAATGAACAAATATCATCTAGTAGCAAAACTATTTGAAATCCTGTAATTATAATTAGTTAGGGAATACACTCATTAGAATTATATCTTTAGAATTTCACGATGGATATTTTCATAAATTAACAAAGCAGTTAATATACAGGTCATTTTTTTACCGCATTACAAATTTTGGAGGAGATTTGCTATTCAAAGACTAATATTAATTATATAGAGCGGAATATGGAATCATATTCCGATAGGATTCATATTCCAATGATTCATATAATAATTATAATTCATATATTATATGTTATATATTCAGATATGATTCGTACCATATCATATATTAGGATTCATTCATTCATATGATTCATATATTATTCCAATCATATAGATTGGAATAATATATGAATCGGAGACACCGTTTTCACGCTGCTGATGGAGTAAACCATTTACTATACGAATGCTATCTGTTGTTAATATTTCGTCCGAAATTGCTGGGAATCAGCGAGTAATGAATACCCCTTTAGAGAATGGTGTTGCCGTACATTTCCGGGGAAAAATGAACTATATGAATCTATGTTCAGCAATAGTTTTGTAAATCATTATAAGAAAGCTTAAGAGGAATAGTCCCCAGCATTTATTTTAAAATAGCATTTTTAAATAAAATTTAGTAATTGATTAATAAAGGTTTCTTTGTTAAAATTTATCTACCTTAAGAAAAAAAAACCATATTATAAACACTAGCCATCATTTATGTAGAGCTACTCTGTGTGAATTTATTTGAAGCTTGCAAATAATCTCGAATATTGCTTTAACGAATTTTGTTATTTCTTTATTCTTAATTTTTTTCGAATATTCAATAGCCTTACAGTTTCGTAATTGCAGTTCAGTCACATGCAATTTCTATATCATTACAGCATTCTTAAAAAACTTATTATAGTTTCATATGAAAATTTATGTCTTCGATTTTTGTAAATATTTCATAAATCATGACAAAAATAGGGAGAACCACCATTAATGTTTAAATTGTTGAATATGATAACATTTCAGAGATGGTTATGAAGAATGAACTCATTTCTTTTTTAATTCTTTACTATTTGTGATTAAAATCAAGCTATGTGCAAGCTAACAGGATTTGTAAAATATCACGTCTTCACCTACTCGAGATGCTCCAGTTTTTTTAGCATACAACTGCTCTGCTTTCAAATATTGATTAATCAGCTCGTCCTATAGATTTGCTGTAGTGAGACATGCTATCTAATAACGCCATCACGGTTTAAAATGTTTTAGTTACTATAGATGATTACTCCGAAAGCCCAAAGACATGCCTAAAAATTTGAATAACCTGATGCCGCGACAGCATTGGCGGGAAATATGGTTGAGTCCTAAGTTCTATCACCGAGCAAGTTGCAACCTCTCCTATAAAAGGCACGTCCTTACATCGGTAGGGGGTAGCTGGCCCCACACCATTTCTGTACTCAGAAGGGTAGCGAGAATCAACCACCATACTGGAAGCTTCTCATCCCCATAGACTGATCCGCCCCCGGAAGAGATTAAATATTTTAGTAAAATTTATTTAACAGTTGCTTTAAAACGGATTCTTGCCCTTTATTTACATTTAATTTTTTATTTTTTTTCTTTTCTGTTTTAAAAACAGAAATAACACGGAAAGGTTAATTAATAATTGAAGGCGCTAATGTAGAGAATTTTAAAACTCTACTGCATGCATAATTTTCGAACTTGATCTCTTCACAGAGCACCGTGTTTGCGCAGACCACTCGCCAACTACCTGAGTGGCTCTCCGTGATGCGGACCTTTGCCAACCTACGTTATGGAGCCTTCCTCTACGTCACTTGGTTCATGGGCTTCGGTATCGGCCTCGTCTTCACCTTCCTTTTCTGGCACCTTCAAGATCTCGGGGGTACCTCCACCCTCTTCGGCGTCGCCTCCGTCATCAACCACATCTCGGAGATCTTCGCCTACTTCTTCAGCTTCAAATTCATCAGGCAGATAGGACACACAAAAGTATGTCCCTGCCTTCGTTAATCCTTTGATTATGTTTTGAAATCCTTGCTACTAACTCATCCTTGAGTACCGGCTGATTTTTCTTTCAACTTACACCGTTCAAAGACACCAACAGGCAGATCTAACAAATGAAATGAACACCCAACTCGCATAGCGACTAAGGATGATATAAAAAAATAAAATTCTATGAAAGAATTTAGTTTTAAATAATCGCCAGTGGGGCTATTTATGGCACTGTATAATGTAAAAAGTGTTGCAAGAAAAGAATAAATAATAGCCCATACGAAATGACTATGGAATGTTAAGCGTTATTCATGACTCCTACATTCACGCATTCAGCTCCGACCGCTGCATTTATTCGCTACTGCAGAGATGCACTCTCCGAGAACGGCGGTCGTGTTCAATGTGGTAGAATTCTTCACAGGTAAAGAGGATGTAATAAATAAAGTCTAATAATTCACTGTCATTTTGTATAACTTATTGTTATTTCCGTTTTTTGTAATATTTTCTATATTGTATGGTGCCATAAATTACCCTATTTATTTCATGTCATCATTTGTCTCCATACAAAGTTAGATACCATTTCGTTGCTAGATCAAGCTAGAGGTAGCTCTGAATAATGCAAGTTTTTAAAAAAATCCTACATATATTAGGATTCATCTTTGATACAAGTACGTCGAAACCACAGAGCATACTTTGATTTTGTAATCCTTGAATATTCTCTTCTTAATCCAATTCTGCGTCATTGGTATGATGAAGTTCTTCACTGTAGCTTGTCATGCATCTCGGTATTTTCAAAACAAAGAATACTTGAGTGGCCGGCCTCCTGGCCTAGGGGTAGCGCGTCTTCCCCGTGATCTGGGCGTCCCGGATTCGAGTCCTGATCGGGCAGGGTTGTTCTCTTCCTTGTGTTCTTTCTGCGAGGTGCTTGAATGAACCCCACTGTATAAAAGGGTTGTGCAAGCGAGATTGTGTGTTCTATCTTCATTTGAGCTAGAAGTCAGACTTCTGCCCTCGGGTGCTCAGGGGTCTTTGCCCTCAGAAGCTGCTGCTCAAAAATTTGGCTTAAATAGTCACACGACAAAAAAAATACTTGAGTATATTCTAGGAATCCATTTCTGTGTCATTGGTATAGTGTAGTCTTTGAATAATTCTTAGGAAAAATCCTTTGAATTTGGTAGGATTCAATGGACTCATTTGGGATCCATATCTTGTGTATACTTTGAGATTCTTTAGCATATTTTCAATCCATCCTTGCGTTTTCTCAGCGATAAAATCCTTGAATGCATTTGAAATCCATTTCTATGTCTTGGGCATATTGCAGTCCTTGAATCACCTCGGCACCCACTCCCGTCACTTTGATACGATTCAATTCATAAGCATACCTTCGAATCCACTCCTGTGTTTTCAAAACAATGAAAACTTTGAAATCAATTCTTATGTTCTTAGTACGATGGAATCTTTGAATTACCTTATGATTCATCCCTGAGTGTATGATACAATGGATTCTTGAATGTTTGGATTCTTGGATACCATCCCTGTGTCTTTCATGAGATTGAATCTTGAATTATACATTGAGATGCATCTCTGTGTTTTAGATGGAATATTATGAACTCAATTCATGCCTTAGTACATTTGCACGATAAATGCTTCTGCATATCTCATTTAAATGCAAGATATTTCTTTATATTGTGATCCCCATTTTTTTTTTCTTCTGTATTATCCTTAACTGATTCTAAAATAAAATTCAATTTTAACATTCATTGGTCTTTAAGATGAGCTGACTCCGTTCTCCCAAACTGCGTAACTGTTATTTCCTCGATTTTTCAAACCTCGTCTCACCAACACATTAATAAAGCAGATAGAATGCGTGGGGGATGCTAGAAATCGTGGACTTGACACCGTTCGCACATCGGCAGGAGTGTCTCTTTAATGGTAAGTAAAATAAATTACCCTCACCATCCTGAATTCTTAGAGTGGCAATAAATTCGAATCTTGCACTGCTTGAATTGCCAAAAAAATCTTTTAGTTTAATTCATTATAAACACTAAAAGAATTTTAAAAAATAAGCAAAGTCGTTGCAGAAAATTAATTTCCCTTTTCATATTGTATTACCCGATATGCTTAAGAAAAAATAGATTTCATCCGCTTTAGAAACATTTTCTATAGCAAGGAAAGATAGTAATAACTACTCTAGAGAACGACAGAAGCTCAGTTGTTCCGAAAGAGTCTGGGCAGAACAAAATCAAGAAGTATTCTTCCCACTACTTTCTTGTATACTTGTATGATGTGACTAGTTTAGTGTTACTTTTTATAACATTGAAAAGCAAATCTGGTTAGAATTTTGTTCCCCTTTCATTTAGCCAATTATGTCTCATCTGATAAAGAGGTGAAAAGGATCATTTAATTCCGGCAACAATTCTCTCCTGTTTGATTGGCTTTTAACTTTTGAAAACTAGTACACTTGCGTGTTCGCGATGACAGTACATTATGTTAATATTTTCAGAATTTAATTATCAATGAAGTTCCTTTTTTTTAGATTCTGATTACACATATGAGTGGCAACAAATATGGAAAACAATTGATTGCAAGGTTTCATAGTAATTATGAATAAGACTGAAAAGAAGAAAATATATTTAACATATTAGCAAAAATATTTTTTAAGGTAGGCGTTATTCAATTTTTTCATCAGTTGATAGTGTTTAACATTTCACAAATTCGTTTTCGATGAATCCTCACAAGTGTATCGTTCTCTAAACATTAGACTTCCAAAGTTTCAAGTACAGCTTGATTTTTGAAGTTCACGAATGCTAATAAAAACGTTTTACGCGAATGGTATCAGATCCAAATAATTAAATTCAGCCAAAGATTTAACCTCTTAATTTTTGAAAAAAGAAATATTTATCGAAGCCAGATAAAACTACTTGTCTTGCTTCCATAATTTGACTTTTTATGAAAGTACTTGTTACTCCATCGTTTTATCAATAAAGATATAGCTGGCAATGCCACAAAGAAATCATTTGATTCATTGGTACGGCAGACGGTCGAATAGGCGACTTAATGTCTCGCAATGTAGTTCAAAAATTCTAGAACTGAATTCAGTCAGAAAATCCAGTTTTAAGAAGAACTTTTTAAAATAATTCGCATTTTACGACTTTTAAGAAGATCTCTGTTTAGCACTTTCATCCCGAAGACAAAAACCCGCTACTGGTCTGAAGCTCGTTTCAGATAAAAGAGGAGCAACAATATTAGCTGTTACGGTGCGAAATCGTGCGGTCACAATCGAGGATTGCACGCTGAAAGAATGGAAAATGGGCGACATTTACATTGCGCGAAAGAGTACGTCACCTCAACTCAACCGCAAAGGGTATCTGGACTCGTTACAGGTAAGGCCGGATTTACTCTGGATAATGATTCAAGCCTTGCGCTTATGCGGAAAAAACGAGGAGGCATCAAGTGCCATAAATCGAATGTTACTGAGAGGCAATGCCATCAGGATTTGAGCCGTAATCTCTCTGGATGGCCCCACTGACTTCTTGAAATCATCCTCACTATTGTGAATTATAGAGAAGAGATTCAAACTTCTAACCGTATGCTGGTGTTTTTGGTGAGAAATTCATCCTAATAGATAATATTACTCTTGCTGATCCAGCCTTGTCGAGGATTAAGATGAGAGGAAGAAAACTGACCAACCCTTGTTCCATTTTCTGGACAATAATCTGAAAGAAAGTCTCTAAAACTCCTTCGCTGAGTACTTCAAGTATTCCTCAGAAGGCATTAAATGAGCATGAACAAGCATCCTTTCTTGAATTGCTCTTTCTTCCCACTTCGGTGTCCGGCAGCCTTATTGTGAGAATTAAACATCGATGCATTAAAACCAGTGGCGGACGCCACTTAAAACCAGCCCCTTCGCACTGCTGCGAGAGGGAGTGATTTCATTTGCGGAATGTCTTTAAACGATGGCGTACTCTTAAAAGTCGAAACCGTTTTTAAGATATCTTCTATTCTTCTTTAAGATCAAACTTCTGACAGAACTAAAGTTTTTATTGTTTCATGTCCTTGGAACACTTTGAAATGATTTCTAAGGAAAAAAGTTTTCCTTTCTTTTTCAGGTCCTTTGCGTCGGTCTGGTGGGCAATATTTGTAGATTTCTGTACATTTCATGGTTGCGCAACCCGTGGTGGGTGCTCCCATTTGAGTTCGTGCAAGGTAAGTGAGGCGGTTATACCATTTATAAATAATTAGGAAAAACATTTGAACCTCTCGCAAGAGTGGGATACATTGGAGTTTTGGACCAAATTAAATAACAATTTGCTTCGTTGTTTAAATAAATTATTGAATATAAATTCCAAATGACGGAAAAATAATGCTGCTATTTTCATACTTTGCTCGCTTCTTTTAGGAAACCATGGATTTTCCATCACTTTATGAGATATTCCTATGACGGCTATTCCTCATTGTTGATTTCTTTTCTTAAAAAGGAGATCTCGCTTTGGTAAATTTTGATAAACCACTCTCATCTCATTCGCTGGTTTGTATTAACCCTTTGCAGTCGAATGTCTTCTCTCAGCCGCCATTCAAGATGATGCATCATTTTGACATTTATTTGTTTTTTAATTTTAATTTTTAAAAATGCCTTCAGATATGTTAAAATGATGTAGATTCATTTTTCAGGAAAACTCAACTCGAAACAGTTGCATGTATTTATTTTTTGGTGTAATAAACAGGTCCATGTAATAAGTGAGTAATTATGCATCGAATTATCTTTCCGACTGCGAAAGGTTCAAGGACCGGCCTTCCATTTCATTCGGCTGAGTGATCTCCTGGAGAAGTGCAAAATTCTTTCTTGAATCTTGACGAGGTTCTCAACTCAGGAGGGGGGGGGGGGGAATAAGTTCATTCGCGAGGCCAGAGTAAACTTATTTCTCTCTTCCAAGGCCAACGTGAAATGACCGGCTCATCGGGTCGAATAAAAGATCTGATCATACAGAAATATAACTGTCTACGTAAAAAAAGTTTAGTACAGAATGTGCTCACTTCGTATCGAAATGCATCTTCTTCCCAATTACGCGTTTGGTTTGAGCCCCTTGAACTTACTCTAATAAACTTATAGCCTAAATAAACGGTTAAATACATTATTAATTCCTGAACAAAATTTGGGAAATGAAATTAAAAAATGTTTCAAAATTTTCTTGACGAAAAATTAATTATAGTGGAACTCAACTAATTCGAATGTTTTTAACTTGGAATTTACTGTGGTCTTTGAAATTTCTATTTTAAACAATATTAAAATTTCGTCTACAGTTTGAATTTACTTTTTAATTCGAAGTCAATGTTGCAAGTTGTAAAAAAATTTGTTTTTTTTTTTAATTTCTGAATTGTTTTTGTTAAGCAATAATTAATTGCTAATAGCAATTAAATACATCTGTAACTTATGTCCACCGAGATCGTTAGCTAATAATTTTTTGGAACCCTTCATTCACGCAATACATAACTGCTATTTAATGTATTCAATCAGTTTCTAGTTGAAATATTTCTGAAACGATTTAAATACAATTTTTACTGCTCATTTTGAAGTTATTGCATAACTATTTTATACAAGATCAGAATTATATTTGAAATTATTATTTTTAAAATATATAAAATTTTAATGTTTATTTATTAAAATTGCACCCTTTTCCTTTATTACTTGTTTTAAAGGAATGTTGTCTGTTAAAAATGAACTGTTTTTAATTTCGCAAGGATCGCTTCCTCTCGCATTCGTTTGCAGTCCCGAATATTTTTGATTCAAATTTTATAAAACAGAATTTTTATTACGGTCTTCTCAGTTAGGATCGTAATGAAGATAATAAATAAGATTAAAAAGGAGTTGCAGAAATTCCAAATCTGCGAGCAAGAATGTGGGTGATTCACATTAAATGGGACAAAAATAAAGTCAAGAAACGATCCATCACCAGCAACTGTTGTCATTAAGTGTCAAACCTAGGTGCACTTCAGCCGAATTGATTATAATTAACATATTTACAGGAGGGGTCGACCACAAAGATGGATCCTTAACAGACACTCCCTCGATCGCTCGCTGAACAGCGTGATTGGTACTCAAGTTCACCAATGGGAGACCCGCAGGTAGATAAATATCTGATGGAAATAAAATGCAGTATTTTTTTCTCTAGAGAGAGGAGAGAAAAAGGCTTCGAATTAGAATTTGGAGGGCGAAGAAGTTGATCCTGATTTTTTGAGAAGCCGCGTGTGATTCGGGTTTCTGTGTTAGGATCCACCCGATACAGAGCGGTGGATTTCTGGAGAGGCCCCTGGAGTAGCCATTTAGAGCTAACAGCCTGTTATTGTTTTTTATGACATTCTCCGATTTGATCGAGGAACTATGTCGTGATCGAACTGTTATTTGATATTCGTAAATAATATGAACATAGAGAACAAGTGGGTTTTGTGGGGATGTATAAGGCTGTAAATA
>JAPMOR010049054.1:170567-254592 GCA_026543865.1 Argiope aurantia | reverse complement strand
TGGGATCCTGATAGAGCCCTTTTGTGACGTGGCAACTCGATTTCTGATGACACTAAAATACCTTGGTTCAGAATCATCATTTACACGTTTCCGATCATTGCATGCTTGTGTACTGGAGTATCTGGTTGCTCATCTGATAACTTCCCGACATCACTGGAAAATATGTTGTTGTTATTTAAGGCACTTCACAAGCCCTCTGGCAGATCTGTCAGCGATTTAAACGAAGGGAGCATCTCTTGTTTTTTCAGTATCGCCAACTAGGGCCAAGAGTGCGACTTGGCTACTTCATGCGTCACATTCGCTTTGCAGGGGGGCAAATTCACACACATCATAGATAGAACAACCAACCGGGACCCGAACCCGCGATGCCCTGATCACGAGGAAGACGCGCCACCCCTATGCCAGGACGCAGGCAAATGAAAAATATAGTGTACTAGCATTTACCCACGACTTCGTTCGCGTGGAAATTTTAATGTGTATGTATGAGAACTGACGGTCTGATCAACACTCGTCAGTGTTTGTCTAAAATCACCTGCGAGCAAAACGGCAAAGCCGCCGTTCACCGCCTGATTGCCGCGGATGTCCTGCAGGCTGTGGCTTAACGCCTCCAATGCATGCTGGTGCAACATTGTGCAATCGTCCCATACTATTAACTTGTACTGCTGCAAAAGGACTCCCCGGTCGTTGTTTTTGGTGATGTTGCATGTTGCGGTATGTTCGCTTGCAAGATAAAGCTGCAATTTGAAAACGGAAGGTTCAATATGGCCACTGTTAAGCAAAGTTGCAGCAATGCCCGAGGAAGATACAGCCAGAGCTATATTGCGGTCCTTGCGGAGTTGGGCTGGCAGGAGATTCAGCAGAAACGTCTTACCCGTACCCTCTGGTGCGTCAAGAAAGAATAATCCCTCCTCTCCATTATTTACTCGGTTCAGAATCGTTTTGTAGATTTGACGCTGCTCGGAAAGTAATCGTGGTATCATTTCATTGACCTGCGCTTCTAAAACCGCGGTGTCGTAGTTTAGCTCCTTCACAACTTCGCTTGATAATCCCCCTCTTCGCTACGGTAGGGGTAGACCGAAATCAGTGAGACATTTTACAGATATAGAAATCATTTTATCCTCAATCAATGCCAAAGCTTCGTTAATGGTTAGGTTATTGTGAGGGTCATCGAGCCTATGCATGATATCTTTTGATAAAGCGTCCTTGTATTTATCCCACAGCTGGAGAGGGTTTGAAGTCCACAAGTGCTCACTAAAATTGCAAACAGGTCTTCTAGATACTTTCATAGCCCGAGCTTTATTACTTCTCTTCGAAAGATTAGATTTGCGTTTTCTGGGCATTTCGAAAAACTATCAAATAGTTACAAATAAAAAAAAATTAAGACTAGCCTAAAAACCGATGCACTTAAAACTATAAGCATATGCGAAAAATATATAATTAACATAAATACAATTTAGTTACAAAACACACAACTAACCTAAAAACAATTGATTTACATTGTAACCTGAAATAAAACAAAACAGCGAGTCCGTATTTCTTTAAAATCAAGTCAAATCTATTTTATTTATCGATCGAGATTGAAATAGCTACAACAGTATAATACATATAATTTTTTAATTTTTAATTAAAATGAAAACACAGTTGTCAACAATCGGAACACACTGCGCATCGTGAATTTCCAACGCCAGTTGGAGTAACGCAATGCAGATTAGAAATTTTTAATTTCCTTTAATCTGTTTTATTTTAACTTAAAAGTACTTCAGAATGAATCCTAAAGATCTATTAATTAACAATGTTGAATTTTAAATGCATCAAACACCAAGAAAATAAACAGAATCCTTTGAAATAATCGGTCGAAAATATATTAAGCCTAACCTCATTAGAGTGGGGGGGAAAACTGAAGCCTTACTCAATATAAAAGGTCAATTCTTGTACCTTTTAAATTTCACTTCATTATTGCTTACCGCTACCACCGATCTGTGCTGGACTCCGCACTTCTTCGGACAGACTTCTATAATTTGCAATTTACGAAAACGATTAGCATGTGCTGCAATGAAAACTTGACAGGAACAACCATTTTTCTCACTTCGCACATTATGGCGTTTCATTTTGTACCGACTCATTTTCGTTTTTCTTTCCCGGTTGATTTTTTGTGTACAAATTATGAACTGCAACAGCGTTATTTATCTAAGAATTAATTTTATCTTTGTTCACGGATCTGTATTTATATTCGATAGCATTTCGTAATTTAACTGCACGTCTGCTTTAACGCTCGAGAAAATATCCTGCTACTTAACTGTTTCTTGTCCTCGTATCTGTAAGGGTAGTAAACTGTATTGCGAGACTGTAATTTGTTCAGAAGCCCTAAGAAAAGAAGTTTCAAGATAACGGTATCTTTGAAATGAGTGCTTCCCGAGTAATAAATATTCCCCTTGCGATCGAGCTCTCAGCGGTCACTATGGAAACGGATCGGTGACGGTCGAAGTCAATGTGTGGATTCTTTAATTATTCATTCTGCCTTTTTTCTTTTTTCTTCTTTTTTTTCTTATATATACATAGATGTTGCGAAAAGCAGACGGTAGAAAGACGTTACTCGGAACAAGTTGAAGTGTTTACATGGGAATGGAATGATGACGATAAATTTATCGATTGTTTATTTTTTATTTCAGACAGAAAAAAAAATGCTATTAAGTTGTAACACTAATTGATCGTTTAGGAATTAAAAGGTTCTTTTAAAGGAAGAAATAAAGTGTTCTGGTGAATAATTAAAGGAAAAACCGAAAAGAGACAAGAATTTCTCTGAATGAGAAAGATTCCATTATTCACTTATTTGATAAAATTCTTGAAAGACATAAATGGAATGGCAACTACCGTAAATGAAACGCGGAAATAAATCTATTTACCGTTTGAATAATTGAATGCATCGTTTTTAAAACTCTGTGGATTGAAATGCAAACAAAATTTCTTATTTAATAATTTAATTTCTCGTCTGTTTGGGTGTCTTCTATTAATAACTTATTTCATATTATATAAAGATGGAGATAAGTTTCAAGCCTTTTCATTTCAAAGAAAATGGAAGGAGTGGTATCAGAAAAAGTTCACTTGAATAAGAAAAAAAAAATTCGTAAATTTGATATCATTTCTTTATTATTTTTGATACATGATCCTGTAAGAAATATAAAATATCCCTGGTAGGAAGTGCCCGAGTGAACCAAAAAGTGCTGTCAAAAATGCATGGTTGCAAAAATGAGTCCATAAAATTATTAGATGAATTCATATATTCCAACCTTTTAAAAAACCTCGCCGGCAAAGCATGTTTTTAAAGAAATGCTTCGTTTATTAATTCAATTTTTCTTTTTTCCAATGCTGCAATTTCCGCTGATGGTAAACTTTACTTCATTGTCAACAAAATTTATATTTAATGAATTTTCAATGGAAAAGACCAAAATAATTTATTGCAAGTGGGATGTCTATAGTACTTTCCCCTGCATATCTTTTAGATATACAAAGTATCCTTGCCTTTTCGGATATAAAAAAAAGTATAATATTGAAAATGCGTCCTACGTTTTTAAAACCAAACGAAATTTAAAATCCAAGGGATGTGATCCCACTCCAAGTATTCGCGCAAATCTGTTTCGAATATCAAAATTTCAAACGATTGAAATAGATAACGCTTCAATTCCATGGGACAGTGTCATTTAGCACCAAATGAAAGACTTGTTCTTCCAGCAACTGAATATTTAAGAATAAACATTAATGAGTCATGCGAAAAGATTCAGTTGCGTCTTTTTTAAGTCTGCTTTAGATAGTTCTCCTTTTTTTATTGTAGGATTTTTTCAATTGCGAATATGCTCTATTGCTATTTGGAGAAATTTATTGTAGAATTATAAGACAAATTTAATTAAATTAGTATTATAGTAAGTGTATGTTGTAATTCATTGCTATTTCTTAAAAATAATTCACACTTAACAGTCCGATATGTTCATTAACAGCAAAAAAAATAGATGTTAAACAAAAAGCATTGTTTATATTAATAGGAAAATTTTGCAGGAAAAATATATTAAACCACTTTTAGTATTTTCTGAAAGTAAATTTCGCAAGGTAATTTAAAATAAACGGTGGCAACAGAGTGAAATCTCAAAATTGGAACACATGACATTCTTATCAAAAATGGCTGGCCATTTTGTTTATTTTTAATGAAAAAATAACTAAAGCTTTCATAAATCGCTTCCTACAAGTTTAAAAGTACCTACTTGATCCTGTTTGCGAAAAACGGTCAATTATTATCAGGTAATATTTTTACCTGAAACACTTTTCATATAAAGATTCTAAAATAAGAATTTGCGTTTAAAACGAAGCTTTAAATGAAATCTGATTTTTCTATTGAAAACGTACATTCCTTGTTAATCAATAATTTAACAATACAGTCTGTTTCCAGCATTAGTAATTTATTGAGAAAGCGTTATGCGACTACAAATTTTCAAGAAAATAGTCTACATATAATATATATGAAATTTTTTTCTTGCTTTCGTAAGTGCATTCATTATTGGGTAAAGAATAAACGAGGATAATGACTATTTCGGGAAAATAAATTATGAAGTTCATTAAGGTTGTTTGGTAAAATCAATGAAGATATTTTCTTTTTTGAGTGCTTTTGATTTGGAAACTGAAAAATGTGTCATTATCATGAAAATAAATCATTCTATCAATTGTGGATGGTATGCGCCGAAAACGCAGCACACACCATCTCACGAAAGCGAGTGCACTTCGAAGACAAGCAAATGGAATACGATTCATTCGCAGTGAAGTCCAAACATTTCTTCCTCGCATTGAAAACATTATCGTAACTTGAAGGTTTCCTTTTTTGACGGCGGAGCAAGAATGAGAGCAGCGAGAACCCACTGCCAGAACAAATACGGATTGCTTCACCTCAGGAATTGTTCTCCATTTAATATTCTGGTATACTTTTAACGATGAATATGACATGTGGCCAAAAGTATTTGTGCCTTTCAGTGAAACGGTCATCTTTAGAACCCTAAGTAGGATTTAAAATTCTTTGCCACTGTCAATTCGGTATTGTTATTTTTTGATTTTATTGATTTTTTCAAACTTAGAAATAAGACTTTCTATGTTATCGAATAAATAAAAAAAAGTATCTATTCAAAATGACAGTTTGAATTATCGTTTCGCTTACTTTCGCAATGAATTTAAGATATAATTTGAATCTACAATAAGAAACAAAGATGAATGCATTGTGTGCCCTGTGCTTTCAAGCCAGGCCGTTTGTCTTGGTATTTCTACTTGATACTTGGAGGATTAGAATGGGTACTTCTGAATAATTTTTTTTATTTCCATTAAAAACTAAACAAAATTTTGGTGTTTTTCGGCTATAATTGCCAGAAATATTACCATAGAAGATAGAATTTTATGTCATTTTAAAATTCGAAGCATCATCTTTTCAATGATACCAATTTTTTCCGATACGTTATTTTTTTATTAATTAATTTATACAAATATTTTTAATTATTTTCTAATTATACATTTAATTTAAAGTTAAAATTAAATCTACACACGATCCTGACGCATACACGACAAAATTGACTTTTATTAACGTGTTGCCATTACGTTAACAAAAGTTTAAATTTAAAAAATTAAGCTAATTCTAACTCAAACTTAACCTAGAAGGATTTTTACATCATCTTAATGTTTTAAAAATTATCTTTTCCTTATTAAAAATTTTTAACATATAAATTTAATTTCTACTTTTAACCAATTTTTAAATATTTTAAAGCATATTTTTCAACAATTTCTTTCGCACAAAATAAATTTAACCTGCACGATAGAAAAAATCAATTTTTATCAATGTGTTGCCATCAGGTTGACAAAAGCTCCAATTAAAATTTTGAGTTAACTCCGATTGCAAATTAAACCTATAAATGTATTATTTTAAGCACATATCTGTAGGAAATGAAGTAAACATGAAACACGGTATTTAAAAAAGAATAAATACAAGAAAGTTTCTTCTTAAAATGTTTATATTATTAATTCTGAATTTCTTCTTGAGTTAGACATGGTTTAACATAGACTGGATATCAGTTCTGTCAATAGTTAGTTTTAATACTATTAGTAATAGATATACACATTTGATAAGGAAAATTAAGTAAATAATTATTTTTTAATGTAGTTTGGGCCAATAAATGTTTCGATGAATTAGTTTTAAAATTTTATGCAGACCTCTGGTCCTATGAAACTCCTTAAATAAAGGATTCTCTTTCGCGATAAAACTCCTTAAAAAAGTTACTCTCTTTCGCGATAAAAACTGATTTGAATTGTTAAAATCTGAATATCATTATTTTATAAAATTTTTATTTAAAAAGAAAAAACAATTTTATACAAAATAGCTGCATTGACCGCTTTGAGGAAAATACAAGAATATTTTAATGAATATGATTTATAAAATCGAAAATGTGTAGAATTTAGACTTCATCATTTTTCCGGATTACATTTATTAACTGTATCAAAATAACATTTTCGTCGTTTAAATTCCTTTGAAGGCAAAACTAAAATTTATCTTAAGATGAATCAAAGAACATTTTATTGAATAATTCTTGAGATATAATATAAATTATAAAAAAATATTTCTTAATGAAAATAAGACTCCAATGCTGATCCATTTTATTTTATATAATCATATTTTTAAGAAATATGTTTGGTTTGAAGGAAATAGTTTTTTGTGTTAGTTGAAGTTTAATCACTTCCATTTCAAATTCATATTTTATGGAATATAACAGAAAATTCGGGAAATGCATAGCACAATGCATAGAATGGAGTAAGGCTTCAAAAATAGGACTATCACAGTCTGGAGCTTAAAAAATATTTTGCTAAAGGAAACAATTAAGATCGAGTTACGTAAAATATCTAATTGAAAATTTTGGTTTCAATGAGCCAACTGGGCGTCAAAGTAATAAATACATTGAGTAGTTCCCTTGTGCAAGAAACGTTATGAATGAAAGTTTCCAAAGCGTTTTGTGAAATAATAAGCCCAAAAGACTTCCGGATGCATCTAATTTCTTTTAGGAGAGCTTACCTTTAAAGAATGTTTTATATCCTATATTGGAGGCAAAAATGGGAAAATGTAATATTTCACCATTTCACACTTCACGTATCAACAGTTATTTAATAAATAAATATCATAATAGATTCTATGCAATAAGTATGCTGTAGTTTTCACACGCTTTTATTTAATTTCATTTTGTAAATATGAAAATTCGAAGTCTATTTTTCTCCATAAACTAACAATTGTAATAGTTTTCATTCTTTTTTGTTACTATTGGCATTACAATAATTGCAGAAACTTAAATGTTGCTTAATCAGTTAATTTTAGATTAATTTAGTTGCCTTGAGAAGGACAACATTTAGCAGTAAATCTAAGGGGGGAAATCATTGCAAAATTCCAAAATATTTATATTATAAAAATGAGAAAAAAGTAACTGATAAAAATAAAAATAAATGAAGTTATTTAAAATGCATTTTTATTGATATTCTGAAAATTAGAAAATAACTTTATAATTAAAAAAAATAGAAGACAAAACAAATTCATAAAACCATGAGGTGTGCAGAACTAAATAGGAAGAAATTAATTAAAAAAAAGGGAGAAATTAAAATATTCAATAAAAATTAAAAATGTGGTAAATAAAATTAAAATTCCATTTTTACTTCACAGTATTTCTGATAGTCTCGCCCTTCGGAAATTTTAATTTGATGTCCATCTTTTCAGCTTGATAGAAAAATGTTTGTTTTATCTTTCATTGTTGCAATATAAACAGATATTTAAAAATTATCATTATTTTTTAACTAATCATTTTTGGCGATTAGCAGGATTATTGTATTTAATTCTAATTAAAAACTAGCCCACATTTGTTTGCCGAATAATTAGCAAACCGCTCGCGAGTTTTTCTAAGAAATTAATTTTCGACCAAACCCAGCGTGAACCCAGAAACAAATCGAGCCTTCTTTATTAATTGCCAATTTAGGAGACGGGGGTCTTTGAAAACGCTTGATTTGCAAATCCGCTGGAGATTCGTGGAGAGCATAGAACTAACGCGAACCATACTTTCCCTTTGTGGTCGCCGAAAAACCGTCACGGATTAAGTTCGTGGCCCGCAGTTCACGAATCGCAGAGACCCAAAAGACCTTTCTACTTCTTCATAACACTATTCGCGTGTAGTACTGCTTGCTGGGAGTAGTAGTACGGGCCTTTATACATAACTTGCTTAGTTACCTATACTTGCAAAGTAGCGAGATTGATCCAGTTTCTGCGATTTGGGGGGTCCTGTCACTCATTCATCTATACTAATATCTATATAATCTTCAAAAATGCGAGTGTGCTTGACAAACAGAAAGAGTGAGTGGGTGATCGATCTAGTTGTACAGGCTAGAATGTTTGACTTACAGCTTCGAAACTTGGCACATGTGTGCATATCTTGGAGGGTGAAAATATTCACCGTGGGAAGATTTTGTTTTTAAAATTTTAATTAAAAATTAAGCTGAATTTCGGAAATTCAGCTTAATTAAAAAAAAATTGAATTTTGCGAGTGAAAAATTCAAAATTGTTTACTCGCACACATTATAAGAGATAAATTCCGAATATTATTGCTTAAAAGTCAATTTTACACCATTTAAAATTTTTCGCATTAGTTTAATAGCCTTGAAAAATTTTTGCAGAAATTTTGGGTATTTAAAAAAATGCCTCATTTCAAACAATAGATTACACAGTTGTCCTGAAATTCAAATCAATTTTCCATTGTTTCAGTAAATATTTAATCACGCGGTATTTTTTCCATTGTTAGTAGCTAAAGAAGAAAGGTTCTGTTTAATATTTGTGGAGTTTGCAACACAAATGAAAAGGTGAAGTTACAATATCGAATATTTAAAAGATACATGAACTGGATGATTGTTTTTAAGATGTTATGGGACTGTCCCCACTAGAAAGGTTCGTGTACATAAGAAATAGAACTTGTGTAAGAAAGTTAAAATAACATGGGGGTTTTATGTCAGAGAATTTGGCACAATTCTGTAAATGAAATTTTATTTAAGTCATGCTTCTGAAATCAAATATAAATAATATTCGAGATGAATCAGCTGAGGCGAGTAGCGTAAAAGCGGCGTAGTCATTCAGAGTGGAGGAAATATTTACCAATTTTTTTATAATTTTTCGCCTGCGATAACTAAAGTGCTTCTAAATTTATAAAATCAAATGAAAAAGATAAAATATAGTTATTTTATTTAATAGAGAGTAGGTCCAAATATCTTCTGTTTAACATTCATTGTCTATCTTCTCTTTATGTGTATTGATATCTCTTACTTTAATTTAAATATAAATTACTTTCCTATCTTAAATATTTCTTTATTCTAAAAATTTCCTTCAGTCTTATTTCCTCTTCTTGTCCCAAATCTCACCTTTTTTTATTTAATTATTTCTAACACGCGCTCAAAAAATGGGGGATTTTATAATTCTCACGCTGCAAGTGAAGGGATAAAAATCCCTAACGTCCAATGCGGTTTTTTTTCAAAGATACCCAAGATTCCCTTTCCTGAATCGACAAGAATCAAAGAAATCCCTATAAAAATTTCTCTGTAAAAGCGCTGAGGAAAAAAATTTCTGAGAATTTCCTCTTGTTTCCAAGGAGCGAACAGATATGTTCCACCGTTATTTAAGGTGCATCAATTATGCCCTCCCGTGGAAAAATAAATGTAAGTTAAATTCCCAATCTGTCGACCACTAGACTGCAAACTTATGTTATGTAAATTCAACCATTTTTTTCCTAGTAATCTTGGCACAGAAATTAACGAAATTTATAATTCGGTTTTTGTTGTTATTATTATTATTATTTTGCCTTTTTTTCAGGCATCACTCATGCCGCCGTGTGGGCAGCCTGCTGCTCTTACATCACGCAGGCCACTCCTGCCAACCTGCGATCTTCGGCCCAGGGAGTGCTCCAAGGTTTGCACCACGGTCTGGGTAGAGGCTGTGGAGCCGTTATCGGAGGAATATTTGTCTACTATTTTGGTAAGAGTCGCCGCCTTTTATTTTCTTTATCATCGCTCCTAATTTTATTTATTAGCATTTCTTCAGACCAATTTGCGGGAGAATTCGGAAATCATTGGCGTATAATTCCTCTTGTTTCCTTTATTCAATTCGAATTGGTTTTACATCAAATTTCCAATGTACCAGAACTTTTTTTAGTTTGTAAGCATTTTTTTTGTTTTGTTTTTTATAACATGATTTGTTTTCTGTTTGAAAAGATGGAAACTCAGTAACCGGTTTTTAATTCACTTCTTGATGTGCCACACTCATTAAATTTTGTTCACTTGTCGATTACAATAAAATATTTCAATATTTGTTAACTTAATTTCAATGACCCTTTTATTTTATTATTTTAAGTTCCTTACAAAGAATAAGTGCAATAGGCCAGGGTCCCGAAAGGAAGTCCCCTTTTTTATTTCGCGATATATTTTTTCTTTGTCTAAGACTATTTAGATATCCAATTTTTATCAATCAAATCAATTAATACCAACGCTGATTCTAGTGATTTAGAAAAACAAACATCGGAAATCGTTGATTGATATACAAATGATTTTACTCAATTTTTTTCAGTGGCAAGTCTTTTTAATTTTTTGGCTTAAAAATATTGTTAATAGTACAATATTTTTACTAATATTTTTTTATCCTTTTTGTTCCTAATACACATCTTGAATTTCAGTACTTTTGATATTATTTATTGATCTGATGAGTCCTCTCTGTTTCCGTTCATTGGAACGTATTTCTGTTATGCTTCATTTGGTTCTTTTTCTTCATTCATTGAAATTTTTTTAAAGAAAAAGCGAAGGGAATTGTTTCTTCTGTGAACAAGGCTGCAATTCTAAAATTTGCAGTGCGAGTTTTATCTAATATATCACTGTAGATTTGGATGATGTTTAATTGTTACATAGTTCATTTTGATTCATTTTATTCGTGAGTTATGGGGGGGGGGGGAATCAGTCTCATTCTATTGATTTTGTAATTCAGACTTTTGTTCGGACAAAATAGTGAGAGTTCATACAACATTCTTGTTTTAGGAAATGTTGATTGACAAGTTGCGAAGCGCTATCGAAAAGAAGTGCACGTACATTCAGCAACAAATCGGAAAAATAAGCGATCGCGCAGAAGCTAGCTCGCACATAAGAATCAGAACACGTAATAGTCACCTAAGAATAAAACTGTGACTGGGAAAGAATAAATGAAGTTACTTTAACTCAAAATAAGCCAAATTGGCATTAGTCCTTTTTTCTAAAAAGGTACAAAAATAATCCATAAGAGCATTTAAATGACTTTAAAACACATATTTAATATTAGACTGCTGTTACAAGTTCGGTATGCGTGGAAAATAGTGTGATAAAAATGCAATAAGTAATGCTATAAAATAATAATAAAGAAAACAAAACAAAATCTTAATCATGCATTTTTTTTCCTTCGTTGAAAAGTTTAGTTTGGTTGTGGGGAATAAAGTTTTACAGCTGCCTTTTTGAGATGAATGCGACTTTCTGTCAGATTTCAAGAATAGGAGAAGAAAAAGTAGATGGCATCTCACTCGATGTTTTCTGCCATTTTTAACTTTTAAATGTTGTAAATTTCGCAAAGAAATTTCAAACGGAATTCTGAATTTAAATTCACACGCAGGATTTCAGGAAGGATGAAAAATCCCGAAACAAGACGCATTCTTTTTCTGAAGACAGTCAAACAGAAAATATTTTTGCGCATTTTGCTTCTTTCGTGATTTATATTTCAGTTTCATAAAAGAAAATTATCCTATTTTAATTTTAGATGGAAGCAATTCATGTTATTTTCCTTAATAAATACTTTCTGAAAATGAAATCGAATTTTTTCAATGAATTATTATATGGCATTATTAACATTGTATTCATATAAACACTTATTTTATATTAAATTTGTATTTATATCAGTCATTTTAAATATGTTTTAAAGTAATCTCTGAATTTTTATTCATTTCAGTTTATCATTATTCATTTTAATTTCACCTTTCTTCTTACAGGAACCCAAGTCACATTTAGAGGTTATGGATTTGCGAGTTTAATTGTCCTGATTTTGTTCATATTTATCAATTACTATAAAAAAGATAAAGGATTTTCTTCTTTTCAGGTAAGCCTTCATTCGATGATTGAACACAAGTCAAACACTTGAAAACTCCATTTCGTACACATTTCCATTGAAATCGAAGGGTTGTTTTCCTTCCCAATACTTCGTTATTTTGTCACACGAAAAATTCAGCGATATTACGTTTTCAACTCACTGTTCTCTCTCATGGTCTTTAGAACCGATTTCTTTTATTTGCAGTCGGTTAAAATTTCTACGGAGGCTTTCTTTTTACTGAATTCGCGCATGGCCATGCTACGAGAATTCCAAACTTTGCCGGAGGTGTTATCACGTGACAGTATGACTTTGTGAATTTCATCTTAATAAATTTCGAATTTCATGAAATTCGTAAAGGTAGCAAAATACCAGTTTTATTTCATATCTGCATTTCAGCCAATGACATTGTTGTCTAAATAATAAATGCAGCTGTAGTGAGGCAGCAGAATCCTTCAGTTATTCAAAAATCGTTTCTTGCTCTCCTATTTGTCGTGATAATTTAATATTCTTATACAGTTAAATAAAAACTGTCTTAACCTCTGCCATTTTGTCATCAGGTTTGAACAACTGATTATTATTATCTAGATGATAAATGCAGTAGCAGTAGTGGATCGTGAACTGGGACAGCATAATAATATAATCCTGCAATTAAATAATCCTGCAATTATTTAGAAAAAAATGAATTCTTGTTTTCATTTTGAAATAATTTGATATTAATTATTTATGAACCACGTTCTATCAAAAGAGTTATTGAAAAAAAAATTTTTGTTATTTCCAGTCAAGTGGGAACAGTTGTGACTGAAAAGTGACTCGTGCTGCGAACCAGCGTTCAAAGTCCTTTCATTAGATTTTGTTACGAATTTGCAATGTCGCTTCCCTTAGCAGTTCGTTCTGTAGCAAAGGAAACCATTTTTCCGACGACTCCAGTAGTCGTGAGTCCGCCCGCCGACATCATAACGCAAAAGAAACGAGCAGGGTTAAATGGAGCGTTCGGTTTCGTCTACGGAATAAGACCTGGTATTAAAGTAAAAAGAATAGAAAATCAATAATCAGTTTAAATTTTACATCATCGATTGCTAACTCTTATTTTATAAAAAAAAATGTATTTCTTTAAAATTTATATGCTCTTGCATTATAATAATTATTATAAATTATAAATTGGAGCATTTTGTATTCTCAACTTAATTTCAAATGCTTTTATACACATTTTAACTGAAATTATATTGATAATAATTCCTTTACAGTTACTTATACATACAGAAGAATTATACGTTGATTTAAAATAACACCTAGTTCACCTATCCAGTTAATTGTATTAATTTTTAAATACCATCCGACGTTTAGTTATTGAATTAATTTTTAACTTTAAAATTTTTAAATTGGAAAATACGCTTAAATACAAAAACATTGGAAGGACGGGTTTTTGAACTTTAAACTGGTATAAGAACTACTTTCCATGATAATATTTTTTAAAAATTATCACTATAATCAACGAAATTTTGTGTCATTTTAATTAATTAGCATTCGTAATAAAATTTCGAAAAATTAGCACCGGGATGCACATTCTCACCCTGCAAAATATATTTTTGCCAAATTTATAACATTCAGTGAAACAGTTTCGCTTGTAATGCACAGGCATACAACTGGTACATATATTTTGCAGCTAGGAGAGATAATTTGAGCAAGAGGTGGATATCTTCTAAAAGATATCACGAGAACACGACATATATTTTTTATAAAATCTTTCGACTGGTTGAATTAAATTTTTCTAAATTTACACCGGAAACTTTTGATGCATTAATACTTTAATCACTTAAAGTGGACATAAATAATAAATTGGAGCATTTTGTATTCGCAACTTAATTTCAAATGCTTTTATACACATTTTAACCCTAATTATGTTGATAATAATTCCTTTACAGCTCCTATATTATTTTTTGTTCTTAATTTAGTTTTATAATTAAGATGCTCGACGATTTTAAATTAAAACTGCCCCATATATAACTATTCTATGTTTAATTTCTATTATCTCCGTCGTTATACGGCGTTGGGGTGAGGATATTAGTATTTCAACTTCACAAAAATCTAAATAGTGTTGCTCTGATATTTGCCCTGAATGCCATTTCATACAGACACGCCTCTGATGGACACTTCCTAAACTTCACTTCGCTAGGATGTTTTTGCACATAATTCAAAAAGTGCGGTTTTCGGATTCAGGAAGAGCAAAAACACGGAGTTTCATCATCAACATTTCTGGGCTTAATGTCTTTCGATAATATTGTCTCTTTTTCTATTTCGTATAAAAAGACGTTAAAAAAACTTACATTCTTAAACTCAAATTTCCGTCCTCTGGTTAATCCTTTACACTCGGAAAGATAATTCGATGCATAATTATTCACTTAACACATGGGCCTGTTTATTATACCAAAAAATAAACACATGAAACTGTTTTAGTTGAGATTCCCTAATAAATGAATTTACATCTTTTTACCATTCTGTAGGTATTTTTAACAATAAAAATAAATAAATAAAATGTCAAAATGATGCGCCGTCTTGAGAGAAGACATTCGAGTGCGAAGGGTTAATAGACGGAACATTTGCACTGAGTGGAAAGTAGGTGACATCCGAGACAGCAGTCAACTGAAGGAAGTACCTAGAAACGCGGGTCTAGGTAAGTCGACGCGAACAATCGAATTACGGTAACACACCCGAAAACAACAAATACGTTACAAGATGCACGGCAACAATTAATAATATAAATTGTAAATCGATATTATCCCTATTTCTTCCATACATATCCAACCCCAATTGACATTGATATTTTTTCCTTATTTCCTCAATTAGTTTCGGCGCAAATTAGTAACACTTTAGGATTAATAAGCGTTGCAACTTTTTTGTTCCTATTCTTAGAAGTCGGTATTCAGATAAATTTGTTTCTTAAAAAACATGTTCCTTCTTCTAAGGATGATCAAGAACCCGAAGCCATCGTCGAAGAAACGGCCCACCTTGCCCCCCACGGCGTCCCTTCGAATCCGATGGCCCGATCCCTCTCCAAGCAGAATCTGCGAGGGCCCGGGATGAACAACAACGAGGGAGGATACGGGACCGCTGGTCCCAATGTCACCTCCGGCGGATATCTGGGGCTTCCTGAAGGTGGAGGAGGTGAGTCAGTTCGCAGCGGCCGATCCCAGCGGCTGTGGTTATTACACCAAAGTAGCACGCTAAATTGTATAATACTGCAGAATGAGAAGAAAAAATTGTTACAGAACTTCCGCCCAAGTTCGTGAATTCAACGGGTGCGCTTGTAGTGGGTGTATGGTGTAACACAATCAACAGGCCTCAGTAACAAACGACGACTTTTATTAACACGAATAAACAGACAACAAATACACAGCCGTACACAAGCAACATACAGCAGCACACTTAATCAAACAGCAGCCCACAAGTAATAATCGTTAGCTAACAACAATCACAGCACATAAAGCCGCCAGACGGAATTTCGCAGGAGGAGGAATCTAAGTAGATATACTATACGATTTCGCTAAACGCCTTCAATTCCTCACTGTCTCCTCGCTTTAGCTGTGTCCAACTGCCCACTCAGTACTACACGACTAGAAGCTGCTGCTATGATAAACTCTAGGATTCGGCAACAACTCAATTCACCAAGTCGCTTGTGCTCCGCTCAACGCTTGCGCTTAGCTGGACTCATTCGCCGTTGCTTCGCTTTGTGACTCTAAACCTCTCTACGACTCTATATACGATTGTCTTCGGATTGGACTACCGGCCTTTTATAGTTCCTGGAGCAGGGAGGAGAAGATTATGGAATAATCACGCATATCTCTGCTTCTTTTGGCTCTATCGCCAAAGTTCTTGAAGATTCTAGTATTATCTCTTTTGTCGCCAAATGGTCCCAAGCCTGTGTGTGTGGGGGGGGGGGGGTCACTGATCCGGCATCTGATGAGCATCCAATAGAACTAATCATAAAACGGTCTTTCTTAAGATGGAACTAATCGTGCTGTCATTCGAAACAATATTGTGAAATATTTTTATACAACATTAAAACGTATAAAATGTAAGACTTTTATTATATTGTTCAATATAGAGTTGCAATATGATATAGTTTTCTAATGTTATACAATATGGTTTTTCTATGTTGTTCAGTGTAATTTCTCTATGTCAGGCAATAAAATTTCACGATAGTATTCAATGTAGTTCAGTGTATATTATGCAACTCCCCGATATTATACAATGTGGTACCTATATATTGTCATTCAATTCCAATATAATGGCAATTTTTCAAAGCGGTTGAGTTTCGAATTTTTAATTCACTTTAAATTCCTTTATGGCTTCACTTTTATTTTAGGTCATAGCAGGTTACGTGCAGAAATACTGAAAGAATGATTTCTCTGTTATTGTTATTTCTGAAAGAATATATGTTATCTTCGCGAAATGAAATGCTTTTTTAAAGGATCGCATTTTTCAAAAACTTGTAAAAATGAAGAATTTTAATAGAATAAGAAAACTCCAATATGAACAATAAGATGGAAAATAGTTAAGTATTTGATTGAACGAGATTACGCTCGAATGTTTAAAACTAAACGGAACAATACATAGTTTTGTATTTTGGTTTCTAACTGAATGAATGAAACGTCGAATAAAGAGAAGACGTGAAGTCCAAGTTGTTTCGTTTGTGAGAACAGAATTTCAGTGTAAAACATTTGATGGAAGAATCGTGAATTTAATTTCTCGGAAAGCAGTTATTGTTTATCTAAGGATAGCGTTGCGAGATTCCCTTTTATGATAGAAACCTCTTCTAAATAATTCAGAGAAAATGGGCGCTTTGATCGACCCATCAAGAATGAAATCTTACTTTTCAAAAATATTTAGATTTGTTTTTCCCACTGAGACTTTTGGTACGCAAGGCTGCTGAATGCACTTGGGATCATTTTAAATATATTTTTCTTTTCTGTGAAAGACACATTATATGTAAAGCACGTTAAAGTATATTTCTTCTTTCCTAACTTCAGAACCCTATTTATTTGAAGTGATATTTAAGTGCGCTTCATATAATAGTGCCATTATATTCATACAATTTTGCCAATTCAATAAAAACACTATTCAAAGACTCATAGTTAAAAAATATCAATGGATAGAAAATCTTTCACAATTGAGTATCTTTTAGAGGACAACTGAAAATGAGGTCCTTGTAATACCGATAGTTTTATCAAGCTTAACGTATCCAATTAGAATTTTAATATAAGCTGTCCCTTATAGTGTGTGGTTTCGAAAAAGTAATGTAGAAGAAATATGCTTCGCATATGCGAAGTGAAAGATTATTTACTAAAAATACTGAAAGTCCATAAATTTTCAAGGAATTTACATTAGTTTTGGTGTAATCTACTTCAATAGTATCGCGTATTCTGTAAGTTTCTCTCAATTTGTTTGAAAAGACTTGTGGTAAAATTTAAGAAAAAAATAAAATTGTATCTTTCAGAATTACGCCCCTCAGGGGCTCACCTTCTTTAGGTGAGTACGGGTGTCCCAATCCCGAGGTACCCAGGGATCTTTACTCCCTTTAATTTCGCTCTCCTCTACGCCTTCTGCTTTCTGCTGTGTCTTTCCTTCCCTCGACGGCAAGCGAGGGAGCTCTCCATGAGAAGCTGTCGCCGCTCTGTTTGCTTCTTGCTTCTCATGGACAGCCAAAATCCCCACGTGTTTGCCGTGCGTGGTGACCCATTTGACGGGTGGTACATTTTGGTCCCCGGTGTATCAATCGGCTGGTATCCCAGCCATTTGGCTGGTCTGCTCAAGGGGATCAAGCGAAGGGGTCACCATCTACGGCTCTGCGTTAAGGGTGGTAGACGTTCCTGGAAGTGGCCCTTAGCGTATAAGTTCTGGCTAGCATCAGGGTAAGCGCCGAGGCTGGAGGCAACCAGAGCCGGTGGCTGCCTTCTATTGTTGGGCTCCGTGGTGGGCGGTGCCGTCGGGGCTTGAATTTTTTTCCCTTTTTGCATGGGTTTTTCAGACACTTTGCCACCTTTACCAATCACCGAAAATACTAGATTCCTAATCTTACACTCACCAAAGACATTTAATAAAGTTTCACCTTTCATAGTTCAAAGATTGATTTCTTCATTTATTGGTGATGTCAAATCTACTAAAAAATTTCCGTCCGGGGATCTCCTTATTGAGACCTCATCAAAAACACAGATTGCTACGATGCAGAAATTAACACAACTTGGAGACTTCCCTGTAGAGGTAACTCCTCACGGGACACTGAATTTTTCTCGAGGAGTCATCTCCGATTTAGATCTTTTTGATTGTTCGGAGAATGAACTCATTCAGGAATTGCATTCCCAAAAAGTTTGTGCAGCTCATCGCATAAAAATTAAACGTCATGGTTCATTCATTCTAACAAAACATGTCATTCTAACTTTCAGTAGTCCGGAACTTCCGAAATTTATACGTGCTGGCTATATACAATCCAAAGTTAAACCATATGTAACAAATCCTCTGCGTTGTTTTAAATGTCAGAGATTCGGACATTCGCAGAGAACTTGTCGTGGCAGCCGTCGATGTGCCAAATGCTCAGCTGATGATCACGAAACTTCAGTTTGTAGCTCACAGAACTTCAAATGTTTAAACTGCTCTGGGCCCCATCCTGCATATTCCCGTGACTGTCCTAAATGGAAAACGGAAAAATAAATTCAAAGTCTGAAAGTTAGAAGAAATATTTCATACGCAGAAGCGAAAAAATTTGTTTTAGACAGAACACCCAAACCTGGCCTTACTTATAGTGCCGCCAATAAGTTCAACACTGAAATGTACTAGTTCTCAGACCGACTTTACAGATATTAATACATTGAAAACCTGCTCCTGTAAACATTCGGCTCCTGAATCAGTCAAGAGCAATAACTCACAAAAAACTGAAAACAATCGAAATTCAGCATCTACTTCTAAAAAATTTTCTCAATCTAAAGATTCAGAATTTTCTTTAACTCGTTTTGCGAAGAAGAAACGAAAGAAAACAAAATCTCCTCCCAGTGCCAAAACATCTGACAATGAAGTCCCTCCTAAACCTCCAGATCCTTCTGATATACCAATTACTTCGGACTCTATTTTAGCAATTTGTCCATCTACATCTGATACATCTGATATATCTGATGTAGAAATGGATCATTTTTCTAATAAATCGCCTCCAGGCGGCCATGCGTAGCTTTTTCAAACATTCCTTTTTTTTCATGTCTGGTTTCATTTCGTGGAATTGTCGTGGGTATCGTTCTAAAACCGTCGAAATCAAATCACTTTTAAATGAACAAAGGCCTGTCTGTTTTGCTTTACAAGAGATCTATTTAAAACCCTCAATAATCTCTAAAATTAGAGGGTACAACTGCTTACGCAAAGATTCAAATACAAATTTAAATGCTAGTGTTTCAGGAGGTATATGCATTTTCACTTCCAACTTCTACCCCAGCACACCAATTATCCTTCATACCAATTTGCAGGCTGTTGCTATTCAAGTCCACATAAAGACACTTATAACAGTTTACTGTGTATACCTCCCTCCACGTGAGGTGACTTTACAAGAAGATTTAAACTCTTTAGTGGATCAACTTCCTATTCCCTTCATATTGCTCGGTGATTTTAACGGACATAGCATCCTATGGGAAAATGAAGACACTAACTCTCGTGGCCAGCAAATTGAGCAGTTGATATCTGATCATAATCTCTGCCTGTTAAATAGTGATGAAAAGACATATTTTCACGAACCCACTCGTTCATTTCATTCATTAGACCACCTTGCTGTATGTTCGCCAATACTATTCCCACTTTTAAATTTTTCAGTTGGAAGAGATCTTCTCAATAGTGACCACTTTCCAATTTTGATTGCCCTTGCTGATAGTGTTAAGATGGCACAACGACCATCTGTCTACTTATTCCAACGAGCAGATTGGGACAGCTTTCAGCAGTTGGCCACAATCACTGAAGCAATGGTTAATTGTTTGAATATCTCCGAGGCCGTTACACAAATAACTGAAATTATATTATATGCCGCTGATAATGCAATTCCAAAAAGTTCTACCAGACCTCGTAAGCTCTCCAAACCTTGGTGGAATAATACCTGCCGTGCAGCAGAGAAGGCACAAAGTAAACGATGGAATATTTTTAGAAGACGTCCAACAACAGAAAATCTCGTTGCATTTAAGTATGCAAAGGCATTTGCCCGAAAAGTTCGAAGACGCAGTCAGAGGGAATATTGGATTGGATACGTGTCTCGTATTACGTCTAATATATCTAGTAAGCATTTATGGAAAAAAGTAAAGGCTGCTAACGGTATTTACCAAGAATTTACAGTTCCGGTTTTAAAGAATAATTCCTGTACTTACTCATCACCCAGAGATATAGAGAATATTAATGCTGAAACATTTTCCAAAGTGGGTAGCTCAGACAGCTATAATCCTACATTTCTAAGTATAAAGAACTGTGCTGAGCGACAACCAATTAACTTTAAAGTACGACATGCCCTCCCATATAACTCTGAATTCAATATGTGTGAGCTGCAAAAGGCTCTTTACAAATCTCATAACACCAGCCCGGGACCCGATAGAATATCATACCATATGCTTCGCCATTTGAGTGTTCCATCACTTAATAATATTCTCCGTCTCTATAATAAAATTTGGAATGAAGGAATTTTTCCTTCGCAATGGTAGGAAGCTATTATCATTCCAGTTTTGAAACCAGGGACAGATTCGACAGATCCTTCAAACTATCGCCCTATTGCACTTACGAGCTGTCTAAGCAAAACTTTTGAAAGAATGGTGAATTTTCGACTTATCTATCAATTAGAATTAGAAAACCTTATACCTTTACATCAAAGTGGATTTCGCAAAGGTAGATCTACCCTTGACAACATTCTACAGTTGGAGACGGAAATCCGTAATGCATTTGTGCGTAGAAATCATTTGGTTTCCATATTCATAGACATTGAAAAGGCATATGATCAAACTTGGCGTTATGGAATACTTCGAACCATCTTTGAGTTCGGGCTTCGTGACCAATTACCACTTTTTATTGAAATTTTTTTTATCTCGCCGTGTTTTTAAGGTCCGTGTTGGATCAACGTTATCCGACCCTTTTATTCAAATGGAAGGCGTTCCTCAGGGTAGCGTATTAAGCGTTACCCTTTTTATCATCCACATTTCTAAAATTCTTTTAATACTTCCTTCATCAGTTTTAGGCACATTATATGTTGATGATTTACAAATTTCTTGCCAGGGATCAAACATGAGACTGATTGAAAGACAGCTGCAAACTGCTGTGAATAGTCTTGTCAAATGGTGTGATCAGAATGGATACAAAGTTTCATCGAGTAAAAGTTGTTGAGTCCATTTTTGTAGAAAACGTAGTATTCACCCTGAACCAGAAGTTTATATAAACAACAGTTCTCCCTGTGGTCCCAGAAGTTCGTTTTCTCGGGGTAATTTTTGATCGAAAGCTTTCTTTCCATCCTCGCATCTCCTTTCTACGAAAGAAATGTGGAAAAATGCTAAATATTCTAAAGGTTCTCTCCAACACATCTTGGAGGGCTGATAGGATATCATTACTCCGAATTTATGAAGCTCTGGTTATATCTCGAATAGACTACGGTTCTATAGCATATGGCTCTACCAGCAATACTGCTTTGAAGAAACTTGGTACAATCCATCATTCTGCTCTGAGGATCTGCTCTGGAGCTTTTCGCACATCCCCAGTGCAAAGCTTGTATATGACGTGCCATCAACTTCTACTCTCTCTGCGTCGCCAGAAATTATCATTGCAATATTTTTTTTAAATTTCATCTACACCTAGACATTCTATAATTTACACCACTCTCAGTAGATTCTTATAGCGACTTTATAATGCTCGTCCGACAGTTATCCGTCCGTTCTATGAACGCATGAAATCTTTCATTTCTGACACACAACTTTCCGAAATGAGAATATCATCTATTGACCATTTCTGCTTTCCTCCCTTGAAAACACCATGCATTTCTCGTATAAACCCATTCATTGGTTTCAAAAAATCTCATATTGATGCACGCTCGCTTCAGCGACTATTCTTTGAACATCGTGCCCAGTACAATAACTATAACGCAATATTTACTGATGGTTCAAAAACGATGAATCATGTCGGTTTCGGTGTTATTTTAGATAATGCTACTTATAACCATACTCTCCCCAAATATTGCTCAGTGTATACGGCAGAAGCAACCGCTATTTTATACGAATTGCAAAGTATTTCTTCATCTGACTCTCGTAAATTTTGCATATATACCGACAACATGAGCGTTTTGCAACAATTGCAAAATTTTGATACTTTTTGTCATCCGATTGTTGCAAAAATCATGGAACAACTGTCAGTACTGGTGAACAGAGATTTCGACGTAATTTTCTGCTGGATACCAAGTCACGTTCGAATCTATGGTAATGAGCTTGCAGATCAGGCTGCAAAATTGGCTTCAGTTCCTCTTGATTTCCGTGTTCCCTTCTGTGATATTTCAGGTTATATCAAAAGATATATCTATGAGGAGTGTAGAAAATTTGGGACACGCCGGTTGATAACAAACTGCATGCTATTCAACCAAAAATAAATATGTGGTCAGTTTTACAAAATCGATGCGCAGATGTAAAATTAATTCGTCTACGCATTGGGCACACAAGGTATACATCGACATTTACTGTTTGGTGAACGAGCCCCTTCATTGTAGGAACTGTGGAGTGGTCAACTCTATTGCACATATTATTATTGAATGTACTAATTTTTCTTCTGATCGTTTAAATTACTTTCATTCGCCCATTTTAAATTTACAGGACTTGGTGGGTGAGAAACCTCACTCAAAACTTTTTGACTTTTTAAAAGCCATTGGTTTTTTTCATAGTATTTAAAATTTTAAATGTAATTTTATTCATGTATCAAATCATTATAAATCATAGACCTTCTCAACTTTTGACATTTTACAATGCATCCTTCTTTTATTTACACATTTTATAATGGAACTGTTTCAAAATACTTGTGAATGGCGCAGCTTGTCCGAAATTGGACCTTGTGCCAAAAACCCTAAACCATACCATATCATACCATTCAGAATTACGTGCTAGTTTTAAGAAATTATTTCGAAGTATTTCAACGTTAAGATTTGCAAACCATTATCGTTTTTTTTTCCTCCATATGAGACGAAATTATTTTCATTTCATCCATTTCTGACCTTAAATCCATCGTAACCGAATCTTGACTAAACAAAATTATAAGTACAAAAGTATATTTTACTTGAATGAATTTCATATGTCTTCTATTCTGATGCTTTCTTACTCGGCCTGCAATCCTTTGTCGATGCGACTTGAATGCCTCGCGCTCTGAATACATTGTTTATTACTTCAGCCTTCGCAATTTGGTGGTCGTCGAATTCATCATTTCCCTCCAAATTAAAAAAAAAGGAATTTATTGAAATTCCGGAAAACTCAGTTTTGATAGCTGATGTACATCTTTTAGCACAAGTATAGACAATTCTTTTTTTTTTAAAATAGAAAAGGTAAGTTAATTCCCCATACTGAATTTTGTTTCTCAAAAACATTTCCTTTCAAGTACAAGATATTTTATAATACAGTACTGGTTACGTAAATAGTGAAATAGCGGAAAAAACTGAACATTGAATACTGCTGAAAATAATCCACACCCATTTGCTCCATATGATGAAAGGCAGTTTGTCAGAAATATTTTGCATCTTAGTTACCAAGTTCGGATGACAATGTGCCATTAATACATATAATATTTTAACTTGGTAGTTTTGCAAAATGCTTTGAATCTTACATATTTATTTCAATAAGAGAACAAGTGCACCAGAATTTTCTGACACTCACGGGACATTAGAAAGCTAACACAATTTGCAAATTTACGAAAACAAATGAATGCCCTATCTATTACAAATTCAACAGTTACAATTTTATCCAAAAAGAATTGATTTCCGTGAAAAATAAACTGTAAATGTCGAAAGGACTGACAAAAGTTGTGACAAGGGATACTGATGACGAGTTAAATAATCGGCCAATTAAAGTGTTTGCTGTAGTTGGAGCTGGCAGATCATTATTTTGACAGATGAAGTTTTGTAAATTGTACTACATAAGAGTTATGCCGGCAGTTTAAATATCCTTATCTGTTTACTGTGTATCTTACAAGTGGACTTGATGTTTGAAAGAAATTATTAATGAAAGTAGATTCGATCGAAAATCATTTTACTGTACATAAATCCTCAACAAATAAGATTTTAAATGGAAATTAGCTCTATTTTTCTTAGCTAACTTTCTGAAAAATAGTTTAATTTTGATTTTTAATTTAATATTTTTCTTCTAAACAAAATTATTTGTATGCACTTTTTTTTTTGCAATGCACTTCCTTGTTTTTTTAGTACTTTCTCAGATTTTTTTTTAAATTTTATAATTAAAGTATACCGCAGAGTTGGAACTTGATTTATGAGGTTTATAACAATTTATTTTAAGTAGTTAATCCAAACCACACCCTTAAACAATATGTGGTACAAAAAAAAGCATTTATATTTTTTTGCATTTCGAGAAAAATGAGTAATGCATTCATTGAATGTCGGATCTTTTTTTAACTTTGTAGCATGTCTTTTCAACGTGAATAGAAATATGCCACAGATTGCTTAACAAGAACTGAGACAAGCTTGTTAGTAACGTTTATTGAAAATGTGTGATACCTGCGTTAAAACTTGCATATCTTACTTCTTTCAATTTGTATCTTCCAAAAATGTACTACAGACTCTTATTGTTCTGAAATGAGTATTTTATTTTGATTCATGTCTTTGTGCCTTTTTAACCCCTTCACTGTGATATTAGATGAAGTCTTCGGTTTTGGAATGTTAATTCAATTGAGTAGAGAGCAATTCAGATATTTATTTATTTCATGTAATTTTTGCATAGCATTATAACAATTATGAATAGCTTAATTGTTGTTTAAAAAAAGACAAAATAAGAAAAATCGATACGTATGGACAAACCAGTTAAGGGGTTAATAATTATTGCTTGGAAAAAGTATTCGTAATAATGAATGCACTTTCTCTCCTAGGTTACGCAGGGGACGGCGGCCAGAACTATACTTCCGATTTCAATATGAACAAGACGCCCCTAGCAGCCCCCGTGGATGGGGCCCTTACGCGTCGAGCTCTAGCGGCGGCTTTCAACCCGAAGGGCATCCTCGCACAAGCGGCCAGTCCCGAGGCGGCCTACGAGTACGAGTTCATCAGGAGGGATTTCGAGGTAATAATGTGAGACTATTTTATTTTTAACTCAAGGAAATTCTTTTAAACCCTCCACATGCAATGACAAGTCTGATATCGAATGACAGAATTTTTAATTTTAAATTAGTTAATAAGTAAAATGATGAAAGAATTTAAAACGTTTCGAAAACCTGAACGCCCTTAGGTTATTACAGAAATTAAAATAACATTCAAGTCCGAAATAGGATGTGTCATGTAATTGGGAATTTAAATTCTGATGTCAAGAGATTCAATGGGGATTCATCGGAGAAAAACGAGAGGGGCGCATTGAAAGATACGCAGACAATTTAAAAAATGATAATATAATGCATTTTTAGGGAACGTTGTGAATGCAATGGGAACATCCATATTCATAAAAGAATCCATTTCTGAGGAATTTATATAAAAGAAAAATTAAGCAGCAGAGCATGAGCATTGAAATGAGAAATAAGGATTCGTCATCATCCGCTTATGCAACTGGCGATTGTTGTAAATGCCCGCTCTTGAAATTTTTCAGTGAAACATTGATCATACCTCATGCAGTGCAGTTGTACTCATTTTCAGCTGTTTCCTAACAAAAAGATATTATTTCAAAAGAATGGATCAATCGATATCATTTTTTTTAAAATATCGATATCACTAAAATGGCGCGCAATGTGAAATAGATTTTTTAAAAATTATTAAAAAATATTTTACTTTAAATCACGCCATCATTTTTTTTTTACTTTCTCGTGTTACAAATTATTTTCAAATATAATTAAAAAAAGCTATGAGCCAAATGGATAGAATTTTGTATACACTTTTTGCGCCAAATCAAATTTTGAGCAAAATCCATTCTGGAGAAGTCGATCTGTCCGGCTGTTCGGATATAAAAGAACACCGTGATTACAAAACCAGGAGATCCGGATGGATAAAATTCGGTTTACATACTCAGCATCTATAGTGTCAAATTTTCCAGATGCGGTTTCCGTCTGTCGGTCTGTACTCTCAGAAGTATGTAAACTCAAAAACGCAATTTAAATCTATCAAATTCGCTAAGTTATTTTGTGACTCCAAGTGTCATTCTATGTCAAATTTTTGTTTTAATGGATTGGAAAAAAGGCGTTTAAAACACATTCGATTTTTGAATACTGTAAACCGCATGCCAGGGATGAATCGCCACATAACTTGCCGAGGATCACAAGATAGATTCAGTAAAAATGTTGTAAAAGTTTGAAATTGTGTGACTATTGTACACCAATGCCATGCTCTGGGATGAAACCTTTACTTGAAAGTATGCCAGACAGTTTCGTCGGCGCCGCTGGTTTGTGTCTGCTAAAAAGGCAAGTGAATGAAATATTTACGAACAGTCATTATATGCATGAAGTGATTGATGGAGCCACTGCTCCTGCAGGATATTCGATAGCTGGGAAGATGCGCATAGTGTGCCATTACTGCTTCTCTTTTAGAGCCCGTCTGGGGCCACACTGGCCTGGTGGTAAGGTCTCGACTTTGGAACCGGACCTGATTCCACCGAAGAACCGCCGTGCAAGCGGGTCTGGTACTCGTTACCTCCGTCGGGCCAAGCTTCCTCCGGCTAGTGTGGTGTGGAAGTTTGGAAAGGGTGGGTGCCGTCTCAGATGTCTTCCTCGTCATCTAACTGCGGCTCAAAATGACCAGTTCCGTCCCAAAATAGCCCTAGTGTTGCTTTAAAAGTGGGTCGTTAATATAACTAAACTAGAGCCCATTTCGTCCACTACACGAGTCGTTAAGCGACACTATTTGCATTTTCAGCTGTTTTCGCTGAGTGAATGGCAGAATTTCCGATAGGATTAGGCATCGAGATGAATCGTATTATTCTTCAGTCGCCGATCAAGAGCTCCATCAGTTTTGATTAATATATGTATTGTTGTAAAACAGTTTCTGGGTAAATGTTTCAAATTAAATATGTGCAAATTTACATTTGATTTTTTTTTTTTTTTTTGCTGATTTGAAAGAATTGTTTGCTCTGTTTTTAAAACGTAATTCTGTGCAAAGAACTGGTCAATTTATTACAATATGAGGATTTAGATAGGCAGAATACACAATATGACAGCCAAGCGACTCAAAGGATTTATTTTTTTGAAAAAGAGGAAGGTTTAAATTTAGGTGGGGTGGCCATCTGGAAAACTGTTAAGGTGACAAACTTTGAAAAGAACAGGACAGCAAAGAATGGAGGAATTCTGTAAAGCTGCCAGTGAAGAACTGCTCCTGCTCACCCTTTAAAGAATGCGTCTTATATGGATTAGATGTCGGAGATTTACGCAGCGTATATTTCGAAACATCAAAAGCATTTAATTATGCAGCAGCGTGCACACGAAGACATTGCAATAAATGATAAACTAAGAACGGGAAGTAAGGTGAGGAATAGCATCCGAGGGATCTTCAATCATACAGAATATATGCGACGTAAAGTCTAGCATAAAAAGTAGTCTTACATAACGTTAGACTCTACTTTTAGG
Source organism: Argiope aurantia (assembly GCA_026543865.1). Taxonomy (NCBI): domain Eukaryota; kingdom Metazoa; phylum Arthropoda; class Arachnida; order Araneae; family Araneidae; genus Argiope; species Argiope aurantia. Next base: position 226,610 of record JAPMOR010049054.1, on the reverse strand, counting down.
ATGAAGGGGGTTGAGAAGTAGAAAACACCCATTGTTAGGTATCAATGCTAATCTTATTTTTCATTAATTTATTTTCATATTGTTGATGAAGATTATTATTAGCGACAACTATTAATATATAGCGAAATAACAACTATTTGTAGTTCTTTCTTGCATTATAATAAGCAATAGATCTCTGATTAAAGCGATTAATATGTCGTACTTTTTATGAAAATGCTGGGTTGTTGGAACTAGCGCAATGCTTGTTTCATGCTTTCTTCGTGAATAAATAAACGATTTTAATAGCTAATTATTCCCATTTTGTACAAGAAATAACGTTTTATGAAAATCGTAATCGAATCTATTATGCATTATAGCAATTTATGATAGAATAAGAATTTTTAAACCTGTAAGATTAAAATCTATATTGGCAATAAGCATATGTGGTGGCGCTATACAATGCAGACTGTTTGAGATAAAGTTTCCACTTTTCATTTAAATATATTTTGGTTGGTAGATATGTACATCCTAGAGCGATTTTTTTTTGAAATTTTAATTAGTTAAAAATCAAGAAGATTTAATTTTCCTGGGCAATGGCAGATTGAGTGACTGCAGGTCGTGAGCATTATGAAGCTCGTATTTCGATGAGATGGACGTCCAGTTTCATATTTCAGCACATTAATTGCCTGTTAATAAAATAAAAACTATAAACTTAAGATAAGTCATTAACTCTGTGATTATGTATTTGTTTTTATCCTTCTAATATGATTTCAGATATCACTATAAGAACAAAATCTTATTAAAGCACATGTTCGATTTTATATTCTAATTATTAAATCAATATTATGGGGCAGATAGAAGCCTGGACATTTATACTTCATAAAGAATTAATATTATCTTCATATTTTATCATTTGTGGAATTTTTATTTTTATAAACTTTTTTGGCACCTAGGAAAATAAAGCTTTTTAATCGATGTGCTTATGGCCCCCTTTCAGCCAAGGCCCCAGGCACCTACTTAGTTTGCCTAATTAATTGGAAATCCATCACTGCTCTTATAATTCTCAAAAATATTATTGTACAAAATGAGTTTTACATTATTTTAAAGTTAAAATTTTTTCTTTTTACTAATAACAATATGGTTGTGCAATTTGTTTAGCTATTTTCATTAAAAAAATATGCTGCTTTCACTGTCTTATTAGATATTGAAATGATAGCTTTTCTTCCATTATTGAACGTTAAGGGGAAAAAATTTATTATTGTCCCATCTGTTTCAATTTACAAGAAGAAACTGAACGTTATTACCGCGAAAGACAATTAGAAAATAGATTTTCTTGACAGTTACATTGTTAATGGCATTATGGGATATCATGGGCATGACTACCTTAAGAAGTCCATCTGCACAATAAAAAGAGCAGGTGTAATCTCTTAAAATAAGGCGGTTTAAATGTTAATGAAATCAACTCAGACATAAGAGATTTAATTGAAATCGGATACAACCTATATTCACAACAAATCAGCTTGTCACCAAAAGCGGCCAGTTTTAAAATTGTAGTTCAAACTATTCGCCGTTAATTAAATTGTAAGCTATAAATTTGTATAATTATTCTTTTATGAATCCATTTCATTGCAATTATTTCCCTATATGTATGTATATATATATATATTAAAGATCGAGAGAAAATGATATTTCACTTTATTTATAATTTTAATTGAATAGCTGATTAATCTTCTAATTAGCTTATGTTACTGTATTGTAAAATTTTCTCTTATTTCCTGAGCCAAATCCCACTTTATTAATTAATTATTTCAAACATGCTCTCTAACAAAATTATGAATCTTTTCCTGGATCGACACGCGTCAAAGAAATTTCTTAATGGTAAAAGCACTAGGGAAAAAACTTCCCACACTTTCACCTCGATGTAAAAAAGAAAAAACGAGATCTTATCGCGCTTCTGCCCTTGTACGAACCATGCCCTCCCGTGTGCATATATATAGGTAATGATCTCTAAATTTAAATTAAATCCTAATTAATTTCCTAATTTTTATCTTAAATTAGCCCATATTATCTTCATTCTAAAATGTTCTCTTATTTCCTGATCCGATTCCACCTTTTTTATTGAATTAATTCAACAGAAGTTCTGTAAAATTGCTGAAATCGACAAGTTCCCACACTCCGAGTGAAAGATTAAAATTTGCATTCGAATCTCACACTATGTAATCATGGGGATAAATATTTCGATGGCACTTCTCTCTTATCACTCTTGTGTCATTCTGTAAAGTGTCATACCTCATCGCTATTTGCTTGTACATAAATTATACCTCCAGGGATGGAATAAAGTGAAGTTTAAGATTCGAAAGTCTCTCTTCAACCACGAAACTGTTTTAAAATATATGTTTTACATTATATAATATAATAGAAAGAGAATTAGTGTGAAATACGTTTTCTGCTACAGGAAGTTGACGCTGCTCAGAGATTAACATTTCTTTGTTAGAACCATGACCAGCAAAAACATCGAAGAAAACAGGCGAAATTAAAAAGAGAAAGTATAAGTGCATTCAAATACAGCTTCAGAAAGAAATTTCCCCTAAATTTGATGTAACATTTATTTTAGAGACGCATAGAATATAAAGCGTGAGAAGCAAACGCGCACAGCTCAAAAGTCAAAGTGAAGTCTGGACGCAAGCAATTAGAAAATAATTATTTTTAGGAAATTGGCAACTAAAAATATGACAGTCCTTCCTCCCCACTGCAAGCCTTGCATGACACCAGAACTCTTGCTATTTTAATATTCTGCGAAGATTTAAAAACTTACTAAATATGTTTACAATTTTTAAAAACTTAAGGGTCACTTGTCAAGAATTGAAGTAAATTTTCAATTATCAAAATGCAACAAAATATTTTCAAATACAAATCCTTATAAAATATTTTGATCTAAATATTTGTATATGGTCACAAATGTACAGAATAATTAAAGTATATATCAATTAAAGTATATATCATGTTCTAAAATGGTTGTTTATTTGTTATTCTAAATACTCCGTTAAAAAAAAGTGGTGGCCACTTAAGTTCTAAAAAGGTTTGTCCAAGTTATTCTTTTTTGATTAGAGCTTGGAAAATTCTTGGTATATGCAAAGAGAACTAAGTGCTATTAAACAAGAAACTGTTAAAAGTAAAATGTATCACAATATACAAAAACAGTGACGTAATGTGTATTTCAATATATCGGTCAAAATAATTTTTAATGCAAATATTTAGCTTTAGTGATGTATCTTTGTTTTAACACCAGGGACGTCGTGTGTTAAAGTGTTTATATTTTTGAACACTGCTCATTGAATTGAAATTGTGAACAAATCTGGGAAGATGAGACATGGGCATTATGTTTTGTCAAAAAGCAATCTCCCAAAGAGGCAGCGCACGAGCAGCAGAATATTCAACATATCGTAATAATATGAAATAGATTAATCTCGCTTCCTCTTCATTTCACACGATGTGTTTCGTCATTTCTTTTTTCGATGTTCCACAATGCGAGAACTTTGTCGAGTTGTGTATTCTGAATCACATTAATATCTTTAGAACTTAAGTATGAACTATGGCAATGGCATACGGGGCAGTTGCCTCGGGCTCCCACATCAGAAGGGGGGGGGGATCGAATAGAAAGTTTATTTTATGTTTCCTTCTTTACTGATATTTTGTATAAAAAAATATCAGTAAAGTGTAAAATCCGCCAGTTTTATGTTAGCTTCTTCATTAATCTATCGTATGAACACAAAAAATCTGTATTTCGTAAATCCATGGCTTTCAAGGGCGGAATGCAGCTAAATTTTCGCAAAATCGATGGACAAATTTGGCCAATCAAATTTAAATATCTCCATAAAGTTCGGTTCATCATTACGAAGTAGTGAAGCAGAGAGGGACCCCCCAAAGAAGTTTTTGCCCCGGGCCCTTATTAGGCTAAGTCTGGCCATGTCATCAATCACATTCCAATTCAATACACCTGGAAGTAAGTTTCAAAAAAGAAGTAGATTTCATAAATTTTATATTAATGAATTATAGATTAAAGACTAAAAAAATAGCAAGTAATTAAAATAAAAGAATTTGATGCATTAATTTGTTTTTAAAAATTGATTTTTATTTCCTAGGCTTATAAAGAGGTGACGAGTTTAGTCCGGCAACTGAATGAAAGTATCTCGCCTAAGCACGAAGTGTTAGTTGGACCCAAACCGGAAACGAGATTGTTCAACCCGCAGCCCGAAAACCAGCAGGAAGCGGCATACGACTGGTAGAAGAGAATAATCTGGCAATGGCAAAAAATGCAATCACCAAAGCAAAATATGCAAAAGATCTAAACTGAATTTTATTATTATTTTTCCCCTTTGAAGACAAATTGAATTATTGCCATGAAAATAGCTCTAAAAACAAACGGATGAAATGATTAAAAGGGTTGTCATATACATTTTCCGTTTAAATGTTTTAGTTTTGAAATTCCAAGATAATTATTTGTTTGGAGTATATTTAGGCATTAACAAGATTTGAATGAAAATATTTTAGAAGTCTAAATAAAATCACATTTTCTTCTCGAAACATATTGCTAGTTCAATGTTTGGAAATGGATCGGATAAAATTCGCTGGGCGTTCATTAGAGAATTAGACTAGTTCACGTTGTTGATGATGATCTGGGAAAAATGAAATCTTTCTATTAAACTCCCAGAATCGCAAAAACTTGATTACCATAGCCAAGTGAAGTAAGATGCATCAACTTATCCGAAAAATTTTGAGTTTTCTATAGTTAGTATTTCAAAGAATTCCAAATCAAATATTCATTGCTAATTATAAAGCTTACTAGTAAAGAATTTTTTCAAGTGAATTTTTTACACTACAAATGCGTGATTTTATTTCTTTGCAAAGAATTGGGGTAGAAATGCAGAGAAAAGATACATTCTGCGATTTTGCGTATCAGTAAATTAATAATTTGTCAAGATTCCAAATCAATTTTATTACTATCCTGACATTTTTCCAATAACTCATTAGAATTTTTCGTTCATTGAAAACCCCCGTTATATATGATGGTCTCCTTCATTAAAATCCCCATTTCACAGAATGATGTAGCAACATGTTGTAGTATATGACAACCCTAGATAAAATATGTAGTTATCTATATGGAATATGTACGCCTCCTATTTGGTATTTAAACGGTACATTGTATTTACGAAGAGAAAAAGTGCTGCATGATTGAGAAACCAGTCAATTTATTAGTTTAATTATATTTTACATTTGTATTAATCATAGATTACAGCAGTGGTTATTACTTATTTTTGCAATAAAAATACAGTTTGATAGGAAATTACTTTTATCCACATCAAATAGAACACGTCTATTATTACATTGATGGAAATTGAAAAAGTTATTTTTTTATAGAATAAACATTCCATGTCAATTTCATTTTAGAAATTTGCGAAATTAGAAATATGAAATGAAAAAATAATTCTGATTGTGAATATTGGTATAAACCAGGAAGTAATGAATACTAAGAGAAGTATTTTTTTAATGAAACATTTGTTATGGCACTGGAACATTGTCTAAGACTATTCATTGTTTAAATTCCAATTGAGTGAGAAAGATATTTTATTTACAACTTGAAAAGATAACCAAATAAAATTTACGGCCGTAGCTATCGACATATTTCAGCATATTACAAATTTGCAACAAAAATCTCAGATTTAGATCATTTATAATCAATAAAAAAATAAAAATTCGTAATTTAATTTTTTTTTGTCACAAATTTAAAACATGACGTGAAGTTATTTAGAATTTATTGTAAAAAACTGTAGAAACCTTATATAATATTCATGCAGGAAATAAAATAAAATACCCGAAATGCATTAATTGCATATTATTAAAAATTTAAAAGGCAAGAAATTTCCATATGGAGTTTACTGTGTTTAGCAGATAATAGATTTTATGTTGGATGTCTTTTTTTTATTCTACTTTAAATGTGCTTAAATGTTCCATTATATCATGAAAACTTCTACCATTTCTTCAATTTTTTTCAATGTTTATTTGTTTCGAAATGTATGTATAGATAGATGCATTGTTTCTTTAAAGATAAGCATACAATAACCATTTTTCCATTATATAAATGATTATGTAATTTTTTTTACCTAATTTGAATATCGAATATTAATCAACGAAATTGCAATAATTTTGCACTTAAAAGTAATATAGTACAAAAATTGCACTGAAGCAATAACTAACACATAAAGCATTAGTGTTCCGCGTCTTTAAAAACAAATCTGCAGGACTGCGTAAATGTGGCTTAACTATTTTTATAACCAATTCAATCAAACTCAAATTAAAACAATTGCAACCGTTTTATTTTATGGAACCAAAAAACAATTGTTCTGTAAAATATCTTTAGACGAAATCTGATTATTTTGAAGAAATAAAACTAATTTAGATTAAGATATAAATTGTAATTTATTTACAAACTGAAAACTAAAACTGAAATTTTAATAACTTGAGTTGAATGTAGAAAATGCTTTTTTTGCAGAGATATAGTCATTCTTTTGTGCAAAACATCTAATTAAAGATTTTGAATATCATTTTCATTGAAAAATTCTTTAAATTAATTTTCCTTACTTTTCTAAATTGATGCAATTATTTCAAAAATAGTTTGCTCTAAATGTTTTACATTTTATCTATTTTTGCTGGCATTCTAGATAAATATTACATGAGCAATAACATGAAGCGAGTCCATAGAGTATTGGATGTAGAATCATTTGCCTTCATTCACCTCATCTCCGTTTCTGAGCAAATAAGAAAAACATATGTTTATGAGAAATATGCTGTTAAATTTCAACGAAATGCACTGACTGTAGAATGCCGACAGATGTGCATTTCGGAAAAATTTTAATTTAACAGCAATCCTTCTATGTACATAATCATCTCATCCATGACGTTCCGATGAAACTCTTTAATTTAAGGAAAATGACCGATTATTATTAGAACAATCGCACAGAAATAACGACAGTTTTCTTCTGTGATTTCTTGTTTCGTAGTTCGATGCAAAAATGAAATGTAGAGAAAGCTATATTATTTCACAATTTTCCCCTCTTATATATAAAAGTAGGAATGGCTTGCTGGTGAATTTTTTTTCCAAATGTAATGATTAAAATGTTTCAACTATAAAATGTTGGGGAAAATAGAACTTTTTAAACTTTTCACGGAGAAAAGTGTACTATTAGAGTAGTAATATAATATATTGTGATTTCTACGTTTCATTTTTTTTTTCTTTTTGCAAAAGCCCTCTCTACCACAATTTTATTTAAAAGGAATTCTGAAGAAATTGTCCAACATTACTGCGTTTTGCAAAGCAAGTTTGAATGCAACTTGTATGTATTGAATGCATATTTATGAATGTATTCTAAATTATATTTCTTTCTATGCTTTTAATAGATCAAAAAATCGTTGATTTGAAAACTAAGCGGAAATGAAGAACGTTGTTTCATCTTCACTTCTTGTTTAACCATTCAATTTTCAGTTTATGAATGAAGTGAACAGAGAATAAATATATTGAGTAAATATTAGATAAAAACTTTTATGGGTAGAAACGTCTTGCGGTTAGAAATACAATGAATGACTGCAGCTTCGACGTGATCCGATTTTGTATGCGATCATTATCAACATTTGTAAATATTAAGAAAAGAAAAAAAAGTATCAATACTACAAATAGTAATTTCTCTTTTTCGTCCCCAAATTATTTTTCCTAGAAATTCGATTATTAGGCACCGAGATTTAAGACGTTTGCTTTTCATTCTCTTTGCCTCAAGAGAATAAGTACGACGCACTGGACGCCCTTCATCCAAATACTTCACTTTGAAAATAGAATATTTCGATTCCCCCCCCCCCTTTTTTTAAAGACGAGAGGGGCATACCGACCACCTAGCGCCTAATACTTTACATACAGTGAATTTGACTCACCGAATGGTTCCTTGAATCCCTCACTGATGTATGGGGAAAGAGCTTGAAGGCGAGGAAGTCTTATTCTCGTATTGTTTTATTTAACTAAAAAACCATCAATCACGGTCATCTAGAAGAGAAAATATTTATCTTCCTTCATTTATGTGCATTCAATCAAGATTAGAAAGAAAAAAAAAGTTTTGAAATGTACTATTCGTTTGAAAGATTTCACTTTAGAATTTGTTAAACAATATAGAGTACTTTAAAATTTATTTATCACTGCAATTAAAAAAATATTGAAATCGTATGTCCATTAAAACTTAATACCAAAGATGCAATTTCATTTTTAATATCTTTTTAAGTGTAAAGATTAGTTTTCTCTCGATTCATTTAGGGCCCTTTTTTCAAATTATTATTATAGCTATCCCATCTGCTCCGAAAGAATCAAGTTCCACTGCACCAGCTGGATATACGAATAAAGAAAAGTAAATACCGATAACTAATGTGAAAGTAAAAAAAATCTGCAGTGGAAAACCGGAGAAAGAAAAATTACTTGAAGCGTTTCACTTGCACTAAACGCTTTTTCCTAAGCGGTAGAAACCCGTTTCGCAAACCGTCCTCACCCGACCCCTCTTGAAGCCTTCAGCCATCGAGAGTTTGTTGTTCCAGCAAAATGTGTTTATTGTCATTATTCGATGTTTATATGGACGAATCCACGACTTCTGGTCATTGAGCACAGTGACCTTCCAATATCCAGAATTATTTGGCATTTCACGTGGTTTCCATTTCGAATGGAAACTTAGTCTCCATATAAAATGGTGCAAGGAAAACGAAATCGATGGTTTATTTCACTCGGCCCGGTTCATGTTTGGAATTTGTACATGAGAATTGAATTTGGCATATGTGGTTATTTTTGATAACCATTTTTAAACATATTTTTTTAACAAATCTATTAACCTGTTGAATGCTATCTTTCATCAAAATTTGATTTCACTCTATTACGGCGCCATCTGGTAATGAACGAGATTATGAAATCCGTTTATCACAAATTATACGGTTAAAAATATACTAAAAGGCGGGATATTTAGTTCAAAAAACTAGTCTTTAACAAACTTCTTTGTTAAAGTTCGTTTCGCTTAGTAGTTTCTATAATCCATTAGTCAGATGGCATTCAATTTTACAACAATTCAGATTTCATTTAATGCAACTCCTTTATGAAAATTATTTTTACCTTCATTTCTTTATATGTTGTCGTTAAAACCGATAAGGAAATCCCAAAGTATTAAAATAAAACCATGTTTTTTTTTGTGTGTTTAAATACTGAAAATGACGATAACCATCGGGAAAGGATCTTCCAACGAGTTTCATAATGCAGTTGACTCAATTCGCTGACAAAATTGGAAGTCGACCGGTACAAGAAAGCTGATTAAATAATGCATTTTCTGTTGAAAACAAAAATGTGTCCTGTTTATTGTAAAGTGAAGAAATGCTTCGATACATTTTGTGAAGAATCGTGCTGGTTGCACCCCTTCATGTTTCATTTAAAAATTGTGCTTCTCAAACATCTCGCATGAAGTAGCGATTCCCCGCCTGTAAGTGTTGCAGACTTCAATTATTTATGTTCTGATGATTCAACGTTGTTCTGTGAAAATGTGTATTGTAAATAAAAGAGACGTGATGCCCGTCAACATCATTTGTTGTTGCTTTCATTTCTTTAAAAAGATAATGGCAAGAAAGAGCAGGGGGAACCACAAACGCAATGAAACGAAAAATGCATTGCGCATACCTAACTAAGTAAACGTCGAAATTTCATAAATGTATAGTTTCATCGTCATATTCCATTCATGATATTATTTTTATCTATAAATACTGTGAATGCATAATGAAGATTCATCGTCAATAAATGGATATCAAGTTTGAGTCGTTTTTAAATTAAAAAAACAAAATTTGGCAATATTGTTAAGCGTAAGAAAAATTTTTTTAATGCAGGTTGCGAATGATTCGAATATTATTAAATTATCAATTGATAATTTAATAAGTTTTTATGGAAACAATTTAATAAGTTTTTATGGAAACTTATTCATGAATGCCCCAATATTTTTGAATAAAAATATAATGCATTAAGAATTATTTGGCTAAGATAATCCATTTAATTAAACTTGGTTAGCGATAAATTTCTTAAAAATTAATTTTTATTTGTTATTAATGATTATTTGGCGTTATTATTTTTCGGAAAGCTGAACGGGTTTTCCCGAGGATTTTATATAATATTTATATGTTAACAAATTTAAATTATTCATAAAAATATTGGTCTTCACGCTTATATTGATTACCAATTGTTCGTTTTTATGATTATGGTTAAAGTTTATTTATTTTGAACATGAATGAAGAAAAATATTTTTTTTTTAAGTTGTACCAAAAATGTTCAAGTTATTGCTTTCATAATAAGTTCTGTACTATAATATACAGCAATTCAATTAGTATAAGTGCTAAAAGAATTTTAATTATAATCTCCAAAGAAAAAGCCATTTTAAAAATTCTTACGAACAATTTTTAGCCATAAAGTATGTTCGTATTTCAGATATTTAATTCGCACGAATGACTTCACAAAATTATAATCTTTGTTTTATCCCTATAGAATTCCTATCACGATTTCTATTTTAGCTTGTTTTGATGGTAGCTGATCCCTGATATCGCGAATAAAAACAAGCATGTACACAATTTTCACGATCGATTGTTGAGAATTTTGATTTTGATTCATTTTCAGGTTTATTATATGCAAATAATATTTTAACTGCAAAAGAGCCGCAGGCTGCCGTTTCTTGTTCTATACTAAATACGAATTATATTTATAAAAATAGATTTATACGAGAAAAAAATGCATTTGTTTAAGTCAGTATCGTTTTATTTTTTAATGATGAAATTACAAAATACTGACAGTTCAGTTTGATAAGTTTTTATAGTCCATAAGGCGAGTGCCGTCTAAACCAGAAAATGTAGTGATAGCCCGGTTCTGGATGGATCTGATCGACACCTGAAAGAAAAACGGAACAAAGCGTTTAAGAATGCAACATAGATAAGGTGGAAGACTATTTTAAGACTAAAAATACTAGTTTGGATTTTATTTTGAAGTTTGGATTTCAAACCTTCATCTTCTGATCTACACATTTATTTAACTTCCCAATTTTACGACAAATAATATCATTATAGGAATTAAAATAATAAATATCCCAAACAGAAATGCATTTTAAAAATTAAGTCATTTAAAATGCAAATATGACTTAGATCTGCAACTAAGTGAAAGTATTAAATCAAAAATTCAGTCATTCGATGCGCGAGGCAGACTCGTCATGGAATGCGTAAGGTTTAATAATAAAGAATTTATATGGCTTTAAAGCCAGAGTTAAACTATCGAGTCTAGACTCGCACATCTTGGCTTTAGCTCAACGACAGCTTGTATATTACGATACAAGCCGTCATTTTTGGTTTCCTACTATTCACATTTAAACCGTTCCTTACTTGGACGGCTTCCTCGATGAACATTGCTATGTTGGCCGTTCTTTTTGGTTGCAACAGTATCGGCATTCCTTTGCTGGCAAATAAGGCGGCCTCCAACACACCATTTCATCGATTGCGAGAAATAATGAACGAACACGTTGACGTCTTCTAATTTAACAAAAAAGGTCGAGTATCATGGAATATCGGAGGAATCTTTTCGTTACGGCCTCAATGAATTCTCCGAATTATGAAAATCTAAATTCTGAACATTCGTACCGTAGACGGAAAGTTTTCCGAAGGGTCATGTATCATCATTGCCATCGTTATCACCTCGTTATGGGAGGGGGGGGGGGGAAGCTTCCTCGCCTCTGGTTGCATCCACCCGCCCTCATCTCATGGCTGGTGCATTAAAACACGAGCTCCCATTCGGACCTTCACTCAATGATGAGTCTGACCCGCGCAAGAAACAAGTGGATTTTTGATCTGGAAACTAAGTGAAAGCGTTCATTTAAAATATAAAAGTCATATTAGAAATGCTTCGCAACCTCAAATGCCTTCATAGTACAGGAATTGAAATAAGTGTCTCAAATAGAAACGAGTCTATTGAGAAGTGAGGCAAGTTAGAAATTTTGGTAAATTAGGAAGTTTCTCATTAGAAAGTTAGGTAAATTCATAGGTCAAGGGGTTCATTAAACTATCCATTTGTCCACGAAGCTGTTCAAAAGTTCATTCGAAAATAACTTTTATTATAAAGATTAAGATGGTATTCTCCCGTGCTCATTGTTTCCACTTATGGGGTTTCATAGCTCATTTGTCACCCCCGCATCTCACCTAAGTTTAAAATGAAGAGATCTGCCCAAAATACGACTGGTGTTGTTCCTAAACGGAACGTTAATACAACTAAACAGAACAAATGTTGGCTAAACGAAGCACTGAGGTATGGATCGAGATAAACAGGATTAAAAGTGTGGGATGAAGCTCCAAAAACTTAAATGCCTCGATATTATTTACAGGAATCAAAATAATAAATGACCCAAATAGGATGCCATCTAAATCTGTAAGTCAAGGGAATAAATATATACTAACTAGTATAATACTAACGGTGCTCTTCAAAAACAACAAAATAGAGTGGATACGGAAAAAAAAAAAGTTACTTTTTTGTTAATCTGAGTAAAGCAACATAAAAATAGGAAACATTTTCTTTTAAAACGAGGGTTTTATGGGTCTTGTGACTTATCTTAGTTGTAGTGCACTATATCCTGCCGTAGAACTTATTAAGCTTCGATGTGAAATACGATTTCCAAAGAATAAAATAATTTCCTATGAACTGGAAACGATCAGATTTCCTTTTCTTATTATTTTATCTGTGCACAATAACTGAAATGAAACTAAATTACAACCCTTCTTGAAATAACGTTTCAGAGCAAATCGCAATCTCCAGAACAGAACGACTTTAAGCGCCGAATATAAAATAAACAATATGCTCAATTTATTTTATATTTAAAAATCGAGACATTTCGAGTTATTGAAGCTACATGCTAGACGAGGAGGAGGGGGGGGGATGCTCCACTGATTCATAAACATTATGTAGAAGCCTGTGTTTATTTCCCTCAGTAGACTGCAACTATTCATTTCTGGCGAAGGCAAGAAATTCCCGGAAATTTTAACGAGTCTGCAGATATCAAATCTCCCACAATTCGAATATTCTGGCCCTTCTGGTGCATGCGGTAGAGAGAAATGACTAATCGCCAAAAATTTCGAAATAGAGATTGACGAATTTCCATCTTTCAGACCTCCCAAAGTCCGAAACACACATTTTTTGGTGTTTCTGACAACTGAAAAACGCCGAGTCAGGCGAGAGACATTTCGTATACATTTTCAAATCATATTTACAGATTTCCCATTCCAATTTGAGTGAAATCCAATGCGTCTCGGTCTGTATCTACAGAAGCATGTAAACACGGAAAGGCATTGACTTAAATGCATCAAATTTGGTGCGATTTTCGGAACAATAAGTGTAGTTCTGTGTCAAATTTTCGTTTCAGGTTGGTGGAAAAAAAACGTGCCTAAAACATAAATTCGATTTTTGGATACCAGTAACACGATGTCAGGGGATTAAACGCCAAAAAAATTCGCCAGGAATGGCATGATCGATTCAGTAAAAATGAAAAATGGACGCCAAAGATTAATATTTCGTAATTATGTACGTTAGTAGCATGCAAGGGGTTCTGAGGGATAACAATTATTAGGAAATATGCGAGAAAGCCTTGGGTTGACAAAAAAACATTTCAATGCGCGTGAGGGATGATTGAAGATATTAATCGTCCAATATCTAAAAAATTTCTATCAAATTTTAGAAGAAATCCGACAGGCGAGAAGTCTGCCCAGCCACATGCATGCAACTAAATCGTAGCAAGCTGGATAAAAGAAATCGCGAGTCAAATTTTGTGACTAGAATCGTAGATGTGTTGAAAATTGAGAATGTCGAAAGTAATGCAATATATTAAGAATCCGAAGATCTGTCGGCAATTTCAGATTACCTGTGTTCAAAGAAATGAAGTGTAAATCATTACGCGATTTTCTATACGAGCAGAAAACGCACCGTTTCTGCAGGTATTTGCAGCTGCGGTGTCCCTATAATTTTCCGGCACACTCTTATTAAGGCCTTATCCTTCATCTCCCGCACAATAAAAATTTAAAAAAAATTGTGTATCTTCGGAAAGGCACATGGCACCGACGTACATAAGTTACAAAATATTAACCTTTGTCGTAATTGTTACATTTTTACTTGACCTAGCGTATGAACCTTGGCGAATTCTCCAGGCGATTAATCCCTGGCATGTCTTGAACAGTATCGCATAGTATTAACGTAACGTAACAGCATACACGTATTAACAGTAATTGTCTATCTGAAAACCATTGGACTTCCTTTCTCCCCTACAGACAGATATAATGCCAAAAATGCGTTTTTTGAACTCGGGACGAGGAGATTCGCCAAAGTTGCGAGTATATTTAGGCGCTTACAATAACTTTTTCTGTAATCCGTACGAGAGAGAGTAAAAACCGTTCGCAATTAAAATAACCTTCTTACCTCCAGTCACTTTCTGCATGGATGTTTGCGGCTGAAAGCCGCGGGGTTCCCCCACCGTCTTGTACAAGATCCAATACAGTTCTCTTTGCACATCATTCGGTGTGCCGCCGACACTGTACACATGTTTGCTGCGATTTCTCTCTTCGTAACTGAACCTACGACAGGGATAAGTTGAAATAAAAAAAAAAATCTTAATAGAAACAGGAGTCTTAGGCGTTTCACAAAACTAAATTTCGCAAGCACAAACAATAGAACCTTGCTTATGTTGCAAGAAAATTTCCGATATTAATTCTGAGAGGAATGAAACGTTCAAGTACTCTGAGAGAATCCTATCAATAAAAATTGATGGCAAACCTTAGTCTCTTCTCCTCCCCTCCCAATAAACCTACCAATGTCAAAAGTATTAGAAATTACACTTTTTTTAGAACTTTAAAAATAAAATCATTCAGAGACGACATCATTTAAAAAGAGGATAATGTCAAATTTATAGCCATTTCAATCGAACATTTGTATATATTGCCAAATAAAATGGATCTTCAGATTAAATATTTCATCGAGATTCTTTTTAGGGAAACTACAGCAAGCGGAAATGGATTTTACACGACGCTAGAGATCTTTAAATCCCCAGTAGCACCACAATATTACATAATATTTGGTAAATATTAAGCATTATGAATAAGAGAAATAGCCCATAAGCAATATTGAATAATATTATTAAACGTATTAAATTAAAGGCATTGAGATTTTCAAAAGCATTGACAAATTGCACAAAAACTTTAGTTATTGCTTAATAATTCATTTAATTTGAAATTTTATCCTAATAGAAATCTTCTCATTTAAATACAAATATTGTAAAATATTTTGGAAATACTGCAAATTTCACACTGAAGAATGTTGAACAATACTGCAAATTTCACACTGAAGAATGTTGAACAATACTGCAAATTTCACACTGAAGAATGTTGAACAATAATGTGAAGTCTGTATTTTTACGAACGTTTCAGAAGCTCGGAAATGAAATCTTTATAGGGTGAAATAAATTTCATTCGCGACAGAAAAAACTAAAAGAAAACGAAAACTCGCAACACATCCTGAATATATGAAAATATATTTCTATATATAAATATTTAAATATATAAATATTTGTAATGAACGAAAAATCGCTAACCTGAAATTCACATTCCTGGCCTGTGCCATCTGCATGACGTCGAAGAAGGTTCCGTTGGACGGCAGAGCGACAGTCACAGTGTGGGAATCTCCATCGTCTGATTCCCCCTTCCACACAGAGTAATGCACCCTGGGGGAGCTGGGTTCGGATATGGGATATGCCAAAGAGTTGTCTAAAAGTATCAAAAAGAAAAAGGTTTAGTCACAAAGTCATAATGGAAGCTCACGAAGTCAATTCCGCTGATTTAGATAAATCTCAAATGAAAACTGAACCAATAATTATAACGATATTGTTTAATTAGGATACAACCAAATAACCGAAAGAGAAAAGACATTTAGAAATCTACTTGGAAGAAGGTTCAATTATCAGAACGCACGGGCCTTTCAAATAGACCTCTTTTCACTGCCAGTGGAAGAAACAAAAATTGAAACTGCAAATAAAATGAATATCGCTTCGCGGAAATATTAATTTAAATTTTTTTTTTCTCGTCAGTTTCATAGTCCTTGATTAAGAGACCAAGAAACAATTTGCCTAAAGTAGAAGAAATATTAAAACAAACAGTTTTGCAGATGAATAGCCGTAAGAAGGCAAACTGGAAATTCAACTTCCATTTATTTTCCACGGTATGTGCACATCGTGCCTTAGGGACAAAAAAAAAAGGAACGCGTAGATTTACCCACTTCTCTTATGTCCTGGCCCAAGATTTTTTCCCTTCAAATATTTTATTAATATTCTTGTAAAGATTTCTTTGGCAAGTGTAGATTTAGGGAAGAAAATCCCGAGTATCTGGAAATTAAGCCACGAGTGCTGGAGTTTTGTCCCTTCGCTTGCAGCGTGAGAATTGCAGCTCGTGTTAGAAATAATGAAATTTAAAAATTGTAATTTGGATGAGGAAATAAGAAAATTTTAGAATAAATATGGGTTAATTTAAGACTTAAAAAACAGGGAATCTGTTAATTTAAATTTTAATTACGCTGCATATACGATATAAAATCAAAGATGACATGAATATAGGATTCCTTACAAATTATATTATTCTCATCGTATGTTCAACCACCTGTGCATGTCATGCACATGCTTTTGTCACAAAATCACTGATATGTTGTTTACATCGCAGGCAATTAACATTGTCGAATAGTGTGGACATTTCCCTAACGAAGTATTTCTGCACTATTCATGAGCAAGCAGATACTCTGTGCTCCAGTATGCAAGATTCTACGCATACAAAAAACAGGAAATTTTTCTTGACTAGTCATCCACTTCTTCACATCGAGTCACTAGTTATCTTTTATACAATTTCCGATAAGCGATTCCAAATCACGGTTACGAATATTTCACGACAATAAAGATTATTTTCTTCATAAACTACTAATTGCACGAGATATTAGCCGAGTTTCCGTGTGATCGTTAAAATAAATTTGCTCTGTTTTTCCTCGCGAGCTACTGACACCACGTGAATGTCTACTTTTCTCGACTGCCAAGCAAACAAGAAATCTTTTCTGCATTACTTTCAAGAATACACTCATCTGGGGTTTAGAAGGGGAACTAATCCCTGCAAACATAGAAGTAATATTCTTGACAAGTCGATTGTGTGTCGGAGCACAATCTTGGGTCGAAAATTAAATTCACTTAGAAGATAGAAATATATAAGGTATTTGATACTTAGTGTGGCCTAGCTGTGATCTGCTGTGGCAAGCGTATCGGCGAATCTCGCACTAGCGCAAGATGTTAATAAAATTGAAGAAAGACTTGATATGGAATACATTTAATTGGGTTTCAAGAGACATTGGGTTGGTTTTTAATGCGTTTAAGGTTTCGTCCACAGTATAATTGAATAAATAATAAAGGATTGTGGAAGGTTTCACCATGCTCGGATCAATAGCAACAGTTGCAAGAAATAAAATCCATTTCTCCTTTACCTAGAGGGTCATCCTTGCTACAATGTTTGTCTTTGATGGCAAATACATTCTTGCCAAGCAGAGCTGGCAGGGCATAATAGGTTCCTAGCAAGCTTCCGAAGGAGCCATCGGGGGACTGCTTCTCGATCAGCGGCTTCACATCGACGGGACCACCGGAAATAGCACGCAAAACCTGCAATAAAAAGGGCGTCGCTAAATATGACCCGAAGTAAATACAGCCTTATATATGACAAGTTCTTTACCCAGTGAATATACAGGGTGTTGCCGAATTCGACCGACAATTTCAGAAGGGTGATAGGAGGCATCAAGAGAAAGAATCACCACACAACATGGGGTCCCAAACGACGTTTAGGGGGTAAAAATCGCAAAAATTACAAATCGGCGAACTTTTTTTTTTAATTAATTTTTTACAGTTTCCAAAAGATGCTTCAACTATGAATTTTTTTTAAGTGAAAGCACATTCTTAAAGGCTATTTTTCATGTAAGTAACATGTCGATTTGATGAACCAGGGGGGTCGTAAATTATTGAAAACGAAAAAGTAGTTTAGAACACTTATCTGCAAAAATATTAAAACTTTAAGAAAAATAAAAGTTTGAGAATATAAAGAATTTTATACTCTTTAATTTTATATAAGTCTGTAGTGTGAAAACTGAAGAGGTTTTAAGATATTCAGAAAAAACTAAAATGTCTGCCGGGAAACATCGCTGCAACATCGGTACCGATGCTTACAGAGGGTGTTGCCAAATTCGAAAGGTAAATTTAGAGAAGTGATAGTAGGCATTCAAGAGATGAAAAATTATAAAACTTAGGGTCGCAGGAGACGTTTATTCTGTGAAAATCGCAAAAACAGACATCGAAGAGACAATTAGCCTGGCGAAGAGAATGGCCCTATGAATGCAAGGATTTGGAGCAAAGTAGCTGAGAAGTTTTCTCGTATCTGAATTTTCCATGCGTTCGAGGAACATAAAAGCTGAGATCATTGCAGATTTGATGGTTCGATGAGAATAAAAGCATCTTGTATTCATTAAAGAGCAGTGCAGAATTGATAGTCGATAAGTTTCATTCGTAAACATCATGTCAGATTTCACGAATGACAAATATGCGGATATGCATTTAATTTACGACCGAGCGAATAGTAATGGACGGCTAGCACAAAGAATATACCAATAGCAATATCCAAGTAGGCGTTGTCCACACCATAACACCTTTGTAAATATTAATAGACGGTTGCGCGAGACAGGATCCTTTAAAATAACGAGGCCAAATGTTGGGTTTGAACGCCTCGGTAGCGCAAAGTACTTTGTTTTCTTATAGCACGTCCTTCCGGATTTACTGCAGGAAATGCCGGCCATTGCACAGCAGAACATGTGGTTAATGCATGGTGGTGCACCAGCGCATTTTTTGAATTCTGTGGTGACTTGCTAGATGATACATATCCTGGGATGTGGATTGGACTTGGCGGACATGTTGATTGGCCTCCCCGGACCTTAAATCCTTGGATTTCTTTTTCTGGGGCCCTATAAAATCTGTTCATCAAACACCTTTGGATACATTGAAAGATCTGGTATCATGGATCATCGTCGCTGCTGGAGAAATCGCAAGCACACCTGGTATGTTTGAGCGCTTCCGGTGTTTCTTTAAACATCGGTGTCGATTGTGTAATGACCTTCGGGGCCGCAACATTGAGCAATTTTTTTTATAAAAGTTTCTCATCGTCTCTTTATGTTAAGATGTCCGTGCTGCAAATGTATGCTGTATCTGCATTTCGGCAATTAAATTTTCACCGTCGCTTGCGAGTTTATATTTCTTTGGAAATTCTTATCGCCTTGATGCCTACTATTACTCCTCAAAATTTTTCGATAGAATTTTGCAACACCTTCTGTAAACCTTCTGTAATGTTGCAGCGATGCTTCCCGGCAAACATTTTAGTTTTTCCTGAATATCTTAAAACCACCTCAGTTTTCACACTACAGACATATCAAATTAAAGAGTATAAAATTCTTTATATTTTCAAGCTTTTATTTTTCTTAAAGTTAATATTTTTGCAGATGAGGGTTCTAAACTACTTTTTCATTTTTAATCATTTACGACTCCGTGGTTCATCAAATCGGCATGTTACTCACATGAAACTTTAAAAATGTGCTTTCACTTTTAAAAAATCATAGTTAAGACACCTTTTGTTAATTTTATTAATTTTTTAGTTTCCAGAAGTCCGTCGATTCCTTATATTTTTGCGATTGTCGTCATTTGGGACCCCATGTTGTAGGGCGATTCTTTATCCTCTTGATGCTTACTATCACCCCTCTGAATTTGTCGGTCGAATTCGGCAACACCCTGTATAACGTTGCAAAATGAAACGCGGAAAATTCTTATTATGCCTGGGATAATAATCAACAGAATAAATAAGAAAATTTTCACGTTCAGGCATTATTTGTAAAAAGATCATTTAATGATATCGTTTCGAGTTGAACACAAATGCTTCCTTTTTCAAACTAGAGGGAGTGTTATAGAAAGTAGAATTTGTAGTTCTGTGTCATTCAGTTTGGGAAATAACACAAATGCAGTTACAAAAACCGCATGTCAAATTAGATATGTTGAAATTATTGCGTTTTTTTAGTCGTCGCTTTTACGCGCTTCTGAAAATACACACCGACAGATGATCCCCTCCTTGTTGGTTCAAAATTTGACAGCCGTCTACACTATAAATGTTAAATCTGTGCGCAGAATTTTATCCATTGCATTTTTAAACTCTTTGACACAGATACAGATATAAGGCATCGTGCCAAAATGTATTTTTCAAATTCAAGAGGTCTGAAACGTGGAAATTCGTTAAAATATCGAGTTCGAATGTTTCCACGATTACAGTATTTCCTCTGTACTTCGTATACGAGGAAGTGACTAAGCGGGCCCTAGATTTTGCCAAGCTCTTCAGCCAAGAGTTTTCAATCTAGGCAAATCCTCCGCTTTGCTAACCATGATGGTATTCTGGCGATAAAGGTGCTGATAAAAGGCGATCTGGCACTTAAACAGAAACCAAACTTAACAATCCGAGTAGAAAGAAGTGAAATAAAATCCAACCTGCAGAGCGAGTGCCAACGTGTAGACATCACTTGAAGGTGCGATGCTGTGGAAATTCTGCATGAAGTCGGCTGCAAACGAATCCACATATTGCTTGTTGATGGCGGAATGATTCAGCTGAGCAATGCAGGTTAACCCCAGAAGGGTCAGCGCTTGCAAATCTGGGAAAGAATGCATCGAACTTAAAGTGCTAAACGAAGAAATAATTGAGAATTAAAATTCTGACATTTATCTATCTAATCAACAAGACGTGTTTACGATTTAAACAGTATATTTGTTAAGACAACTCCATACAACCCTATTGAGAATTTTGAATACTATGAAAATCATTATGCATACATAACATAACAGTTTCGTGGCCGAAGAGAGAGATCTTTTGAATTTTTAAAACTTCCCTTTTATTCCATCCTGGGAGGCATAATTTACGTATAAGAAGCAAAGACGAAACTGACGTCCGTTCACAAGCAATACAAGAGCAGAAGAACGAAAAGAGAAAGAAATATCTTTCCATGCAATTAAATATTATGATATTCCAATACGGATTTCCTCACCAGGTGTATATTTTAGGTAAAGTATCTCTTTAAAAAGGTATAGGCATCTTTTAAAAGAATTCGCTTAGCATGACAATTTTTTTTATCCTTTCACTCGCATCGCGAGAATGGCTGATTTAAACATTTTTACAGAGCTTCTGTAGCATTAATTAAACGAAAAAGGTTGAATTAGATCAGGAAATAAAAGGACATTTTAGAATGAAATTAATACAAGCTAAATTGATAAAAATTAGGAAATAAATTAGGATTTAATTTAGATTTAGAGATACCATTACATATACACATATATTAAACTGCTAAAGTGCATGGCAATGAAGTTTAATGAAATCGCTCTTAATGAAGTCGCTCTTATTGTAGAATGGCAACAATCGGATGTAAAAAAATCATCATACGAATTTCAGACTCATTAAAAGTTTTTATAGTTGCAATTCAAAACTTCGTTAAGTGGAGGCGCAATATATTATACATGCTGTTAATATTTCGCAGGGTCGTCAAAGAATCGCTGACTTCAATCGCCTTTAGCTTTCGTCTCCCGACTTTTTGGAGCTTCCGAGACAGGGTACAGAAAGCCCTCGAAGGATCAGTATTATTCACATCCTATTGATTCTATCGCCAAAATTCCTGAAGATTCTAGAATCTTCCATTTTGTCGCCAAATGATCGCCAAACCCAAGACTCGTAGATCTGGCATCCAATCAGCATTTAACAGAGTTGCCACAAAACCGCATTTCTTACAATGAAACTGCGCTGGGAAGTAATATCGAAAATTTGTAAAAATACATAAACTTTTTAATTTGCAGTAAATTAAATTGGTTTCATATTTTTCAAT
The DNA here is from genome assembly GCA_026543865.1 of Argiope aurantia. NCBI lineage: Eukaryota > Metazoa > Arthropoda > Arachnida > Araneae > Araneidae > Argiope > Argiope aurantia. Next base: position 204,538 of record JAPMOR010049054.1, on the reverse strand, counting down.
CGTATAAAATAGCAAAATTATTATTTACGAAAATGTATTATATATTTTAATAATTTAAAAGCTTAAGAAAATCAGTAATCAAGAGGAACAAACTGATCGTCAAGGGAGGCTAGCAGTATTTAATTTTTAATAGAAGGACTCTCAGCAAGGATCATTTTGAACTCTGCATCATTGATATTTCTCTGTTTCGAAAATTATAAGAATTTCAATCGAGTCCAAGTAGATTCTTTCCGAAAAACATTTAAATCTTGAAGCAATAAAATGAACTTTAGCTTTTGATGAATTATGTGTTCAATTACACATTTCAATGTCAAATCACTTCTTTTGACCACGTTCTATAAGTGTTATGTTTAATCCGAATCACTAAAACACGAAATAGATTACAAGCGAAATAGAACAAATGTTTAATTCAGGCTCACGTCAAGTGCAACGAGCCAATTTTAACTCCAGAATCCGTAGTGCATCTAGCAGAAGAAAAAAAAAAAATGAAGCATTTAGTAAATGTGCAGTTAGATGTCATCTTCAGTTCTATCTGTCACGTGACTGATTACGCGAGTTCATTCCGTCTTAAAACAATGAAATCTAAAAAAGTATTGTTATTACTCATTGTTTATCACCCCTTTGCACAATAAAACCGTTCAAAAGAGACGAGATTGGGTTTCCGATTCGAACAATACCTGTTTTGTTTCTATGGCTCCGGTACATTTTGACGATATGATGCACATCTTGATATCCAATGTCTTGAGCGAGACAGAGGGAAATGAAGACCACAGGCAGACTGAAGTCCGATGCATTGACCAGGGCAGAATTCGTCCGAGATCGCAAGATTCGGACTAGGTCCTGGCCATGGAAGTTCCGAGGATCTTGGCAGGTAGCATATAAAGCGTTCACGTATAATGCCAAGCGACTCAAACGCATGCTCTTCATTGAGAAGTTCCTGAAAATAAAAAATTAAAAACCGAAACTGTTTATAGCTAAGAAAATTCGATGCAAAAGTCACAAACAGCTGGAGGGCTCTTTGCAATCTTGGTTCAATCAAAATACAGTAGAACCTCATTTTACGAAGATGAATCTTCCTCGTAATGTGAAACACTCGTTAAGAGACGTTTTTTCCCTTCATAGTCTTATTAAAATAAGGCAATTATTCTCATTCCCGAAGGGGAAAAAAAATACTCAAAACAAATTTATAATAAAATTTATAAAGCAAGCTTTTTTTTAACAAGAAAATTGAAGACAACCGTCATTGGCTACCCTTCAAATTTGGCGAAAATGAGAGGAAGTATTATAATGAAATGAATCTGCAGCGCGCTCAGCTGTTGCTTTCTCAGACAATTACCGCACCTTACGCTGATCCCATGCAATAATCCCCCCCACCCACTTTCAAAATCTCCCTTATCCCCATCGAAAGGTTGTTTCGTTACGTCACCGTTTCTTTTTCTCCTAATCGGATCTCCTCCGCGGCTTTTTACTGTGACACAGAATAAACTAATTTGGGCTCTGTTCTTCCACCCTCTCATGGTTGATATTCTCGTCCAGAGACAAAATCTTGTCAGTAATCCTCGCAGGCATTTGTGACCTGCTCGGCACTAGCCGCCCAAACTTTCTTCCATGTAAATATAAAGGTTCTTTTCAAACAGGCATTCAACACAGACTGATGTGGGCGGAAGTAGCATGAGGCATCTTCTCGCCATCGCGAAGTATCGCTCGTTAAGAGAGTCGTATCTTGTATTACTGGTGAAGCGAGATTAGACTAAGTAGAAGGACCTAAGAATAGGATGCAAGTATTATTTTGGCGCAAGATCTCTACAGGCGCATCAAAACAAACGCTTCAAAATACAATTTTTTAAAAAATCTGGATCAAGATATCAACTCCATATACAGAGCAAGGTCTGTACTATCATTTCCCGAATTATCTTGATACATTTGAAATTTCATTTATAATTTCAAGTATTTTTTAAGAATAAAATTTCGTTCTAATCTTTTATACTTAAATAATTAAGTAAAAATGTAAGGTTGAATTTTGTAATATATTTTTCACACACTGCCCGATTATGTTAAAAGTTTTGAAATTTGGTAAATTTGTACATATTCGATGTCAGCACTATTCTAATATTTTCAGAATTTAACTAAATGAAGATTGATTCCATGGACGTGATGCCATCTGGTAATGAACATGCAAAATACTATTATAAAAACCATAACAAGGGAATCTTGAAGTAATAAGTAAAAACTAAGGGGAAAATAATAAAGGCATGCATTCAAAAATTTGTTTTAAGTCATCATGTCTCGAATTTTACTGCACTTTCTACTTTCTCATATATGAAGTATACAGGAAGTATTCTAATCCTTAAAAAAATTCGAACGCTAGGTTTTGTGTACTTTCAGAAGTATATATGAAAGCTATAGCTCAAAAACGCAAAGATTTAAATAGATCAAATTTGATTCCATTCATTCATATATTTGGCACATTTTTGTTTCAGTCATTTGGGAAACAACGCGTCTAAAATTCTATTTTCGGGTATTATTAACGGGATGTCGGGAATGAATCTCGAAGGATCACACGACAGATTAAGTAAAAATACTAAACTCACACCTAAGGTTAACATTCTGTAACTATTATGTACCAACGCCATGCAATTTAGATCACAATTTTTACAATTGTTTATTACAGAATGTGCAATACGATTGTGGGAGGACCATTCCTGCTGGTTTTTGTTAAGGGGTTGCATTTCCCACTTCTTAATGACAACGATTTCAGAAGACCGCTCCTAGAAGCGACACATCACTTCACCCATAACGCAAGTCATTTTTAACTTGAATGTTTTAAATCGCTGTTCCTAATGTCAACATCAGCGAGTGTGCAATCATTACTCGAGATAAATCTTCGCATAGTTTCTTTTACAACCGATCTTAAAATGACATGCAGATACAAGCGAAGAAAAGGAAAAGAACGCAAAAAAGGTATCCATCATGAGTTACTTAAATAGAAAGCTTTAATTCTTAGATTTTTAATTTCAAAAATAAATAAGAAGTTTGTTATATTTCAAAAATATTAAACAGCCATTACGCTATGCATTCTCTGCAAGTTTTGAACACTCGATCAAAAATGAATAAGGCGTCCAACACATGAGCTACAGCGCTCATCGTTTTTAAACGCAATCATTAATAACCGATACTTCTTAACTGCGTAACTCTTATGCTTAACTGCGCAGCATTTATGAAAAGGATCAAAGTACTCTTCTCGAACAAGGATCTAAAAATAGAACATCCAATAAATCAAATGTATACCTATCCAGATGAAAAACGCAATCAAAACCCGTAAATGACCATAGCAAGATTTAAAAACCAGAGAGTTGTCTCCCAAGAACTTTCTCGCTTACTCTAATAAAGGCGAATTCGTATTTTTTCCCCCAGCAGAATGAAACCAAATACAGAGCCACACTTCCAGTCATAAAATCACAGACACATTGGATATATTTAAGTCGTCTTTTACATACTTTTGAAAGTATAGACCAATAGACGTTCTACCCTTCATTGGATTCGATTTAAAATTTCCTGGGCGTCTTAAGTTCATTCCTATACCGAATTTTATCCATTTCTCTCCCTTTCCGCCGTTTTGAAATTGTGTTAACTTATATTCAAACAGCCGGACAGAAGCCTTCCTCAGCACAGATTTTGCTCAAGATTTGATAAAATCGACACATTCGTATACTTAATTCCATCAGTCTAGCTCAAAACACTCGAGTTATCTTTGTTACGAACAGACATAATCAGAAACTTTATTTAAATTAATAAAATAAAGCGCATCGACTCAATGACATTTTTGCTCCCGTTGGTGCAAGAACTACATTTGGACTGGGTAATCAATCAAATTTTTCTAGAATCCAATTGGGTGGTCATGATGGAATAATTCTAACTTAAGCCTCTGCATTCGGATGTTTGCTCTCGGGCACCATTCCAGGCGGTGCATCATTTTGATGTGGAGGCTCGGGCATATCTCAAACATTCGAACTCGAGACCGAATTCCCCTCATTCAAGCACGTTTGAAATGAACATTCATTAGTAGATTTCAGGTAAAATGAAAAAGATTTATTTAATGAAAACTGGCGAATTCATGAAGGTGAACTTTTTCATCCTGGAGAAATAAAATTCGCTACCAAAAAGGATCACTACCAATATATTCACAGCCATTGAGATGAAACTTTGTTACGATATCTCAAAAAATTATTATTATTATTATTATTATTAATAAGTAAATGACGGAAGTGGTCTCCTCAAAATTGTCTTGCATACTCTCATAAAAGGTGAATGTGTGTTGTAGACGCGTTTTTTCCCAACTGACTGACAAAACTACAATTGCAGTCACAAAATCACATACGAAATTTGATATATTTAAACCACTGCGCTTTTGAGCTATCGCGTTTATATGTTTCTGAAAGTGAAAGAAGACGGCCAATCCTTTTTGGATTGACTCAAAACTGGACAAGTGTTTACACTGCAGATGTTAAATCTATGTACCGAATTTTATCCATCTTACTATGTTAACTTGTATTCTAACAGTCAGACAGGCAGACTTCCTTTCAACAGATTTTGCTCCAAATTCGACAAATCTATAAATTTGGTGTAATGACGGTGTATCAAGTTCTAAAACATTTTTGAATTATCTCTATCAGAGACGAACAGACATTTTCCACAAATGTGTTTTTCGAAACAGGGAAGGTTTAAAACGGGGATATTTCGATTTCGAGATTTTGTTGGCGATTACAATACTTTATACTTCGTTATATAAGATGAATAAGTTATAAATGAATATAAAATGCTTCACTTTGATTACATATACATTCAACTAGTTTTGCATATATTTTTTTAACCCGACAATGCAAATATCAGCTGAAATAACACCCGATGCTCCAATAAGTACAGTATCCTTCTTGAACAAATTTCATAATTTTCTTTCCACGAACTTATTACTTCACCGCATTTCTGGATATTTGCGAGTTACAAAATTATGCAACTAACCTTCCAAGATCCAGAGATAGTAAAATATTGAGCTGCTTCGTCATAACGGTCATCTCGTCCTTCAAGATGGGCACCACCTCCTGGGAAAGAGAGAGCGCCACTACGGCGCGTGGGGTGAAACCGCCCCAGCTGTAGTCTTCCCGACGCTGAGCTTTCATCCAGTGTACAGCCCTGGTCACAGCGCTCCGGATGTTTTCATCTAAAGTCGCTGCAAAAACATTCATTAAAACACCATAAAAACTAAGTAATTTCTAATTTCAATTACTTTCTACTTAACAGTCCAATTTATTTTTCATTCTGATAAATAAAAGTTGTCATTTGAAATTAAAATTGAATCGATTAGTTGCTAATTCAAGTCGAGATATTTAAAAAATCATTAAATAATCAAGCTTATACTGTCATTGGAATATATAAGCTTTAAGTAAATTAAATATGCCTTTCAGTATAAAAGTAAAAACTTTAATTTTAAAAAGACAAATCTTAAGCGCACTTTTATTACAAAAGTTATTATTCCCAACCAAGAAAAAAAAATCCAGGCGCCTGAGTCATCTTAAACAGATTTTCAAAAATGTATTATTCAGCACTCAATCCCGAACTCGATGCGATGGCAAATATCGCATTAAAGAGTATTGCAATAAAAAAACGTCAAATGTACTCAAGAATTGCCACCATTACATCTATACATACATTACTTAACAGAAGTGGGACAAAGTACCGCTCGATGTCTTTACATCAGATATTTTTCTTTGTGGCAAATCTGAAGTTCAATGACAGAAGAAATTGTTGCCCCCCAAGTTTCAAATTAAAGAATGAAAGTTCGGAGTTTTTGGAAGTTAAAAACTTTCTGAGCGTAACATTCTTTCCAGTTACTAGAAAATTTCCGCATTTGCTTTCAAATTCAAGTTTTCGGAATCGCGGAGCTATGGCAGACAACAGTGGCGTTTGTCGCACATCGATTCCGAGCGGACACAAATCGAAATTCGAGCACTTCACATAAAAATCGACTTTCTTAGTACAGCGCCTCGCTGAAATTGGATGGGAAGTGAAAGACTCCTTTTGTACGATGTATTCCGATCTTCGAAGGAAAAAAAAAAAGTCTAGATTGATAGTTCCCCACATTTTATGCATTCTTAAGCAGGGCCGGCCATCTAGGGGGGTGCAGCGGATGCAATGCACGGGGGTCCCATCATGAAGAAGTAAAATAATGATATAAATAACAATAGCGATATGGAAAGAAGAGAGGCAGAAACTTAACTGGAACAATCGACGATCCATTTAATATACGCAGTTAACAGATGTATTCCAGTTTGGTGCAACATATTATAAACATGAAGTAGATTTACGGTCATCTAGGTTAGACTGCATATATTATTTTGCTAACATAAAATGCTTAATATTGATAGATATAACTATGTCCACGCAAAGGAAATATCCCTCTCGGTGTCAAAAAAGAAAATTACCAGAAAAGAAAAAAGCTAAACTTCAATAAGTCGCACGTAGATCTGTTTTCTTGGCTACGAAGCAATTCTTGCAAAGAAATGGCTTCGACTTCAGAAGTTACGATTTCAGCTCCAATTGGAGCAGAAAGCTTCGCACAAACTGCAAAATCTTGAAATGAAAACGTAGAAATCTTAACTCTTTGAAGAACTGTGTGCTTATAAAAATAGGATCGAATCAGAAAATAACGACAAAAGTGACAATAAGTATGATCAAATGAATATAAGTGATCCAGGTCTATGGCCAAGTATTATAACTGATAAGTTTAAAATGTTTTGTGTTAAATGCAGACCTGTATACAACACAAAAGGAGTTTTTGCAAAAAATGCTGAAGGCAGATCATTTTCCTCGACATACTAATTTTTAAAAATGTCAAATGGTGAAACCCAGTTTCGCAGCTTGTTAATTTATTTAAAAAAGCAAGGCTCGATATTTATTTTTTTTCTTGTGTACTATTTTTCAAAAAAAAAAAAAACCAAGCTACGCAATTTATAGGCGACTGTAATAGTTTAGGAAAGTGCCTACTGCAATTCAAAATCATGAGCGTTTTATTTGTCACTTTCATTTTTTTTTATTGGTTGGAAGGAATTACTAAAACGACTCAAGTTATGTTTGACTAGTGATAAAAACAAATCAAGTTAATATTAATAAAAAAATTGGAGCGACTTAAATTATTTTAAAGAATTGTACATGTGATTCTATTTTTATCGTGTAATAATCTTTCACTTCATGGAAACCCTGAAAATAGGTACTCCTAACTATGGAAATTTAATTGAATTATTTAATAAATAAGACTGTTCTCAAATCATATAAACAGAATAAAATATTCGAAAATTGAAATTGCGCATCATCAGAGATTAAATAAAAAAAAATTATTCCTGCGTTATGAAGTGATGTCCTTAACAAAATTAATGGTATTGTTACGAAATTTTCTTTTACCGGGGTTCGTTTGGATAGTGGAAGTGATATGGTGTGTAGGACGCTCAATTAGCAGGCAGAAGTAGAATAAAAACAACGACGTTTATTTACACGAAGACACACAGGACAGCACCAAGCGACAACTATGTACAGCACAGAAGACGTTTATCTTCACCCGAGACGTGTAGCATACAACAGCACACACAGCAGCAGCATACAACCAGAATCTACTGCAGACAGTAGCGCACAGCTCAGTTCAGCACTAGCTTGACTCCGTCGCTGCTCACCTCAGCTCCGTCTTCGGACTTCTCCGACTCTCGCTCGGAATACTGACTTGACTTCTCTGGCAGGTGCAGCCCCTTTTATAGGTCTCAGGAGGCGGGGCTAGAAGCCTCTCAACCAATCAGGAACGTTCTAGGCGTATCTCGGTTCCTACTGGGCGGATCGGGAAAATTCTCGAAGTTTCGGGTATAATCTATTTTGGCGCCAAAGTCGCCAAGTTTGTCGCCAAGCTCCGGGACCCCCGACACCACGCCCAGACTCTGTCCCATAGAGATGACTGTAAAACATTATTTCCAATGATGGAACCAACTATGCTGGGAAGCAGCATTACGGATTCGTAACAGTATAAAGGTAACCACGTACAGCAATATCCAAATGGGTTATACCAGGGATGGCGAACCTTTATAGATCAACATTCCATTTTTTCTAAAGAAATGTTTAATGAGGTATAGAAGTTTCGTATTAACAATTCAAAACTCTTTATTCACTACGAAAAAATACATTTTGCATTATATAGTAGCAAATGTTTTAGTTATACGCGTCATTCAAACTTAAGTAGCATTAGTGTGACCTGTTCCAGATTAGAAGACAAATGAATTATATATTAGGGTTGTAAGGTGCCACTTTCAGAAAAATGCACGCTGAATTGGCGTCACCTGCCTGCTAAGCGAGTCTTCAATGTTACTCACTTCTGACAATAATCACTCGCGGGTGTAGTGTAGGTAGATGAAAATATGGTTAAAATAGCATGAGCCAGCTTCTTCAAACCGTTAAATGTGCCTGGGATCGAAATAGACGTTTCCAAAGTTTCCTTACTGGCATTTTTACTTGTATTGCTTGTTAATTTTCGTTTCAATCCATTCCAACTTTTTCCTTGCTTCAATAAATTTTGATTCCATATTGAACTAGACTGGAAATGAATCAGTTGCATTTCAAATTCTTCAATTTTCAACCAATCGAATTGGGACAAGATCAGCTTATCAAATGAAATCACATCAGGGTACATGATAAACTTGAACGATTCCGATCATTCTTTGAACTGACAAAATCTCGATGAAATTCTCTTGATTGAAGAATCAATTACAGAAATAAATTCTTCAATCCCTTTTTCTTCGTCTAGATTCTCATGTACATCTAAATCTTTTGATATTTTTTTTCCAAGTTTGGGAAGTACTTGTAGTTTTTTTGTAATATCGTTTCTGAAAACATGCAGTTTAGCAAAAAAGCGGGAATGAGATCCATCATGATGATAATTCTTTTATTTGTGCCTTGAAGATTGACGTTCAGTTCATCGAAATGTTGACACATGTCCGTAAAAAACATCCATTCCGAAATCCACATAACTTTCAACGACTGCGAGCATTGTTCTATTTCCCCCTCATTTTGTATTATGTCCGATTTCTTCCGAACAGTCAACAAATCTTCGAAGTACGTTCACGCGGCTCAACCAGCGAACATTATAATTAGTAAGCCATTCTACACCAAGTTGACTTCATCCAACAAAGCATCACACTTTCGCTTATTTATAGTTTGCGGCGATATAAGGTTGACGAATTGTCACTAACGCCATTACATTAACAAGAGATGTTAAACCACTCTTGGCACACAAAGCTTGGTGAATAATGAAGTGGAATTCAAGAATCGAATGTCCCATGTCTGTTTGAAATTAAATAATAAAAAAATTATTTATTTTGCCTACCATAGTAGGAGCACGATTAATTACTGAAAATTTTTTTTTCAAATAATTTCTTTCTCAGCAAGCGAATTTTTAACAGCTGAACAAATATCTGTGCTCTTTGTATTTGTTAGCAACGATGTTATCGCAATTAATTCTTCCTTAATGTTGTTTCCTACACAATATCGAGCAAAAAGCTAAACGTGCAGATTTAGTGACGTCAGTACTTTCGTCAAGATATAGTGATATAAACAAACAGAGTTAATGTCTTTTTGTTGTTGTTGTTCTCGTACATTTTCGGCCAGTTTCAAGATTCCTCATTGCGTTTCTAGACAGGGGAATATTTTTGATGCGCTGAATTATCTTTTTTATCAAAATCAAAAAGTGAGGACGCATATGCTAACTAGACTTTTTCAAAAACTCTCCCTCTTGAAAAGGTTCACTATGCCGAGCAACGACATTTGCAGCCGAGTAACTTATATGACAATTTTTGCTAACACATTTAATCACAGGCGCCGACTGTTAATTTCCGACTTTTACTGCACTTGCAATAAGTTGTTTTTGCTCCGATTCGTTTTTTTTTTTTTTTTTTTTTTTTTTTTGGCAAAAGCATTTGCGATTTGTTTCAAAACGCCGTTTTACAGACGATGTTCTACGTACCACTGTTCCAGAACATCAAAAACACAGCCTTGTCGCCTTTACTTATACCATATATTTCTCGGTCCACCAAGTTTGAAATTCTGTTACACTTTCCATCTTCAGGAAAAAAAAAAAAAAAAAAAAAAAGTGGAACTAGCCATGTTAAATAGCAGTTAAAAATCGTAGATATAATACAAATAAACTTTAAAAAACAGTTGTGTCAAAGAAATTTACTATGCTATGCGTAGAAAAACTTTGCATCATTAGCAGTTGTAGGCTACGATGTAACTAAGGCAAGACTTTAACAAACGAGGGTGTTCATAGCGATGATTCCAAATTCGTCCTTCGGAAATCACGAAGTACAATCCTAGCAATACGAACTGAAACTACTTTGAAGTTCTCACATCATGGTGTCACTGTCTCTTTGCAGAGAGCGCGACGGTGCAAACCAATAATATTGCCCGAGTTTTCCCATGAAGGAAATAGGGTAGGGGATGGGAATACGCGCACCGCCACCGATCACTCGCGTTTGTTCATTTTGAACCAAAATGCAAACCGGTTTGATCAGTGGCGTGCCCAAAATATTGTGTCGCGTGCCATCGTTCGCCATCCCTGGGTTATACTTTTGATATTTCCCCATAAGGAACAAACTTCATCCTTTATTAGAAATGTAAATTTTGAAGAAAAAAATATTAAATATAAATGAGGGTTATTGAAGTAATATGACTGGAGAAGGACTCTGAAAAGATTAAGCGAGCTGGATTCAGATATCACGAGTTGTAGAAGACAAGAGCAGCAACAAGACGAGGAGATATCAAGTTGTGCAATCCAGAATAATTGCTCTGAATCCACATGCAATTTATGTGTCTTGCTCATCAAAACTCGTCATTTATTAGAGTGTGCGATGGGCAAGACAATATTAATTTGCGATACCATCTCCAGCAGTATATATTGTAAAAAAAAAAAAAAAAAAGGATATTGCAACTTTTATATTGCTTATTTTCTGCATCTGGGATGGAAAGATACAAAAAATAATGAAAGATATGGGAAATTCTCCAAAAGCATTTAAACGTTACTCTTAAACCGTTATGCGATACTCTTTGGGATGCCAAAATAGATTAAGTTAAAGCAGTGTATACACAATTTAAAAACATTTGTAATGCCTTAGGAGAATTTATTGACGCAAATAATGAAAATACAGGCATTCGAAGCAACAAGTTTATTAGATGCAATACAAGAAGAAGCGTTTTATGTTTAATAGTATGATTTGAAATATTATCCAAAATTAACACTACCAATAAATTATTTCAAGCAAAATCAGTTCATGATTCGGCTTTTAATTTAATCAGTGAAATAAATGAAATCCAAAATTTATCACATTTTTAGACGAAATAAAAGTGAAAAGACGCAATTTGAATAACTCGGAACATTTTCCTAAAAACCGAATTCGGCAAAGAAAGATTCTATTATGAAATAACAGAAGATGAAGTTATAGAAAACAAGATAAAGGACTATTTTTAAAATAGTAATTGATACTGTTATTGTACAGATAGAAGGTAGATTTAAAAGTATGCCAATTAATCGTTGATATAAGAACTTTAGAAAAAAATTGAATTAAAAAATGTCGTTTTATAACAGGATGCAAGTGAAAACCTAATCGAGGAATTTGATTTGTTGCATTTCATTTTGAATGAAAGATGTAAATGATGCACAAGACATTGCAATACATACTAAATAATTATAATGAGTTTTTTTTAATGGATTAAACAGTTAAAAAACTTTTCTTGGCGTTGCCAGTTGCCATAGCAAATGTTTAGCACTTTTTCAAGAAATTAAAATTAATAATCGTCGGTCAGGGATGTGTGCAAGCCGCTTTAATATATAGCCGCTTAGTTATACTGCTATAATTAAGCATCAAGGAAACATTTGTATTTTTTCTGAATTAATAGCAAAAACAAAAATCACGTAATAAACACGCAATAGCATATATTGTGGGTTTTTAGAAAAAAAGTTTGAGGCCCAAATCGTTTCTTGCAGTCGGGCCCCTTTACAGAGAAGGCCGGCTCTGTTCTTAAATCAGTCCCAAGAATACATTTTTGGACTCGTGATGACTGAACACGAAAGTGGAAAAGCAAGGAGCCATTGGCCAGACGCAGATTAAAAACTAAGAATTTTTATAGAAACGGCAAGGAATAGAGACATTTTCTTACAGTATGATAAGGCTTTTTTTTTGTATCCAAGTTCTTATTAATACATCTGGTAAACCAATTCCATCAATAATTGCAACGCCGATTCTAGCGAAAATGAAAATTTGCGTTACAAACATCAGAAATCGATGACTGATGGAGAAGATTTTTTCAAAATGTAATCTTTCCTACAGTCATTTTTTTTAAGCTTTCATTTCTTCAGGTTTAAAAGATATTGTTAATTTAATAATATTGTTCAATATCTTTATATTTAATAAACTTCCAGAATTTCTCTGCTTACGAATTTATTGACGATTGATTCCCCCCCCCTCTCCATGTTTCGCAGAATATTTGTCTTCGGTATGGCGCTGTTCATTTACGTTGAATAGGTCTCATTCATTCTAATCCATAAATGGAATATTTGTGGAATTCATAAGCGTCATTTGAAAGCATTCTTCCACAGCGAAATAGAAGCAATAAAGTAAATTTTTTAATGCATCTATGCATACAGTACGCAATTTTCTGGCACTTCCCCAAACCATTCAGCAAAATCAGAAATGATTTCTTTTATCCGTCCAGTTCGCATTAAATACGGCTTTTGAGCAGCTCATTGTTTTAAGAAATTCTCTAATCCACTTTAAATATGCTCACAGTTTCTCAAATAATAAACCATACAATAAACTTAAATATGGTAGACTAAACACTATCATGCTGCTGCCGAAGACTGAATGTTCCCGCCAGAGAAATGTATTTTATTCTTTCAAGTAGTCAGTTACAGCAGTCTCGCGCATGCTCATCAGCTGCAATCGGGGAATCGATGGAAAATGAACAACTGTCCCTGAAATCGAAACTGCAACTGATCTATACACGGGGAGAAAAAATAGAAAAGAGGCGAGTTTCCGCATTACACAATCATGAATGGTAGCTAATTTTTGGGAGCTATGATTAAAATCCTTTATGCTTGCAATTTTTAGAAATAATTATATTTCTCATCAAAAAAAAATGCCTAAAAGCATTCCTGTAATTTAACTTTTCTTTTGAAAATTTTCAAATTTTTATGCTTTTTTCCAGTTTTTTTAAAACAATTTTTAAATTCCGCATGATTTCCTGTGTTTTTTTCCCCTCTCGGCTGTGTGACAACCCTGCTGTTATATCAGATTACGGAAAGAAGTTAAGATTTAACAGGAATAATTTGAAAATTTCAATGAAAATAAAGCACTAAATTCATGAAGTATATTTCAGACCACCCCTATTCAAGAACATTAAAACCTCACATTTGAAAAAACGTTATTGCAATTTATAAAAGAAATAATCTAGGCATTAAATAGTGTAGAGTACATGGTTATAACAATGCATCAAACACAGCAGGGGGCACGCGGGAGTTCAAGCATGAATTATAGAACAATCCAAATGCGAGTTTTATTCCTTCTACATGTTCTTTTATAAATTCAATAGGCTACTTTGTTGCAGAAAGCTGCAATACAACAATTCAACATTTTATATTTGTACAAAAAAAAAATCTGCATTCACTCAACGCTAACAAATAGCAAAATTAAAACCTGGAGAGTTGTTGAAATAGGCGAGATCGGCGGCGAACGCCGATGCAGCGAGTAAAAGTTGGTTTAAACAGCGATAGAATTTTTATCCAAAACAAAATCAGAAAAAAACTACGGCAACCTGAAGCTATAGATTTACTTAAGATAACATTCAAAAATGTCACGACACTCATTTGGAATACCATTTTTCAGAGAATTAATCCTCATTAAAATTAGAAAAACTTCATAATTAGACAGTTTTCAAATGTAAGTTAGTTTAATTAACTTCCTCTTTTTCAAGGAAACACTTAGGGTTATTTTGGAATGACCTTGTCATTTTGAGCCGCGGTCAGATGACGAGGACGACACTCAAAGCTGACCCCCCCCCAAACTTCCACACTACACCAGCGGGGGGCGTTTAACCCCGACGGATTTAACGTGCACAAGACCCGCTTACATGACGCTTCTTCGGAGGAATCGAGTCTCGAACTTGAAAACCTCCAGTTTCGAAGCCCAGACCTTACCACAAGGATACCGTGGCCCTTTTCAAATGTAGAAGAAACCAATTCCAGAACATGAATTTTCGAGAGTCAAACTCATTCAAGATGTGCACGGAAAAGTGTCCAATGAAATTTCGTCTTCCTGCCCAGATTTAATAGCAGAACTTTTGGAAGAAACAAGAATCGTATGCATAATTTAGAAATATTCAATATATTTTTATTTTATTTTAAAACATTTCGAGAAGAAAATTTTTTCTTGGTAAACAAAAATCTATTAATCACAGTGATGTAGATGTGACGACGAACTAGAGCAATTCTTATTGTTTGCAACAGTCTTTAGAGAAAAATTTAGAAACATTATTGAAATATATAAAGCCTCGAAAATGTTATCAACGTTTTTTCTGTGGCTGAAATAATTTTAAAGAATTTCTTGATTCACCCCAGAATAAGCCCCCCCCCCCAAAAAAAAAGACTCAAAAAGAGTAAAAAAAAAAAAAAAAAAAAAAAAAATAGAAGTTTAAAGTCAGAAGAGAAATGAAACGGCATGGGTCTACTGTATGCGGAACTAAAGCAATCAAAGAATTATTTTAGACGTGCCAATGCTAGAGAAAAATCCAGATGAAATATTTCTCATTTTATTTATAGTTAGTTTGTAGAGCAGATGCAATTTTTTTTCCCCCGAAACACCGTACATTAGTTTTGAAATATTATTTAACGCCCATTTCAACAGTGTTCAATTATAACTAATAGTTTTCAACTCAATATATCAGAATACCATGTTATTAACCTATTGAAATGGCCAAAGGTTTGAAATTTACATCCTTATATAACAGAACTCAATTCCATTTATTATTTTCTATTCAAATGGCTAGATATATTTTAAGAGGGAATAGTTTAGGTATCTGAAAATCTTATGATTATTGGTGCCAAATAATCTGTGCCGATTTTGGTTTCGGCTAGTCGAAAGAATAGACGCCTAAAAAGCACATTTGGTTTTCTGGTAATCAATATATATGGCGATATCTGGTGAAAAACAATTCGAGCGGAGGCATTTGAAAGTGCATCAACTGCTCAACGCCATCTCTACAGGACACAAAATGATCACGGGAGGTCGCTTTTGACGTCTAGAAAGCCTTCAACAAAGTCTGGTAAAAAGGACGCTTATTCAAGCTTATCCCATTTAAATCCCCCGATATTCAGGCCCATTTTAATGTATGCCCCGATCTGGAGTGAGGTAGCTCCCACAAATGACAAAAAAAATCAAATTTTGCAAAACAGAAAATTATAATTATCATAAGTCCATTGGTACAGAAGAAATGACTTCATCCACGAGGACCTGTCTTCGTTGACAAATTCACAACAAGCTACTCCAGGAAATTCTTTAAAAATACCATCAAACATCCAAATAACCTCTTCGCCTGTCGGATCTTTTTTCAAATTTTAAAAACAAATATTTTTATCCAAATTGTCTCTTTCTTCAACCACCTAAAGAGGGCCCCTTCCTTCTCCCTTTTACAAAAAGGGAATTTTTTTGACACTCAAATTACAATTCCATATTTAATCCTCGTTTCCTAAAGTGTTTTTGTCCTTGTCTCGACACCATCTGATAGTTCATGTATAATTTGTAGACGTTCAATGCCGATTCTGAACAGAGGTGCTTCGCAACGGAACGGGGATGCTGAATTTCGCCTTTGTTTACAAGCGATAAATCGCCAAAATAATTCGTCATTGATTGCATTCCAATAGGCTGTTTCGTAATGACAAAATATTACACAAATACATACTAGAAAGTCTCTTGTCCCCACCACCTCTATCTTTTCAATCATGCATTTGAAAACTTAAGAAATATACACAGATAACCCTTAAAGTTGATAAAAATCCGACTTCGAATTTTTGAAAATTTCAATACTTTTTACATGCGAAAAGTAGAAAAAGCAAAATGTTTCACTGTATGCATAAAAGGATACAAAATTCCGTTTCCAGTTTCATCAGTAATAACTTCGGAATGGCTCGTGAATTCAAATGCCTAACAACTAATACGTCATTCCAACAACGAGAAGTATAAACAAACGCTAAAAGCGGAAGTTAGCTCCATGTGTATGTGCTCTTTATACGGAACCGAAATTTCTCTTTCAATTGCAGTGATTAACTGCTCTAGAGAAAACAGATGCGCGCCATTGGAAAATAAAAATGATGCTTAAATGATGGCCATTTGGAAAGATTTGGTTCCAATTGTGCTATCACACCCGCTGGAATCTTGCAAACTTTTTCAGTTCATAATCAAAAGCCGGAGATTATCTCATTTATCTTTTAATATAAACCATTTACTGATAAAGTTTATTTTTAAAAAAAAGAACTTCCGCAGTTTTTATAAACTATTTATCAGTCAATAACTTCCAAAGAATGTTCCACCTGTTTCTATATTTAAAAACAATGTTACCTAATAAAGGCATCTAGAATCCAAGTATTTTCGCAATTTCTCCTTGACGATTTTTATTTATTTAAAAATATTTAATCGTTATAAATTTTCATTAAGTCTTGAACCACGCAATAATAGTCTCAGTTATATGACATGAATGAGTATTGCGGATATGGATTAACATGTGGAAAAATAGAACGAGATATTGAGCAAACGACGACCCAAGACTTTCCAAAATCAAAATTATCGTATACATTCAAGAATATTGTCAAATTAGTATTTCGTTGCTTCTAATTCATATGCCGATTATTAAAAGCCAGTTTGCACTTTCAAACAATACCATTTATTAAAATTATGACTAAGAACGAAAAATTATCAAAACAATTTTCAAAAAATTTATATTTGTCAAAACTAAAATTCTGAATTTCATTTTTTTTTTTTTCATTACGTAATCTATACTTATAATAAAGCTCAATGTGTGTGTGTGTGTGTGTGTGTGTGTGTGTGTGTGTGTGTTGCTGCTCTACAGGCCAGACCATTCAACCTACAGCTACCAAATTTGGCACGTGTATACCTTGGAGGCCGGGAATGTGCACCTGGGGGTTATTTTTTCGAATTTTTAACTAGAATTTTATTTATTTAAAAACTAAGCGAAATTTTGGCGTGTTTCTACTATGACTTCCGAAAATATTACCGCACAAAAAAGATTTTTACATGAAGTTAAAGATTAAAAATTTATCTTAAATGATACCAATGTTTTAACCTTAAAATTAAATTTCTATTTTTAATGAATTTTTAAATAAATATTTTAACTATATTTTTTAACAATTTTTTTCGTACAAAATAAAAATAAAATTTAAGTTGCACGAGCACATTTCGCATTCATGGGAAAGAATTAGCTTTTTTAGAAATGTTGCCATCACATTGACTAAAGCTCCAATTGGAAATAAATCTTTTTGGAAATGAAATCTGCAAAAATATAATTTTCGGCACATGTCTGTAGGAAATGAAACAAATATGAAATATTTTTTCTAAAAAATAAATTCAAGAAAAATTATTTTATGATCTTTTATACTCTCTATATTATTAATCCAATAAATCAGTTTTATTTTAAGGCAAGTTTTGTTTAATATGAACAGGATATCCGTTCAAATCAGGGCCACACAGCTAATTTGTAAACCTTTAGTAAGACACAGATCTGCTAAAAAAATGGTCTAAATGGAAAACGATTATATTTTATGTAACTGGATTCAATAAATGCTGTAATGAAGAACAAATTTTTGATTTTACATAACGCTTCTGCTGTGGAAATCACGATTAACAAAATGTTCTTGAAACACTAATATTTTAAATAAAGAGTTAATTTCCAATCAACTAAATCAATCACTTAAACTGACTGATGAAAATTTGAATATCACTATTCAATAATAAAAAAAAAGGATAATTAGATTTTCCATCTATCGTTTCAAAGAAAATCAGCACGCAGGTTACTCAAGATTAATTGGCCTAAGATTATGAAAATGTTGAGTTTTTCTATATTTTTAACATTCAAAACTTCATAAATAAGTCTTAGTTGATCGTGGAAAATAGAATCATTTATTTATTGAAAATTTGGTGTGTCCCGAATATTTCTCAGAATATGTTACCTTACTGCATTAAATTTAGACTTCATAATTTCTGAAATATATTTATAGGCTGGAACAAAATATTATTAATTTCATTTCAATCCTTTTGAAAGCAAAACTAAATTTTATGTAGAAGCTGAGGAATTTTTGTTGAATTATTGTTTGAGATATTACATAAATTATGAAAAATATTTTGTAGTTCACATAAGACTTATATACCGAGCGATTCTGTGTGAAATACTCATATTCAATAATAAATAATTAACAATAAAGATGATAAATAAAATAAAACGCTTGTTTTTATTAAAAAATATCTTTATATTAATTGCAATTTCATCATTTCCACTTTAAATTAAAGTTGAAGTTTTACCGGAAATGACAACAAATTAGCAAAATATATATAGTAAATTGAACGAAACGATCTAAACAACGGTATAAGTTTTGTATGACTATCAAAATTGGAAGATTAAAAATGTTTTGTTTGAGAATCTATTAAGAGACCAGTTATTTAAAATATTTAATTGAAAATTGTAGCGAGCGGTAATACTGACGAACCGGCTAGTCGCCAAAGGCGGCTAGTTACAAATAACTAATAACTCCAACAGGCACTATGGAAGCCGCGACTGTCTTGTAGTGTTACATTTTATTAATAATTTATTTAAATTTGCAATAATTTTAAATTCCCAATCAATCTCGTTAAGTAATTCATTTAGAGGTTTCATGTAAATGCAGAGAAAGAGGCAATATTTTCTTTGGAGAAAGAATGTCTTTAAGAACTGCACTTTAGCCATGAACCGATTTCCTTTCGTTGTATTAGACCACTACATGGTTCAAAGGCATTTAGAATACTTAAAAATAATTGCAGCAGTAAATAATAACCAGGGAAAGGGGTCTCTCCAATAAAGGTGCTATGCCAGAGAGCGCCTTGCATGGCACTGGCGAACAATAGTTACAAAATATTATACTTGGGCGCAATTGAGCATTTTTATTGAACCCATCTTTCACAATGAATCCCCGGCATGTTGCAGTACTCGAAATTCAATTGCGTTTCAGGCAGCTTCCATTTCCCAACAAACAGAAACCAGAAGTTGACACTTGTAGTCACAAAATCACACACCAAATTTTATACATTTAAGTCATTGCGCTTTTGAGTTAACACGTTTCTGAGAGTACAGACAATCCCTCTGGATTCAACTCAAAATTTGACAGGCGGACACTGCGGATGCCGCGTTTATTTTCATCACAGTTCTTTTTGTTTAATTATATATATATATATATATATATATTATATATATATATATAATAAAGATTATGATATTTCCTCAAAACTTCATATACGAGAGAGAAAATACATTTTTCGTCCGGAAAGAAAAAAATTCCAAGCTCAAAAATTTTGGAGATAAGACAATAATAAACAATGTTAAAAAAAAAATTAAATATTTTCCTAAAGATTCTCTAGTAAATAAATATGAAAGTTTCTTATATATATTTTTAATCTCGCATTTTTTGCTGTTGATCAACTTGATTTATCTAAGATAGGGACAGCAAGAAAAATAACGATGGAAATTTAACACTTCAATTTATGATTAATTTTTAAAAATGAATTGCTTGATTATTATTTCCTTATCAATCTTAGCCAAACTGAGACCAAAATTCATGTGTTTTCAACTAATTAAATTTTTCGAAACTTAATGCAGAAATGAATCATTTCGCAATTTAATATTTTGAGCTAAGTATTCATAATGCCACAATGAAACCATTTCACTTTAAAGATGAAATGGCATCTTAACTATTATAAACTGGATGCATCTTTTCCGATAATTTTCACATTGTCAATACAGCTTCAGTAGTAGAAATAAATTTCTTTTACCAAGACCACGAGAAGCAATTGCATAAAATAGCGCCCTGGATAAATGCCAAACCAATGACCCTTCACCTCACCTTTCCCTGAAATTTGAATTTTTCAGATTTATATTCTCCCGATAAGCATTAATATTTTTAATTTTACACAATTTAAAATTAATTACTAAATTAATTTTTTTTAATTTCCTGAAAGCATCAACTGCTACAAACAATCAGGAATTAAAGCAGAAAGTAGAAGAAAAAACAGTTCGTAAAAATAATGTATTAATATTAAAGCTCAATTTTGATGCCAGAACAAACTGAAGATGCCCTCCGCGCCATAATTTGCAGATAATTAAGTTAATGATTGGAGCCCTGTTAAAAAGATAAGAACGATTTTGTAAAAATAGGAAAGATTACTTTTTCATTTGAACACGGATAAAATTACAATAATTTCACATTACAGAGTTAATTATAAAATACATATTTGGGATACAT
The DNA here is from genome assembly GCA_026543865.1 of Argiope aurantia. Classification (NCBI taxonomy): domain Eukaryota; kingdom Metazoa; phylum Arthropoda; class Arachnida; order Araneae; family Araneidae; genus Argiope; species Argiope aurantia. The sequence goes on along the minus strand of JAPMOR010049054.1, from coordinate 183,903 downwards.
TAAAACTGAATAACAAACTGCTTTCATCTTGAAACAAAAAATATCTACGAAATGCACAAATGAGGATACCTAAAAAATAAAAACATGGGGACCATCTAAACCATACATGTCTATAAAAAAACACATCACATGTTACATACGATTCCGAAACATTAATGATCATATGCTCTTAATAATAAACACAGCAAAGAATACTAACATTTAAGAAAGTAGAAAAATGTCTGAATCGTTAATTTTTAACGAAGAGATAATCAATTGATGTACAAAAACAATTTAGCCATTGAAGTGAAACACGATTCAAATGAGCCTTACAATCCTATTTCTTAGGCGATTAAAAATTATACGTCTAGTCATCTCGCATTTCCGACCAAATTTATAGTTATATTTTTAAAATAAGAACCGACTGTTTTTCTTATATGAAATGCACATTTGAAAATGTCTATAGCTTTAAAAGTTAACAATCCTTTCTCCTTATTGCAACAAATCGATTCCTCGATTTCGTCTCCTGGCACTAGCACCCAAGACACGCCCTACCTGCCTAACCCACGTTACGCCACAGCCAAAACAACACTTTATTATCTATTGGCAAGCGATTTTCGTCTAACTGTGGTTCAAAATGACTGTTGATGTCTATGGCGCCTGAGCTATCACTAAATAATTCTAAATGCAGTACTGCCATTCTAAATCGATTATGTGGTTTATAGGTTTTTAATTATCTATGAACTAACATTTAAAATGTTCTAACTCTCAAGAATCAAAGATATCATTAAACACTGAATGATATTTATTGACGAACATGAAAACCTGCACGAACACAAAGATACTGTTCGAGACGACCACTTTTCCACGCTTCTATCTCGGTGAGGGGGGAGAGGCGCAAGGATGAGCGCAGTTCTGGAATTCTTCGTCACTCTTTGACCTTGATTCTTCGCCCTATTGGATACTTTTTTTGTAAACATTTTTTTCTCTTGTACGCGAGTATCGTGACGTTTCTGACCGTATTATTTTAATTCAGTCTGCGAGTCATCCGAGTATATTGTTAAATGCAAACATCCCCCTCCTTTCATCTTACCCCTAGTTTGACGAATTAAGACCATTCTAACGCAGCGCAAAAGCGAAGAGGAGAGTTTAGAATCCGTTGTCAAACAATATTCACCATTACATCTCAAATTAGACATAACAAATCTGAATAGAAATTTCGAAGTTTTAGAAAAACTGCGCATGTGCGGGTCCCGTGGCAACCACGGCTGGAAAGGGAGAAATGCGTCTCTAAGACGGAACAATGACAAAGGAATATTGGAAGAGACTGGTCAGTCAGAAATCGATCTTAGAATGCAAATTTTATCCCAAAAGAATGAACGTTCTCACTTATTCTCCAATGAAGACGGAGGCGAATTTCCAACTATGCAAACTGAGCAGCTGACCAGATATTCAGAGAAACAAATATTTGCTTCAATAATTTGTGTACAAACGTGGTTTCTGGGCAGTCGAATCAGAAAAGTTAAATAAAAACAGCATAAATACAAATATGTTCACTTAAATTATTAACGTACTAAAAATGTGTGGAAATGCGAAACCAAATCGACGATCTTATTACAGACAAACTTCATACCGTGCATTCATTAGGGAAGCAAAATACTCGAATCCGAGACTGAATTTAAAAGAGGGGGGTTCGCCTCTCTTCTCCCTTCCCTCTACTCATACAAAGTTGTACATCTTGGGATAAACAGTGATCGCCACAATATCCCAGAAGTTTTATTTACAAAGTTCCGCACATGCGTACCTTGTATTTCGTAACATAGTTTTTAAAAATATAATTAGGCAATAGTTTTTTTTCCCCCAAGTATGTGTATGGACCTTTTTTCCAACCGACTGAAACCAAAACTTATAACAGAATTGCAATTTCACTAACAAGACCGCATACGCAACGATTGAAGTAAATAAATTATTTAAATAGCGTGTTTAAAAGCATGAAACACATGGTTGTGTTAACACATTATAACATGATTATAAATGGAGAAAATTACCATTTATACATTTAAAATGGTAATTCTGCCCCAAATTTCATCCATTCAGTTCTTTCATCTTATAGTTATTCCGTTGACTTGTATTCGTACATCCAGGCAAGCTTTCCGTGAATGGACTTCCATCAAATCTTGAAAGATGGCGTTAAGAGCGCACATTTTAATCCGTCTAGCTAATGGCGTTGTAGTTAATAAACACAATTCCTACATGTATCCTTTCTCTGAACTAGGCGAGGTATGAAACATGGAATTTTGTTAAAATCTCTTTGGATTATTTTTTATGACAATTATATAACTCTCTTAATGGGGGGGAACGAAAATAATGTTCCTCCTCCCATCAATTTCCCCCCCCCCAATACTAGCAGGCTGCCTCTGTACAAGAAACGCATGCACGGACGTATACGAAACGGAAATCTGCAGATAAAACGTTATTCATTTTCTCGTATCCAACATCTCTAAAATATTTGCGTAACCCACACTTCCGGTGTGAACAAATCTAGGCTGTTTCGTTTCCTTTTCAGAATTTTCTGCAAGTCTTATTACACGAAACAGAAACCAGAAGTCGACAATATTATACACGATTTTCATTTTTTTTTTCAAACTGCGAAGACACTGAACACAGCAAGTTAATAATTGAAAGAAAAAAATGCGAAATATTATTCATCTAATACATAAAAATGAATTTGTTCGTATTTTATGAACTGACGCACCATTCATCCAATTGCGATAAAGCTTCGCTAACTTATTGCTTGTACTTGCGCAAGGATTATAAAACACACTACAATTATTATACCTAATATATAAAAATGCATCTTTTTGAAGCTAAAAAATCCCCGTTTTTCACACGGTCAGTCGTATATTGGATGCTCACCAGTCAAAATGTTTTTGCTGAAGACGGAAAAAAATATATATATTGCCGACCCTTAAGTATACTCGAATAATAAAAGTTAAAAAAAAGATTAAATTATATGCTTCTTTATATATCTTATAATTCCGTTAAAAGATTCACATCATGTACTCATTGTCGGCAGGAAAATAAATTTTCTTTCTATCATTCCTAATTAAACAAGATAATTTTCAAATTTCAAACGATTTTTCCACAATCACTTCTGCGGCAGCAACAAGCCGGGTATCGGCTAATTTTTAATAAACTTGGCATAAATGTACCGATCTTTTCAATCAATCCATTCATTTTTTTTCAATCATGTCCATTTCCCGATTTGGCCATTTAAATTTCGAAAGAATTTTGTTCCATTCATTCATACATATATATTTAAAAATTTGTGGTTCAAAAAGTACTCGGATTTTATTACTCTGAACTGGCAATGAAACAAAAAAGGTTACACTGCCTCCACAGACGTTTGAAATTACACTACAAGAGAGTTATAGTCTAAATACAATTCATTAGGCAAGTTAAAACTCATCACTTCTACAATCTTTCGTTAAATATGATAACAAACGAACTGCAAATAATGAAAGTTTGATGCAACAGTAATTATATTTTGAAGCACATTAACTGCCACAAACCCCATTTGAGGATTATGGAATTTTACATACAGCAGTTGGCGCCAAAAATATATTCTGACACTTTAATTTCACTCTACATGTATCTCAATATTGTGTACTGCAGGAAGTGCTTCGTTTCTTTACGGCAAACGAACAAATTTGAAATTCGTCTACAAGTTGAATGGAATTATCATATATGAAACGTTATATTTTTGATTTGGTTTTTATATTATAATGAAACACCGCGCATAAATATGGTATTAAGGTTAGAGGAACGAGCTGTTAATCAAGTGATATTTTTTATTGAATTGATATAGTTAATTTTGTAACGATACTTTTTTCAAAAAATATATATTTTTTCAAAACAAAAACATAGTTCGAATATAAATATATTATTACACAAATTTGTTTGCATATATACTACTTATCCAGCCAAAATTTTCGAAAAAAAAAATGGGCAGTTAATGGGTTGATGGAAATTTGCATATTCTGGACAATGTACAAAGAACGTGCTTCCGATATTTTTGAGGTAATTAACATGAAGTGAATACTGAAATACAAAATTACCACTTACGAAGCCAAATGAACTTTCATAGACACACCAAAAGACGGGTTCGAAATCCCATTCACAGATTTGAATCCAGTTCAAAAGAATTCAACAAACATTTTATTACATAACGTTAAATCTATAATAATATTTATAAAAAATTTAATTTACAGGTAGCAACTGTTTAAGAGTTTAAAAAATAGAAGAGAAACGAAATAGAACAGTGAGGAATGAAATTAGTTCTGCAGCAAGTTATTGACGCAAAAAGAAAAGAATTTAGAAAAGAAAGTTGTGTAGAAAGCTGATAATGTAATTTTTATACTACACGAAGTTTTCAAATCAAAAAATTTAATATTTTGATTAAATACAAGATAGAGCAAAATTTTTGCAGAGAACGAAAAAGAAATTTCGTTTAGCTTACAGCATTCAAGTTTAGCTTACATTTTCATTGTTATTCACAAGAACTTATGAACAGCCGAACCTCTAGGCAAATTTAAGGAAAACCGAGGACCTGGCATCGAAAATCGAATAAAAACTTTTAAATCGAAAGCTTTTAATCGAAAGGAAACCACTTAACAATAGGCTTACATTCGCAAATCAAAATGCCGTAAATTGAATTAAGTTACAAAATCAAGGATTGGATTCAAAACTGTAACGTTATAAAAATTGCTACGCACCTTCACTTTCTTCTCCTAATACCAATGCCCCCAGAATGATGAAAAGAAAACCGCACACGAAAGATGCCATGCTCACTTTCCAAGTGTCTGCCTCTTGAACAAGCATTCCGAGTAGACGCGCCAGTTATACCCACTTGCTTGCAAGTTCAATGAGCATGCGCCAAAACAAGAGTCAGCAATTGTGAATTATTGTTTGTGCTGGCAGAACATTTCTTCATTTGCTTGATACTCGAAAGTAATTTATGGTTTCATCCCGTGTATGAATCATTCGAATCCGCAATGTTATTTATGGATTCAACTTACAAGGAATTTCGCCTCACAATCCATTCGTAATACTTATGATACTTGTCTTAACTCATCGTGTAATCTTTTTTAAGGCGCTGCCATTTGATACACGAATAATTTATCAAAAGCGTTCAAATCTAGAATTTATTATATTCAAAAATGGATTTTTAAATATTTCGCAGTTGTAAAAAAAATCTGGAATACTTTGTCTTTTTTTAATATATAAAAGAATGAACCAATGAATAAAAAATGTATTTCAGAAAGAATGATCAAAATAGAATAAAAAAAAAATTGCTAAGATCATCTGATTTTATTTAGAATCAAATACTCAACATGTATGTAAAAAAAAAAATTAAAAAAAAAAAAGATTGCACTTTTTTTTAAAAATTCCGAAGTAGTTACGAACACATGCAAGTAAAAAAAATTACTTTCGCATCTAACAGATAATGATCTCTCTGTATATGGAAGTGAAAATGCATGAATAGATTCCTCATTATAGAATTTTGAACTACTCGATTAGCCTCTCTGCAAAATTTGCCCACAAAACTTCTTCACGATCAATAAACTATTTCATATTTAAAAATTATGTTCTCATTTATAGAAATGATTATTTTATATTTTGTGCTATAATCAAAATATAAAATAATCATTAAAATCTTACCAAATAAAAAGATAAGATACAATTTTAAAATATTTTACTTGTCTGCTAGTTGTCACTCGTTTTATTCAGCAAGATTTTATATTATTCTTTAATAATTTACAGCAGTTAAAAACACCCCAGAGGGAGTGGTCTCCCCATAACTTGTTCGCATACTTTGTGATAAAAGTGTTATCCCTGAGGATGTCTTTTACATGCCACTGGCGTACAATGGTTACGAAATATTAACCTACAGGGTGAATTCAGCATTTTTTCTGAATCCATCGTGCCATTCTTGGAGAGGGTTTTGGAAATGAATCCCTGGCATGCGGTGAACAGTAACCGCAAAATTGAAATCGTGCTTTAGGCGCGTTTTAACAGACCGATTGTAACAAAATATTGTCACAGAACTACACTCTCAGTTACGAAATCGCATACCGAATTCGATGTATTTGAGTTACTGCTTCTATTCGAGTTATCACGTCTGCATGCTTCTGAAAGCACGGACCGACATGCGGTCAACTCCCAATTGGATTTAGCTCAAAATTTGATAATTTATTTTTGAAAAAAAAAAGCATGCCTGAAAATATTTTTATCATGAACTAGAGAGTTTCGGCCCCTGCTCGTTATCGTTCGCCAACCCCGAATCATACTGAGCCCCCAGCTTGAAGACATGTATGTTCTCGAATCATACATGTCCTCAGACTAGTGGGATTTACTGAGGGATTGATAACCCTTCCTCCAGACAACAGAAGTAAATAGAAACAAATTATTTTTAAAATGTCATGAACAAAAAAAGTTCAATTCCAAATTTAAAAAATGTTTAGTTAAAATTCAGAAGAAATCTCATCATCATTTCTTTTTCGACAAGAATGAAGAATTTAAACGTGAAATTTAAAAAAATGAAACAAATGAAATAGAAACTTTCTTAAAATTGTAAAATAGAGTTACAATATTTCATATTTTACTAATATAATATTTAAGATCGCTCACTTTTTGCTGTCTAAGGGCATCTTTAAAAATAATATTTTTAATACTGCCTACTTCAGCCTGGATTCTAATTCCAGCTCTAGAATTCGCTCTAGACAATGCTACATATAACTGACCATGTGAAAATTTTGTACGTTGATCATTCATAATCAGAACAACTGTGTCAAAAGTTTGACCTTATTATGTAATGGATTGATTGTCATGGCGAAAGCAAGTATCACTGAAAATTGCATCTTTTTTAATAAATGATATATCAGCGTCATTTTTTGAATGAGTAGTAACACTTAGCATATAACCTTTTTTCATGACCTGTCATGCAAAATGTTGCTGACGATCTTTCTGACTACAAACCTAGATCCATCCCTGGAAGCCTTATTACTATTTTAAAATATAATGCAAAGCTAACATGTGCATTTTTTAAATATTCGGAAGATTGCTACCTGAAATACGAAAAATTTCTGTTACTCGAACCAGCAAATTTGATACAGAGTCTTTGTCTAGAATAGATACTTTATAAGATAAATTAAGTACTGTAACCGGACAACTTTTCCAGCTTGTCACCTAGCGGCCGCTCAATAAAACTTCAGTCTGTGCTCTGGAGTCATAGATTTAAGCATAATGCTTACCTCCGAGAATTGTACTTTTCCTTAAATGTTTGTATTAATTGTTTGTCCATTATTATTTTTCGTGTGTTATGTCTAATGTTTCATTAAAAGTATTTAAATCATCTAAAATTCTTTCCTTAAAAGTTTTGTTTTTTCCCTAGCAGGAATAGTTTTTGGCACCCAACGGTAACTAGTTTTGTTAAAGGTTACAAAAATGGCTTCCCAACGTGTGGCCCGAATGATTTTCCGCACTGAAAACATTCATGTTTAGACTCCAGAGCAGGGGCTCGTTTTCCTTTTCAGGTTATTATTGCAAATTCATCCTGAAGTTGTCGTAATTCAATCCTGAATTTTATGCAATTTCCGTCCTGGAGTTGATGCATATAAGCCTTCATCCCGAAGCTGTTTTGTTTGGTAATAAATCTTCAATCGAAGAACGTAAGCAACTTTTCATTATTGTATAAAATTATTGTAAGCATCATACCAGTTGCAACTCAACTCCATTTTTCTCCAATAATTTTGCGAAGGATCAAGAGTTCCAAAGAATTAAACCGGAAGATAAAATTCCTACGGCAGCTTGTATTGTATCTAGTGAAAAGAAAAGAGCTGATAAAAATGACAAGCAATGCATATTTTGTAATAAGTCATTTCATAATACGACAGAATGCTTTAAAGCTCCTGATATGTCACTGGAAGAGAAAAGAGAAATATTAAAGAAGAAAGGTGCGTGCTTTATTTGTTTTAAACCAGGTCATAATTCGAAGATTTGTAGGACCTATTTGAGGTGCATTGTATGCGAGAAAAAACATCATAGTATTATGTGTCCAAATTTGTGTGTCCAAATATAAATCAAACAAAACAAAATCCATCACCTGAATTAGATGCCAAGATTTTCTTGTCACCAAGGAATTCATCTACATTATTGTTAACTGTATTGGTGAAAATAATCAATAAAGATAATAATCAAAATTATTCGATACCGGTGCTCAGAGATCTTTCATAAAAAAGGATATTGTGGATAAACTGGGATTGGAACCAGTAGATCAAGATATGTTAAGTCATGGACTTTTTGGAGGCACTGAAACTAAACAAAAGTCCCATAATGTGTATAATATTACATTTCAAAGCTTGTGTTCAAATTTCAGGCAAAGTATTTCCGTTTTAGATGAAAAGAAAATATGTGGTGCTATTCCTCGTGTAAATAATCCTGAAATTTTCCCCATTGAAGAGTAAAAATATAGAATTAAGTGATACAGGGGAAGATACTCCTGAAATAGATTTATTAATTGGAGCAGATTATCTTGGTGCATTTCTGACGGGATCAATTGAAACCATTGATAAAAATTTAGTAGCCATAAAAATAAAACTCATATGGACACAAGATAAACAAACGAAACAGTCAAAATCTTTGGAGAATATTATTTATGCCACCAATTTAGATTTGACGGAATTATGGTGCCTAGATGCCATCGAAGGAACCTAACCTAGATGAAGGCAGGTAGCCGATGAAGAAACAGTTGAATTTTTCCGTAAAACAATTAAAAGAAATGAAGACAAGAGATATGAGGTATGTTTGCCGTGGAAAAGTGGATATCCAGAGTTAGAAAGTAACAAAGAATTAGCCACTAAGCGTTTGATACCAACTACAAAAAATTCTTATTAGATCAAGACATTTAAGCGAATATGATGAAATGTTTCTGAGTGGATACGAGAGGGAACTATCGAAGTTGTAGATGAAGATAAGAATAAAGGACACTATTTACCTCATCATCCTGTAATAAAGACTGGAGATTCAACTAGAAAAAGTGTCTTTTAGATCGTTTAGAAAAGTGTCCAAATTTATTAAAATTAGTGCCAAAATTGATAATGTAATTTCGTAAAAATGCTAGTGGAATAACATCTGATATTAAAAAGGCCTTCTTACAAATCAGCCTGAACCCTAGGAATAGAGATTATTTAAAGTTTTTATGGAGGAAAGATTTTTCAAGACGAGAGAAATTGATCACGCTGAGACATTGCCGAATGGTATTTGGTGCTTCTAGTCCATTTTTACTTGCGGCAACGATAGCTCATCATCTACAGAATGTTCCAGATGGAAGGAAGGAAACAGCTCGTCAACTTCAAAAATCCTTTTATGTAGATAACTGCATAACTAGTTTAGAAACTAGGGAAGAGGCGGTCAAATTTATTTCTGAAGTTAAAGAATTGATGTCTGCAGCCAAATTTGATTTACAAGGTTGGGTTACTTCTGAAAAAATTGTAGAAGAAACAAAAACGAGATATATTCTAATACTAGGACTTTGCTGGGATACTGAAAACGATTAACGTTCTTGTAACAGTGCTATTAAAATTTCAGAAGAAAATATAACTAAACGAACATTATTATCTATTGCTCAATAATTTACGACCCAATAGGATTTACGAATCCAACTACTCTAATTCCAAAGATCATTCCACAAAAAACATAGAAAAGGAAAATTAATTGGAATGATGTGCTTCCACCAGATATATGTAAGGAATTTTTAGCCTGGTACAAACATGCAAATCTGCTAAAAGATAGTAAAATTCCAAGAAGATTAATTTCAAATCCTTTTAAAGATTGTCAGATAAGTCTTCACTGTTTCAGTGACGCCAGTGAAGTCTCTTATGCCGCATGTATTTTCTTACGTGCTGAATATAACGGGAAAATTTCAGTTCAATTAGTAGCAAATAAGTGAAGAGTGTCACCAACAAAGGAAATTACAATTCCTCGATTAGAACTATCGGGAGCTCTTCTAATTATATTGCCCAATTATATTGCCAGGTGATAGATGGACTTGAGGTAAAATTTAATGAAGTATACTTTTGGACTGACTCGACTATTGTCTTAACTTGGATTAAACAGGATAGTTCTTGGAATACATTTGTAAGAAATAGGATAACTTAAATAAGAAAATATACCAATTCTGATTATTGGCATTTCATACCAGGTCATATGAATCCGGCAAAGCTTTCTTCAAGAGGTTGTGATGCAAAGATTTTATTGAAGAGCAAGTGGTGGGAAGGTCCAGAATGGTTATTAAAGTCACAAGAATTCTAGCTGAATGAAAAACAAATTATTGATGAAAATTTAGTTGAATCGAAGAACAAGAAAACAATAGTCAGTAATGTGGAGCATGAATCAGTTAACTTTACTGACAGTCTACTTTATTTCTTGAAATATACGAAGATTTTAAGAATGCTGGCGTGAATACTACGTTTCATAACAAACCATCGTCTTGGTTCAAGTAATGCCGTGAAAAATCTAGATTGGGGGAAGATCATGTCGTTTTCCACTATCAAGAAAATTAAATGGAATTTCAACCCTCCAACTGCGGCATGGTGGGAGCGGATGATCCACATGCTAAAAGAAATGCTAAAGAGAATTTTGGGCCTAAAGAGTATTGATTATGAAGAATTGGATACTCTTATATGTGACTGTGAAGCTACAATAAATTCCAGACCTCTCACATATATTGAAGACAATTCAGAAGGTCTAAAGCCATTGACTCCTGCTTGTTTCTTGCAAGGCATTCCTAGTAGTGATACAACTGATTTAGATGAAATCGAATTTGGTAAAAGCCTAAATAGAAGATTACGTTTAATTCAAAAACTACGGCATGATTTAAGAATGAGATTTCGCAACGAATACTTAGCAATGTTAGGGCATAAAGGTCGTCACAACGGAGAGGGATCTTTGAATGCTGGAGATATAATTATCCTTGAAACTGATGGAAAACGCCTTTACTGACCCTTAGGAATTGTAACTGAAAACGTTCCTGGAGCAGATGGACATTCAAGAGTCGCCAGAGTAAGAACAGCTCAAGGGGAAAAATGAAGACCACTCCAGAGAATTTATTCATTGGAAATCAGTAGTTCTGAAAAATTACCATTCATTGCTCCGCAAAAGGATAAAGATACAAACACTCAATTTCCTGCAACTCCAGTTGTTTCAGATCAAGATTCCAGTGAAGATGATGATTATATAACCAAAGTAGCTCCTGGTGGTGTCACTAAAGCTGGCCGGCTTATTAAAATTCCCAATAGACTCAATTTATAACTCTTGTTGCAATTTCAGGTATTCCATAAAATTGCAAGGTGGGAGATTATGTAAGCGTCATACTAGTTGCAACTCCATTTCAATGTAATTTTCAGATTTCGTTTTTCTCGATGTAAATATGCTTTCGAAACTTTTCTATGTAAATATTCGCAATTAAAGTGTTCTCTCATATCACATCCGTAGTAATTATTGAAGATATTTTCCTATTATGAATATTTGTTGTTGAAGAATTAGTATTAATATTATTGATGCTCTGTTTAATTTTGTATTCATAAGCATTTATAAAAGAAAAAAAAACTGTTTTCATTCAAGTAACTTTTCATTTTATTATTATAAAATCCTGTACCGTATCGACGTAAATCCTGACATATATAAAATTATGAATATTTGCTGTTGAAGAATTAATATAAATATTATTGATGCTTTATGTAAACATTTATAAAAGTAGAAATATATATTATAACATATATTTTATAGTTATAAACATTTATAAAAGTAGAAAGAACCAGTGTTTACATTAAATATTTCCAAACGGAAGTGGCAGGTGAAATTATTTCTTTTTTCTAAAAGTGTTAACCGGAAATAAAAAGGATTCTTTTCATTTGAGAATTGAGTATATCAATCATTTATATTCAAGAAGTGCTGCTGAGTTTTTGTTTTTTGGAAGAAAAAGTAGGAATGCATATTCAGTTATTGTGAAATTTTATTTTTGTTTGTATATGTGTTTTCAGATGGATTTCTAACATTTTGAAAAGGAGAATTTTATTTCTTTGTAATTAAAATTATTTTACCGTTGTATTTTATTGCGTAAATTTCTGCATGGTATTATTATTACATCTATAATTTTAGTGCAAAGAAATATGAAATTCAATTGAAATCTTATTTAAATAAAGCGGAATTTCATTACTTTCTTATAATAAAATTTAAGATTGCATTCTTATTTTATTGCAGAAAAGTAGAAGTTATAACTATTTTATTGATATTCAGTGAAAGCTTGTATTTAAATTTTTTCTTGTCAACTAGTGAATGCATATATATGTTACGGCCAAAGACCGAAATCGGCCAGTTCGCGTTATGGCCAACGTTGCTGTAAACTTACCGGCCAATGTCCGATCTTTTCTTGATTTCGGGTTTGGGCATGACCTCCGAGAGATAAGGCCTGCTGGCTGTTGTAATGAGTCATCACGGCTAGGCGGACGCTCCGAGAAGTACGGAGATTAACATAACGCGTAACTTGCGATGTATAGCGTTATGCTTCCTCGACAATTGTCGTCAATTCTCTAAATTGTCAAATTCTCTAAATTGTAAAAAAGAAAAAAAAAAGACATTTAAATACAATCGCGGTTTGAGAATTTCCGATATTGAATATCACAATTTCTTGACAACTTTCGTTATTAAAAACGCATTCATAGAATTATTAAATAGGTGCATAATAATTGCTAATTTACGAATTATTTATTATCTGTTTGTGTAAAATACATGTTTACATTAAATTTTCTTTGAAATGGAAACTTTTTAGTTCTCAGAAATTTCATTTTTTTAAAAAGGAAGCTAATTAATAATAAAAGATTTACATGTAGGAAATAAAAATTGCTGTCAACAAAATATTTGATTACTAACATAATGATATTATTCTTTCATTTTTTTATGCTTTATATAAATATTGGATTTAAAATTTTTTGCTAAAAATGTTTGTTTAAAAAAATATAGCAAATCTATGAGCTGTACTTGTATAAAGAAGTAACATATTTTAGTTAATAAATATGAATGAATTAAGAAATTATAAAATATGAACCAGATGAAGACACATATTAGTAAACATTTATTTATTCCAACATAATAGCAAGGGAAAAAAATACAATTATTCAGAACTTGTACATATACAAAATAGAAATACTATTAAAATGTGATTAATAAACAATTATTTTTATGTACTATATAAAAAATACAATTATTTAGAATACATATATACAAAATAGAAATACTA